>VWZO01015180.1:248973-338207 GCA_013396975.1 Bucco capensis
GGGAGCCGTGAGTGCGGAGGCTGTTGAGTGCGGGAGCCGCTGAGCGCGGGAGCCGCTGAGCGCGGGAGCCGCTGAGTGCGGGAGCCGCTGAGTGTGGGAGCCTCTGAGTGCGGGAGCCTCTGAGTGCGGGAGCCTCTGAGTGCGGGAGCCGTGAGCGCAGGAGCCGTGAGAGCAGCTGTGGGAGGGAGGACAATGTGCATCCACTTCACCCCTATGGGTGGCTTGGGTGTCAGTGTGGGTGAATAGGAAGGTGGTTCCTGCACATCCATGCTAAACAGCTCACTACAGGGGAATTTGGCTGGAGCAAAACCATGCTCTGCAGTGCCACTAGCTTTGCCTGCAATGTCTTCAGAAACCTGAGGTCTCTGCGTGTTTCTGCAGTGCCTGGAAGGATGATGCTTGAACAGCTCGTAAATGAGACCAAGCTGATGCAGCTGAGTAACTCACCTAAAATTCCACTTAATCTAAGGCCATGGGTGTTCTTTCAGAGAGTGCTGTGCAGGCCTGCAGCCTGCTAGCAATGTTCCTCCCTGTTGGAGCTCTGGATGCTCCTGCACTGAGCACTGATGTGGCTTCACAGCCTGGGGAATGTTAGACTTGTGAAGGACTGCTCCAACTCTTCCTCTTGTTCCCATGCAAGCACCAATAGCTAGCACCTTCTTTGGATGGGCTTCTTAGCAGGGTTTTCCAGGGGTAGAGGTAGAGATGGGGGACACCTCCCTCTCCTCCACCTTGGTGCTTCTGAGGCTGTTTCATGCTCTGTTGTGATGAAGAGTCGTGCTGCTCATGCTTCTGCCTGCAGCCAAGGTGGCATGGAGTGTGTTGGCTCTACAAGAGATGAGAGGTGAGGGACACAGGCCTTGTCCTGGGGTCCAACAGCAAGCACTAGAAACAGGAAGGTACCAACCATGCTTTGAGCTGGAGGTTGAGCTTCATGACCTTCTGAAGTCTCTTCTAGCCTGAATTGTCTTGCAGTTCTGATCATCTCCCCTCCCACCCTTCTAAGGCTCAGAGATATTTGATGAAAGAGGTGTTGGAGTGTCTTATAGAGAGGCTTTGCCCTCTCAGGAGCAGCTGATTGCAGAGGGAAGGTCTGATCACTGCAGATGTCCCTGCTGGGCTCTGCTTGGCGCCTGGCTTGAGGCTGCTGGAAAGTGAGAACAGGTCATAGACATCTCTCTGATGTCTGTGCTGGGTGCTAGTGGGAAGACTTTGAGAACACTGACAGAGAGAGCACAGTCAGTGAGGTCATGGCAAGGCCAATGAGTTGGCAGACAGTGCTTCATACACCTCTCAGACTGCAGAATCTTCACAGGGCTCAGGTTTACTCAGAAGCATTTGCCTGCTGATGATCTGAGGTCTCTTAAGACAAGGTTACCCATGGTCTCCAGCTGCTTTTGAAACCAGGGCTTGAATTCCTAACCAATGTGTCCTCTGTGAAATCAGGACAAGCTTTAACCCATTTTCTGAAGTCAGAGCTATGTGATTGTCTTGGACACTCCAAGATTGCAGAGGGTCTTGGGATGGAGGCAGGAGATCATTGCTACAGAGGTCATGGTGAAACATTTATGGCTTATGGCTTGGGAAATGGCACAAACACTGCTTTGTCCTGCAGAAGCAGTGAGTGTGGGAACCACTAGGGATGAGCAGGCAGTGGCCCATGTGTCTCCTGTAGGGAGAGGTAAGAAAGAGTTAGATAAATTGAATGGAAATGTACAGATGGAGTAGAGGGAATGGCAGGAGAAGGGGGACAAGATGACCTGGGTTGATGGCACTTAACCCTAAATGCCATTGAGATGCCAGTATGGATAAATGCAGCTCCTAAGAAGGCTTAGGCTGGGAAACCATCGGGCAGCTTACTGCAGGACAGGAGGTAAGAAGACCTCTGAAAGTCCCATGCAATTTCCATCATTCCCTAATTGTGAACCAGCTCTGCTGCCTCATGACCCTGAGGCAGGGCAGTGGGGTGGAAGAGCAGTGTTGCTGGCAGCTCCTGGCAGGCACAGAAGGTACATCCCAAACCCCTCTGTGGCCACCAGTAGCAGAGAGCCCAGGAGATGAGTGGGACCTGTAGGATATGTCATGGCCAAGAGCTGCTGGCCATATGTCTTGTGGTGCATATGAGTCTGGCACATGAGAAAATGAGTGAATCCAGGAGGGAGTGATGAAAGAAAGAGGTGTTGGTCTTAAACTCATTTTGATGGAGTAAATCACCTCCTTCTTCAGTGCAGTCTCATGCTGAGCTTTGCTAGTTCAGGTGCAGCTCTCTGTTTTGGTCCATGTCTATATTTTGAACAGCCTTGCCTGTCCCAGCTTGGCCATGGGCTTGTGTGGTGAGAACTCAGCCAAGCTGGAGATGTTTCTCTTGGGGATTCCCACTGTGGTGGCCAGGCAGATCATCTGCACTGCAAGAGGCCGTGGTGAGGGCTGCATGTTGGGTCCAGGGCACCCATGGGATGGCTACAGGGGGTCTTACCATCTCAGATTCTTCAAATCAGCCTTTTCTGGACTGAAAGTCTGTCTTCTGCCCTACCATGCGAGGTTGCTTTGTAGTTGGCCCACCTTCCAGTGATGTTTTGGTGTGAGATCATACAGGCATTGCTCCAGCAGTGGAATGTGCCTCTGCATCACTGCAGTGCCTTGTCCTCACTGGTGATCATAGAACCCTAGAATGGTTTGGGTTGGAAGGGACCTCTGGAGCTCATCTAGTCCAACCCCCCTGCAGTGGGCAGGGACATCCCCAACTAGATCAGCTTGCCCAGAGCCCTGGCAAGCCTCACCTGCAATGCCTCCAGGGATGGGAACTCAACCACCTCCCTGGGCAACCTGTGCCAGTGTTCCACCACCCTTGTGGGGAGGAACTTCTTTCTAATGTCTAAATCTACTCTTCTCCAATTTAAAACCATTGCCCCTTGTGATACTGGATGTGGATGAAAATGAGAAGCAAGACCTTGTTCTTGTGCTTCAGCAAGCCATTGAACTGCTCAAGGCAACAGGAGCTGCCAGCATTGCTCTTCAGCCAAGGGTGGGCATCCAGCTGTGGATCTGCTGCTCTTGCAGGAGGTTACAAGTACAAATACAGCTCATCAAACTCCTCCTTTCTGGCAGTGCTCTGCAGTGCAGCTGGAGCAGTTTGGGTGTTGAGAAGCCATTCAGGCAGCCTGTGCTGGATCAATACAGTGGTGACAGTAATGGATCACTCTGCAGAGGCAACTTGCAGCCAGCCCAGTGTCCTCCTGCTCCTGCACAAGATGCTGAGGCAGTGGGCAGCCAGTCCTCTGCCAAAGTGGGGCTAGAGGAAGGCTCATCTCTGGAGCAAGTGGGAAGGAGATTGTTGGGACAGAGCGAAGCTAAAGCTGTGCCCAGGGAACTGGAGGTGGCCACAAATTGGTGTTGTGTGGCTCAGGGCTTTGAATTTGAGCAGGGTTTTGATTTTTTTCCCCTATCTTAATATTTAACTGGATGGAATTCCCTGTGTCTCACAGGGTCCAGCATCTCTTGTCCTGCCTCAATGCACCTCCCAGAAGAGTCTGACTCCAGCTTCTCTGGGCCTCTGTAGGCAGCAGTAAGATCCCCTGGATATCAGGCTATGCTTTGGGAGTGTTCAGAGCCCCTGGAGAGTGCTCAGAGCTGGGTGAGCTCTCTGGAAATGCAGCTTGAGGGGTCAGCAAGCTGGGCTGCCTTCCCCATTGGGGAGTGAAGAGGTGAAACAACTCCATTTGCTAACTTCAGTTAATGTTTTCTGTTTCAGGAGTTTCTTTCAAATGGGAGCTACATTTTGATATGCTTTTTTTTATTTACTCAGCATATTCAGGTGGTTTCGTTTAATGATTTTATTTATTTAAAGCCATTTAAAATGCTTTTTCCAGCCCATTTTGCATGACACTCTCTTCCTTCAAAAAAATCAGATGCATTTTGTAGACACGTGGGATGCCTGTGGGAACAGAAAATAACAACCTGACAAAATAAACAGAGTTAAATAACTTCAGAAGTAGCAGAGGCATGGTGTGGTGCACTGATGAGCAGGAAGGGGTCTCACTCAACACCCAGACTATATTTGGCTGCAGATCAACATATGTTGATACTTTGCAGCTGAATGAGAATGAACTGGATTTTAGGAAAACAGCTTTTGGAAAGGCAGAGGAAGAGGTGCTTGGGTGGCACATCATGTCCTTGCCAGATTTCAAGGCAAGGAGCTGCTTTGACCTTGCTTTGGGCCACGTACCCCTCGAGGAGAGGCAGGCTGCCTGCTGAAGCTGGAGCTGCCTGGGGGGTTTTCATCTGAGCTTTGCCAGCAGAGGAGGAATAAGATGAGCTGAGGCTCTGCCATAAATACTGAGCTGCTGCTTGCTTAGAATAGCTGCAAAGCAAAAGCAAGGATTTCTTCAGGGTGTCTCCAGTGCTGTCTCCTGGAGGCAGAGGTGTGCTGGCTAGGGCTGCTCTGGGTGTATCTGAGCTCCAGTGGGCACTGGGTGCACTGGTCCCCCACTGTGTAGAAGCTTTGGATCATAGCATCACAGAATGGTTTGAGTTGGAAGGGACCTTTCAAGGTCATCTAGTCCAAACCCCTTGCAATGAGCAGGGACATCTTCTACCAGATCAGGTTGCTCAGGGCTCCATCCGACCTGACCTGGAATGTCTCCAGGGATGGAACATCTCCCACCTCTCACTTTGAGAGCTGCTTCAGCCCAGCAGGGCTGTAACTCTCTTAAGGATGAGCTCAGGCTGTGCTGGTAGCTCCTGGATGATCTGAAATGTCTTTTCCAACCAAAAGAAGCCAGGGGGTGGCAGGTGTCTCCCTCACTCAGCACCCTCACCCTGCCTGTCTCCTCCTGTCCCCCTGCAGCACTCGACACTGTCGCGCAAGTTCGTGGAGGTGATGTCGGAGTACAATGCCACGCAGACGGACTACCGGGAGCGCTGCAAGGGCAGGATCCAGAGGCAGCTGGAGATCAGTGAGTCAAACCAGAAGGGCAAAAGAGCCAGGCTGGGCCACGGGGCCACATCCAGCACTGGCTCTCCACAGAGCTGAACTTCATAGAATCCTAGACTGGCCAGGTTGGAAGGGACCTTAAAGATCATCTAGTTCCAACCTCCCCACACTGAGCAGGGATGCCAATCACTAGCCCAGGTCACCCAGGGCCACATCCAGCCTGGCCTTGAACACTGCCAGGGATGAGGCATCCACAACCTCTCTGGGCAACCTGTGCCAGTGCCTAACCACCCTCTGGGTAAAGAACTTCCTTCTAATCTCCAATCTAAATTTCCCCTCCTTCAGCTTATAACCATTCCCCCTTGTCCTATCACAGTCTGACCTCCTAAAAGGTTTCTCCCCTTCTATTTTATAATCCCACTTCAGGTACTGGAAAGCTGCTATAAGATCCCCTTGAAGCCTTCTGTTTTCCAGGCTGAACAACCCTAACTCTCTGAGCTTATCTTCATAGGGGAGGGTCTCCAATCCTTTAATCATCTTTGTGGCCTCCTCTGGACTCGCTCCAATAGGTCCACATCTTTTTTATGCTGAGGAGCCCAGAACTGGATGCAGTACTCCAGGTGAGGCCTCAGGAGGATAGAGTAGAGAGGCAGAATCACCTCCCGTCTAGGGAGAGGCATGCTGCTCATGCCTCTCTTGCTGCAGCCCAGGATGTGGTTGGCTCTCTGGGCTGCAAGTACCCATTGCTGGCTAATCTCCAGCTTTTCATCAATCATGACCCCCAAGTCCTCCTCTGCAGGGCTGCTTCTCCCATGGGCTCTGCAGAGATCCCCTGGGAAACTCTGGAGGTGCGTGGGGACTGTGTGAGCAGCTGGGACACAGCTCCTGCTGGGAGATGGGCACGTGGTGGTATCTTGTGTTTCAGTATCAGACCTCAGCCAGCAAAGCTCAGCAACTCCCCTCGGATGTTCTTAAGTGCTGTGTAGAGAGAGCAGGGGGAGAGACATTTCTTCCTTGTCTGCAGCTAATTTGGCATTCAGGGAAGCTAGTGGGAGCTTCCTGACTCCCCTGTGTTGCCTTCTCTTTCCTCTGGGTGCTTTTCATCGTGGGTGAACTGAGCTCAATATAAAAGCAGAGACAGGAGCTCAGGCACTCGCTGCTCCCAGGGGTTCCTCTTGTCACAGGAGGAGCACAAGCTTCCCTGCCTGCTCCAGGCATCTCTCCCTGGACCCAGGACTCTGGTGGCTCTTGGCAGCAGTAGTAGTGTCACCTGGCCAAAGGTGTGCCCCAGGTGACATCTCTGAGGCTGTCATCACCGTGACACTAGGATCTCCATGCATCATCCAGAGCTCATTATTTAAGAGAAGTCTGGTCCTGCCTCTCCCCAAAACCTGCTCTCCTAGTGGTTCTTTTGGGCAGTTGGTGATGCCTAGTTAGTTTGAGAGAGACATGATCATCTCCCAGCAGAGAAGAACCATAGCACCCCCAGCATGAGGGGAATAAGCAAGGCAGGGAGAAGTCTGGGCATGCAGAGATTAAAAGGGATTTCTACAAAGAAGCTCATTGTTAGAGAGGTGTCAGGAGGTTGTGCTCACAATAAGGACACCTGAGCCCTAGTCCAGGTGGTTTTTTTTCCTCACAAACAAATGGGTGTTGTTCTGTTACACAACTGAGGATGAATAATAAGGCAGGAGATCAAGGGTGGTGTCCTTGATGGTCACCTAGATCCTTCCTGAGCTGCAGATGCCTGGGAATGTGGGTGCCACTGGGGTTTCTGTGGAGGATTGGGAAGAGTCTTGACTGAGCCTTTCCCCTGTTGAGTCTTTATGGTGTATAGTAATACTAGAAATGTTCCACTCTGGCTGAATGGAAAGGTTGACTGACATGAGGCTCAACAAGAGCTTGATGTTGAGTGTAAAGCAGGATGATGAGTGTGTCCCTGCTCCAGCTGACTGACTCACCCCTCAGCTAGCAGCATCCTCCAGGGGATACCCAGCCACAGGGCTGCCTTGTAATGTAAATTGGAATTTAAGCTATCCCTGTGCCTCAAAGACTTCACCAGGTCCTTAGTTATCTGCAGAGCTGAAAGAAACCTTCCTCTTGTTTTTCTACTCCCTGATTTTGGAAGCACTCTGCTGTTCTGCTTAAATTATGGAGATAGATTAAATGATGCTTGTCTTTGCCCTGTCCATGCTGCTGGGCTGGCAGAGCACTGATGGGGCCCAAGGAGAAGGCTGCTCAGGACCCACTGTGGTGCAGTGGCTGGCTGCAGAGATGGCCTGGATAGTGATGGGTGAGGGACCTGCTTTCTCTTTGGGATGGAGGTGTGGAGCAGATGCAGGATGGGGTCTGTACTGGGAGGGTACACAATCCTGTGCAGAGTCCTTGGCAGAAGTTGGGCTCCTCTGTATCAGGAATAGTGTGGTGAGCAGGAGAAGGGAGGTTATGGTGCCCTTGTACTCGGCACTTGTGAGGCCTCAGCTGGAGTACTGTGTTCAGTTCTGGGCCCCTCAGGATAGGAAGGACATGGAGNGGAAAACCTCTTCTGGCAAAAAGACTCATCAAAAGCAACAAGTTTATTGAGGTTTTATCAGGAGTTCTGCTTGTCCTGGGGTATCCCAGGGAGCACCTTCAGCCCGTGCTGCTCTGGGGGCACTTGAATGGAGCTCAGCTGGGATGTGGTGACTGCACAAAGCTCTACCAAACCCTCAGCTCTCATTTTCAGCTGATAAATCCAAAGATAGAAAGTGCCAGGAGCTCTGACAGCACAGACAGTAAATCACTCAGGTTTTGGAAGTGTGAGAGCAGGGACACTTCTCAGCTGCTCTGGGGATGCTCCTCAGCACCCAGCGAGCTTCTCTGTCCTAAGTGCATCTGCTTCTTGCTCTGGCATGAGGACAGCTGCACAAGAAATGGTAATGTAGAGTCACTGCCCCAGGCCATAGCCACCCTCTGGAGCTCCCCACAGCCCTCTCAGGATCTGCCCCTTCTCCTTGTGTAGGCACTGCTGTGTCTGTGTGTGTCAAGAGCTTGTGCCTCAGTGACCCTCACCACTGCCCATCCAGCACACACTGGCCATGGTGAAGTAGATGTCCTCTCCTCTCCCACTGCTTCTAGATGTCCTCTCCTCTCCCACTGCTTCTAGATGTCCTCTCCTCTCCCACTGCTTCTAGATGTCCTCTCCTCTCCCACTGCTTCTGCCTCAGCTTTAATTGCTGCCCTCACCCTCCCTTCCTCACTTGCTCTGCTCCCAACCCCACTGGGATCACAGATGCCATGGAGGCATTGCAGGGTGTCCATGCCCTGGTGAAGGCAGGACAGATGCTTGGTGCCTGTCCTCTGGCTG
Source organism: Bucco capensis (assembly GCA_013396975.1). Classification (NCBI taxonomy): domain Eukaryota; kingdom Metazoa; phylum Chordata; class Aves; order Piciformes; family Bucconidae; genus Bucco; species Bucco capensis. The sequence goes on from VWZO01015180.1 coordinate 257,253, forward strand.
GCCTGCACTTCCCTCCAGGGATGTCCCCATGTCTGCTGCTGGAAGCTGCACTCCCCAGGGCTGAGCCTCTGTGTCTGTGTGTGGTAGGAGGTGTCACTCCCTCATTTATTTCCCCCCTCTCTGTTTTGTCCATTATGAGAAATGACAGCTTCCATCTAATTAGGTTTTGCTTCCAGAGGAACTGAGTTTGAAGCTTGGAGGAGCTTTCTGTGGTGGATGTGCAAGCTCTGGAGCCATGGAGGTGCTGCACAGATGCTGCTTGTGTTTGTGAGCAGCTTGGTTATGTGTGAGACCAAGGAGCCAAAAATAAAGCCTCTGCTGTCTCCAAAGGCACTGAGGAAGTTAATCAGCCCTCACCCCACTGCATGACACCAGGTTAACTGATGTGCAGAAAGACATGGATGCATCCCAGGCTGCCCTTCAGCCACGAGAGTCTCAGGGCTGCTCCAGCCCTGGCAGCTCCTCCAGGCAGCCCTGGGGTGGTCCCTGAGAGGATCACAGGATTTAGGATTCCTGTGGTGCTTTCCTCTCAGGAGTGACCATGGGTTTTATCTGAGCTAAAAATGTCTTGTTGGGTGAAAAACTCACAGAGTGATGGGAGCTGGAAGGGATCTCTGCTGAGCTCAGTGCCCTCAAACTGGCCAGGGATGAGATTTGCCAAGAGTTCCCCATCCCTTCTAGCTCGCCAGCTGGGTGTTGGTGGCTGCGGGTCCTTTGACACCACTCCATGGCCTGCAGGAATGGGAAGCTTGACCGGGAGGGTCAGGTGGGATTTCCTGGGTGAGCTGGGCCAAGCTGCCAGCTTGACCCTCATAAAAAGAGGGATCTCAGGGCTGGCCCAGAGCCAGGCTGTGGGATGGCAACCTCTCAAACTGCCCAGTGTGCTCTCAGGAGATGCCGTGGAGGCAACAGAGCCTTGTGGTAGGGCTGTAGGACCCATGGCTGGGACAGAGGGCTCATGGCTGACCTGTGTTGTGTCACTTGCAGCTGGCAGGACCACCACCAGTGAAGAGCTAGAGGACATGCTGGAGAGTGGCAACCCAGCCATCTTCTCCTCTGGGGTAAGCACTGCTAGAGGCTAAAGCTGAGCCAGTCCCCTCATCCTAGGGGAGCTGGCTGGTGGACATGCTGCCACAGTGGCCTCCAGCAGAGTGATGAGCACAGTCCATGCATGAGATGGGACCTAGGTACTCAGTTCTGGCCTGAGGATGCTGCCTGGGGTGGGGGTTTGCTGCAAACAGCCTGGCTGGAAGGGCTGGAAGGGCTCTGGGGCTCCTGCTCTTCCCTCTCTTGCTGACCCTAATCCTGGCATCTGAGAGACAGACTGAGAGTGGTGCTCAGTGGCCCTGTCCTCTTGCAGATCATCATGGATTCAAACATCACCAAGCAGGCCCTGAATGAGATTGAGACACGACACAGTGAGATCATCAAACTGGAGAACAGCATCCGGGAGCTGCACGACATGTTCATGGACATGGCTATGCTGGTGGAGAGCCAGGTAGGGAGAGGCTGCAGCCCAGTGGCCAGCTCACCTGGCCATGTTGGAGGATGCTGGGGCTTCTGGCAGTCCCCTGCCTGGGTGGGTGCTGAGGGGGAAGACTGCATCTGGGACTGACATGGCTCCCACTGAGGTTGAGCTGGGCTTCCCGGGGCCAGAGCCACCTGCTCTGCACCCCAGAGCTGGGGGCTGCTGCATGCCTGGGACAGGAGCTTCAGTGATGGGCTCTGGAGGAGGGCAGTGGGTGGATGGCTTCTCCATCTCCTTCAGAGCACCAGGCCCTGCTGGGTGAGCTCAGGGTGCTACCAGCCTTGGTGCTCCTGCCAGGCTGCCCCTGGCTGTGCCACCAGCCTGTGTCACCTGGCCATTCAGCTGGGCACATGCTCTGGTGTCTCTGCTCACCCCACTTCTTGCCTGCCATGCTGCCATGGCCTGAGGAGACATCAGTGGCAGGTAAAGCCTCGCCGAGCCCCCTCCGGTGCTGCATGCTCTGCTCTGCATGGCTGCACCCTGCATGGCTGTGGCACTTCGAGCCTGCCCGTGGCGGGTGGGCCAGGGTGGCTGTGACATAGCTGTGGTGATGCCCTGTCTTAGGGGACAGATATGGGGGATTCACGGGTCCCTGCCCTACTCTAAGGGCTAGACCATGCCAGCCAGCACCCTGTGTGGGGTGGGAGGCTCCAAGCTGCTGGCATCAGGAGCAAAAGAGCACTGGGCTGACAGCAGTGCTGGTAGCTGCCTGCTCTTCTCCAGGCATGGCACAAGTGGGAAGAAGAAGCAGCAGCTTTAGGCAAGGCAGGGAGCAGCAGGGAGTCTGGTGGAGGTCAGTGCTTGGGGAGGTTAATACCGGAGCACCCCTGGGCTTGCAAGGCTTATCCTTCCAGTGTTCTGCAGCATTAGATGAGAAATGAGTATTACAGAGCTGCTGGCTGTGACCTTTAGCTCTGCAGCCCCAATTCCCTCTGTGTCATGCAGGACAGCACTGGGCTTCAAGCCACCTACCCCTGCCAGCCCTGTTGGTCACATCAACTGTCAGGCTCCTGTCTACAGCTATTGCAGGGCCTGGCTGCTTCACTGTGCAGTCAGGATGGGCAAAAAGGAGGTGGTCAGGCTGGAGGAGCTCACCCCAATCCATGTCTCCACATCCAGAGAAATCCACGTCCAGCTTAGCCCTGCAGGGAGTGGGGCAGAGTGGGACAGGAGGCCCTGCAGGCCCTGCAGTCCAGCTTCATGCCAAGGCTCTCTGCTCTCAGATGGAACTTGTGTTGAATTAGAGCGCTCATCCCTGCATGTGCCTGGTTTCTTGAGCATCCCACACAGTGCTGCTGGTGCTGTCCTTGCTCCCCTGTCGTGCCTCTGGTTTCAGCAGCATGCAGCGCGGTGTCAGTCCTTTTGTGGCTTTGATGTCACCTGAGATATCAGATAAGGTGGCCACTAGGCCATTACTGGGCTGGGGAACCCCTTTGACCCTCACCTTTTGCTTTCCTCCCTGCTGGGATGTGCACAGAGGTCCTAGAGCTCCCATCCTAGGGCACCTCAGGACACTCACTGCCTGCAGGCAACTAATGGTTCCTCTCTGTCCCCTACAGGGCTGCCGGGCAGGGTGACATCCCCACGGTGCTGGGGAGCAGCAGGGCACGAAGGAGTTCACGTCTGCATGTGCACGTGCGGGCTCTGTCCCCGCTCTGCAGGGCGAGATGATTGACCGCATCGAGTACAACGTGGAGCACTCCGTGGACTACGTGGAGAGAGCTGTGTCCGACACCAAAAAAGCGGTGAAGTACCAGAGCAAAGCCAGACGGGTGAGTCACAGCCCTGCCTGGGGCCCATCTTCCCCTGCCCACACTGCTGACCCCTGCCTGGCACCCCTGCCTGCCCCACTGCCTGCCCAGAGGAGTGAGCAGCATGGTACTGCCTCACAGGTGCCTGGGCACTGCTTTGCCCCACACTGCTGGATGCAGCACAGGTCCTGCTGGTGACACCAGCTGAGGCAGAGCTCCCCAGTGTAGGCTTGTATGAGTGCTGAGGATGAGCTGTGGGGCAGGGGTGCTACTTGGAGGGAGGAAGAGGGACAGGGTGGGTCTCATGGGCCAGGCCTGCTGTGAGAGCCACGTCCCTTGCCAAAAAAGAGTGGGAGAAAAGGCATGGTCTAGCTCTGACTCTGTGCACTGTGCCAGCTGCCTGCCCTGGTTCCTTCACCTGGACCTGTGTGAGCTCAGGAACCCAAGGGCCACCAGCTCAGCTCTGCCAGCCAAGGGCTGAAGAGGGACCTGTGGTGCTAGGGCTACTACGACCCCTCTAGCTCCCACAGTGCTGCTCAGATCCCACCATAAGCAAACAAGAAACAAGACAGATCACAATGTCCAGCTCTTGGGGCCAGCCTGTCCCCAACACTTACTGTCCTCTCTCTCTCTCTCTCTCTCTCTGCCGGTGCTGGGACACCTGAGCAGAAGAAGATCATGATCATAATCTGCTGTGTGATCCTGGGTATCGTCATCGCCTCCACCTTCGGCGGCATTTTCGGCTAGACTCACCCCACGGGACTGTTTGCGTGCGATGGACGGAGCCGCGCGTGCCACGGGGCCGCAGCCACGCCGGAGCGAACCACGCAGCCCCGGAGCCTCCCAGCAGCATTTCAGTTTCTAATGCATGGTTGTTTGTGACGCTGTGTGTGCGGTGCGGTGCGTCTGTGTGGAGGGAGTGCCGGCCCCGGGGCATAGGCAGGGTGCAGGGAACGGGGGGGGTGGGGAGGGGTTGGTGATGGGCCCAAGGGGGACCCTGTGGGAGGGCCCACCCGAGCTCTCATCACTGCTCCAGCCTGGGTGGCTGGTTTAGGACCAGGTGGGGACAGAGGTGCTCTTGGGTGCTGCTGCTGCTCCTCCTCCTGTGCTGGCCAGGCTGTGTTAGGGACAGCTGTGGATGAGGAGGGACCAATGAAGGGTGTTAGGGTTCCTCAGGAGCATAGTGCCCTGTCAGCCTTTCCCAGCTTCCCCACTGCCTCCAGCCAGAGCTCTCATGTCTGTCCAGCTGCCTCTGTGCTTGCAAACACCTTTCCTTGGGCTGCTTCTCTCACGGGGTCCTTCTCCAGGGGTGTGCTCTGCCAGGCCCTGCCTCTCCCATCCCTGTCTATCCTGTGGCTGTGCCTGGCTGTGGGGCTCCATCCCTGTCCATCCTGTGGCTATACCTGGCTGCAGGACTCCATCCTTGTCCATCCCATGCCATGCCTGGCTTGTGGGGCTCTGACCATCCTGCTCTGCTGATGGTAAGGCTGTCCCCTCCCTAGGCAAGCCCTTGTGCTGGTGTGGGTGGGTGCCAGGGGCTGGCCATGCTGCTGCTGGCAGTGGGTGCCTGATGGAGCAGTGCAGGATAAGGAGCTGCAGCTTGGGGCCAGCACAGTTGCTTGGGAATGGGGACAGGCCACTTGGGGACCTGTGCTGCACCCTGGTGCTGGCCTGGCAAGGCAGGAGGGCACAGGTACTTTAAGGCCAGCATGATTCCCTTGCCCTGCACCAAAGCCTCATTGTTCTGCTCTCATCCCTGGCACAGGATGGCCCTGGCTCCTGCTGCCCTCAGGCCTCTGCTCTGGCCATCAGGCACTGTGGCTGGCTTCCAGCCTCACTTCTCCACACAGGCACCCACTACTTGGGGTTGGAGGCAGTTGGGCTTTCTCCTGTGATGGTCCCAGGGGCAGCCCTTGTTGCATCCAGCCCCTACTGCAAGCTAGGAGCAGTAGCCTTCCTCTCCTGTATCCTACCAGCTCCTAAGCAGGGCAGTCTGACTGCCCCATTCATCTCTTTGCCACCTCTTGGCATCTGCTTGCCCCCTCCTCCTGGCACAGTACCCTTCTGCCTGCTCATCCTTGGGACCATCCAGTGAGGCACCCACACTCAGTGGGGTGCTGTGGGAGCACCTGGGTGCCCTGTGCCCTCCCTTCCACCCACTACACAGATGCAGCCACTGTGGGGTGGCCTGAGCCTGCTGGCAGCTTGGAGGAGGTTCTGTGTTGCCACTGTTCTGTTTTCCTCGGGCTGAGGGCATGACTCTGCCCTCACATTCTTCCAGAGGCTCCAGGGCTCCAGCTGGCCCATGCACATGCCAAAGCACCAGAGAGCAACCCAGAGTAGGGTAGGCACCTGGGGCTATGCTCACAGCCTCACATTGGGGTGAGGACTGTAGCATAAAAGGGGCACTGATGGCAGGAAGTACTCCAGCTGCAGGCAGCATGTCACCTCCCTGCTCCAAGCAGGGTGAGGATAGGGCTGCTCCAGCCCCATGCTCCTCCACCCTGGCTGTGTGCTGCAGCACAGGCACTGGCCTGCTCCCTAACCCAAGCCCCCAGCAGCTGTGGCCATCCAGGACCAGAGCCCCCTTCTTTCACAGTCCCACAACTGAGGTGAGCTACAGCACTGCAGCCTGTGTGCCAAAGAGCTTGGGGCACAGGGACCCCTGCAAGCAGGGGCAGGCCAGCTCTGGAGCCCTCCCTGCCCCATTCCAGGGCAGGAGTCAGGCATGGGCAGGGTCTTTGCTCTGTGGGGATGTGTCTGGAAACAGGAAAGGGAGCTGGAGGTGATGGAACAAGTCCCTCCTGCTCCTGCCCCTGTGCAGCTCCCTGCTACCACAGGCTGTGCTCTGTCCCACTGAGCCAGCAAGAGCTCTGGGCCCCCTCCTCTGGGAAGCAATAACACTCCTGGGCAGGTAGGCAAAAAAACAAAAGCAGCTCCTCTCAGGCTCTCACCCTGCAGCCATGCCCACTGCTAGCACAAGGAGACTTTTTTTTTTCCTTCCAAGCAGCAGCTTTTGTGGCACAAGCTCACATGACATCAGGGCTGTGGCCCACCCCTGTCAAGGCACGAGCCCCAGAACAGCACTGGAGGAGGTTCTGGCACTTGCTCCTTCCTTGTTGGTACCACCACCAGCAGCCCTTCCAGCAGCAGGAGCCAGAGGGGAGCCACAGTCAGTGATCCTGTCACTGGCACTGTGCTGGGATGCCACAGGCAGTGGTGGTACCAGGCTGTGCCATGAGGGAGGTGGAGGAGCAGGCTGCCATTGCTGCCCCACAGGCAGGCTCACACTGTCCTCGCTGTGAGGGGAGGGTGTTTTGGTGCAATAATTACCCCTGCACTATGGGAAGCCCCGTTCAGTTCCTTTTGAACCTCTCTGTTGTTGCATGTACAGACCAAATCACCAAAAAAGCGTGGTTGTGCTTTGGGAAGACATTTCACTTTTTTTCTTTCCAGCCCCTCTCCCCCCAGACCTCAGACTGCTTGTCCTTTGGGTTCCACCACCTCTGTTCCAAGTGCCACCTGCCCTCCCAGCACCGGGAGCGTGTCCATGCAGTATTCCAGGAGGAGTGTGGGGCACGCACAGCTTGCACTCGAACTGGGGATTGTTTGGGTTTTTTGGTTTGTTTGTTTGTTTTGGGTTTTTTTTGTAATTACTGTACTTGAAGGCTTTCCTGAGCCCCCCGTGGAGTTGTACTGTTGCTGTACTGTGAGCTAAGTGTCCTTGTTTTCTATGTGAATCTTGACCCTGGCTTGCTCTGTCTCACTGGGCTGGATGACACTGTATGTTGCCACTTTTCTCCTTCACCCTTTCCCTCCCTGCTAGCCTCCCTTTTCTTCTCCCAAAGCTTTGGGTGCAAAACAGCTTCCCATTTTGTGGAATTTTTATGTAGAATAAACATTTGTAACTGTAAAGTTCTGGGCTGGCACCTCACTGTTTCAGGGGAAGGGAGGAGGTGATGGAGAGCAAGGGCTGGGGTGCAGACAATACCAGCACCCTGATCCCAAGTGCCCACAGGAGCCATCACCACAGGAATAACACTTCTGCCAGGATGATCTGTCCTCATGAGACACACACCTTTGAACTGCCTGACTCCCTACTTGTGGGCAGAGGGAAGCTGGCAGGGAACTTAGGTGCTGTGTTCCCACCTCAGCACTCCCCTGCTCTGAGGGCAGGACACAGGAGACCAGCAACACTTTCCACTCATTGACTGTTTAGTGAGGAGGCTGGATATAATGTTCTGGCTCACCTGGAGTTCCAGATGGCTCACAGCACTCTCAGGAAGGTAAGCAATGGCACTGCAGATACCAAGTGGTCAGTGCACTGTTTGCCACTCTACCTTCACCAGGAAAACAGGGCTGGAAGCTTTGCAGTTGGCTGTTGGGAAGCACCTGAACCAGTTTACACCTTCAAGAGCCACAATGGCCTGTCCCAGCAAGTCCCAGGCCTGGGGTGTCCATCTGTGCCATCCACAGGAAGCTCTCTGGAAGGACCAGCACACCCTCTTCCACACCAGCAGCGTCCAGAGGGATTCAGAAGCGAGGGCGACGCTTTCGACCTGTGTATTTCGTGTCTGCTCGCACTTCCCTGGGGAGAAAAGCAGAGAGCAACTAAGCACAATCCACAGGCCACTGTGGGAAGGGAAGCAGGTGACAGCAGGCCAGAGCAGCAGAGTCAGCCTTACTGAGGCAGGACCCAGCTGAACTTACTTGCCCTGCCGTCGTCTCCGCTCCTTCTTCTCGAGGATCCAGTCGCGGCTTTTCTTCACAGACTTGCCCTTGGCATTTCTGAACCGTGTCCTGCAGGGCAAGTGGAGAGGAGCTGAGGTGTGGGGGAACTGTCCTCTGCCCTCAAGGAAGTCAGCTCAAGCTGGGCATGCTTTCTGCACCTCATAAACCCAGTAAGTATCCCTCCCACCCCCCTGAGATGAAAGAGGCTCAGCCAGCACTGGAGCAGGTGGCCAAATAGCCCTGACTCTGAGCCGAGGGATACCTACCCTGCATGGGCTGCAGCAGGCCAGCACTCCCTCTGCCTCATCTGCCACTCCAGCAGCATGCTAGACTCTGGGATCTCATGGGAATACAAGCTCAAGCACAACTACCTTCCTCTTGTCTGCTCTACTCCAAACAGAGCAGACAAAGCTTCTAGCTTCCCAACAAGTCGCCAGTTCTGCTACTGCCCTCCATGACCTAGTATCCTCTGGACTAAGTGAGCACAGAACAGCAGTGTCAGAGGCAGGAAAACATGGCAGCCACAAGCTCCTGGCAGCCATGACGACTTTCCTCTGCTTTTTGTTCTCTGTCTCTCCCACTGGCTGCAAGAGGGGCTCCTCACTGCACCCCTGCTATGGGAGGAGACCTGGCCAGCAGGAGAAACCCTCCAGGCCACAGCTAAGCAAAGAGTTTGACAGCAGAAGAAAGGGAAAGCAGGCTTCAGGCACAGCAGCCTGCCACCTCAAGGTAAAAAAACCATATCTGGTATCACCACCACTATAAACATGCTTCTTCCCATCACCACGGGCCTGTGCTGCAGTCCTGAACTGGAGAGCCCAGTGCCAGACAGAAAACCCTCCCCAAACTGAATGCTTGGCTGCAGCTCTAAGGTAAGCACCAACCACAGGCCCATGATGCCATAGCAAAGCTCTCCAAACTAACCCATTCCATTCCTTGTGTCTGGGGTCTTTTAATAAGATAAAGCCCATCTGGGCTAACAAGGGTCCTCCCAGTCCCTTCCCTTCCCTTCAGTCACTTCTCACACAGCAGCACTGTGGTCCTCAGTCAGCAAATTGGAGCCCATGTACCCCCCTCCCCACACTCCTTGCTTGGGGAGAACTTGCAGCTTCACACCCCCTACAAGATACCTTTCATTGGTGAACTTTGCCTGGTGTGTCTCTTCATCAGCACACTCAGTACCAAGGCCCTGAAAAGCAAAACTGGCAAGTTTGTCACTTCTCTGGAACAGACAGAGCCAACAGACATGTCAATCCACACTAAGAGGAAACCCATGGCTCTGCAATGGGAAAGACTGGAGCAGGAACAAACTGGTCTTCCAGGAATTGTGGCAAGGAAACCAAATCATGGGGAGAAGAGGTTGGTGAGACTGACAGCAAATGTGTAAATGAAGTCCTGTCTGCATATGCATTGCTGCCTGGCTCCCACTCTCACCCACAGCTCTTCCACATCATCCAGCAGCCAGGAAGGCAACTCTGCTACCTCATGAAGCTCCTCACCTTTGGTAACGTGCCAGATGCTCCAACAAAGAGACAAAGGAAGAACCTGAAAGAACAAGAATAAAGCATGAAGCTCCAGCATGAAGCTGGGATTCAGCCTGCAATTCCCAAGCAAGACTGAGATTGTTAACCCAGGCTTCTTCCCAAATACACACAGACAGAGAGACACAAGACTCACTTCTTGGCTTTGGCACTGTTGGGGTAATCTACCACCACTCCCCCAGTGAAGCCAGCTCTCATGGCTTGGGCTGTGATGAGCTCCAGCTGCAAAAAGAAGCATGTGCAAAAGTTAATTTAGTGGCCATCCACCAGCAATGCCCAAGAGATCTCTAGGCTCAACCACAGCTAACTGTCCATGCCAAAAATGGGTCATTCCTGCTCCTGCTGAACTCTGCACCAAGCTCCCAGCCCTGCAGGACATCAGTCCACTGCCTTTATTTGCTTCTCCCTGCTCCTCAGTCTAGCCTGGGTTAATTAGCACAGCAGACTCTCTAGGAGAGGGATACTGGGCTGGAGTTAAGTGCAGTACTGATGACTACAAGCCAGACTTGAAACCAAATCACACAGGGGAAAATCCAGGACAGCAGATTCAGATCATGTCCTGCCAATTTCTTTGATTTTAAGGCTCAGCCCAAGACAATCTGTGAGGTAACAGAAACTGCAAAGGGTACTCTCCTTACAGATTGTTTTGGACTCTTGAGGAACTCAACAGATGGCAGGAAGGACAGAGACACAGACCCAATGTGGAGAAACACAATGCATTCAGAGCCCCAAAGAGCACACAACACAGCCTGTACCTCTTCCCCACTGCCTGATGTCCTGTACCTGTTCTGGGTTCTCAGGGTACAGCTGCAGGACAGCTCGGGATCCTCGGGTCTACAGGAAATGAAGTGAGTCACAAAGCTGCAGGCAAGCCCTCCAGCCACCCAATTCCTAGCCCAGACACTAGCAACCAGCTCCCCACAGCCTCCTGGAGAACTCTCCCAGGAGAGCTGCTCACGCTGCACAGCCAGCTCCTCCACAGCACAGCAAGGATCAGAGAAGCATAAGACACCATGCAGGCAGGTAAGGAGACAGGAAAGGCTGTTCCTGCCAGAACTCCCCATCAGAGCAGCATGTCCTTAAAATATCTTGCTAAAATGCACCCATGAGGATGTAAAAGCAGGCAGAGGAGTGACTGGGAGAGCATGATACTTACCAAGGCAGTATAAAGAGTGGAGAAGAATCGATAGAGGCGTTTTGGAGGGCTGTGGGATTTCTTATCAGCATTACACAGCCACTGCACTGCAGAAATGCTGAGGAAGAAAACAAGACCCCTGGGACTCAGCCATTGATTCTTTCACAGAGCCTGTAACCCCCCTTTGAGCTTACTTCCAGCACTAAGCACATGCTAAGCTTCATGGAAATGATTTCATTTTCTCCATGTAGCTTTGCCTTCCTCTGGAGACTCACTATGCCAAAACTCAACAAGGCACAGTAGTTATTCAAGCACAAAAGAATCACCAAGCACCCCCTCTAAACCAGATGCTCAAGTAATTCAAGTACTTAGCTGTAAGTACTGTTTTGCTGGGATGAGCAATCCCAGAGGGTTCAGATCAGCAATGGACAGTTGCTCCTTCACAACAGCTTTCTGAGGTATTCTCTAAGTAGAAAAGTTTCTGTCCTTTTCACCTAGCCCTTCAGCCCAATACCAACCAGCACACCTTTTATCCAGGGACTCACCTGATACAGCCATCAAAAGTGCCAGGCCTGAAGGGAATGCCATGACCCATATCTGCAAGGAGAAGGTCTCCTTCCACCTCCCTCTCCACAGCCACATCTGCACAGAACAGAGCACAGTTCAGGCAACCAGATCACACCTTTGGGGACCTCACCTTTGGGGTGAGGGTGGCAAGGGAGGAGGATCTGCTCACCCAGCATGGCAGGGCTGATATCCATGCCTATCCAGTAATGTCCCTCGTCAGAGATGTAATCCCCACTCAGCCCAGAGCCACAGCTGAAGGGAAGAAAGGGGGAAGGAGGTAAAGCACAGGGATCATTTGCCTGGTCTGAGGCTGGCACTAGCCAGTACAATGCTACAGCAGCCCATCCATCAGCAACGGGACTTGGATGTCTCTCACTCCCCAGCACCCATCCAGCCTCAGCCTCTTGACCAGCTAAAGCCTCAGATTCCCTGTGTGCCACAACTCAGGGCAGGATCCCCGCTCACCCCACATCCAGGAGGAGGCACGGCCGATCCTCAGGCAATCCCAACAGCTCCACAGCCCGCTCTGACATCTGCGACTGGATCTCCGCCACGCGGGAGCTGCAAGGCACGGCCAGGACATGGGCAGGAGGCAGCAACCCCTGCTACTGCCTCATGGCAGGATTTCAGATTTCACACCCCGCTCTGCCTCACGACGGGACCCTCCCCACATGCCCACGTCCCCCGTCCCAACCCCGCTACAGCCACATAGCAGGGTTACACCACGCCTCCCTCGCCGCTGCCACATGCGGGCCAGGACCCCCTAGGCCCCACAGAGGGTTCCCTTGCTGCCCCGCGACGAGCCCCCTTCCCCACCACCGCCACACGACAGGAACCGCGACCCAGTAGCGCCCCCTCATCGCCCCGCCGTACTTCTGCGTGTACTTCCGCGCCTCGGCCTCATCGTAGAACTGCAACGAGAGACACAGAGAGAGCGAGGTGAAGGCGGTGAGGCGCAGAACCGACAGGACAGGACCGGACCGGATCGGACCAGCTCTCTCTCCCTCTCTCCCTCCGCCGCTCACCAGTTCAGGGGGTCCACGGTGCTCAGGCCTCCTTCCGCTGCCCGCCATGCCTCCGCGTGGCGTCACAGCGATGCGACGTGAGGCGTCACCGCCATGCGCCAAAGATGGCGGCGGCGGGCGGGCTCTGAGGCGGTGCTATGGAACCGGCAGCACTTTGCCGCGTCCGGCGTCTCCTGCCCGCCGCCCCGCAGTCCTCGCGGCCCGGTCTCGCTCTGACCCTGTCCCGCGGCAGTCAGACGGGTAGTGGCGAGGCTCCGCAGGCGCGCCGTAACCTGTACGAAGTCCTGGGGCTCCCCGCTACGGCGACGGCGGCGCAGATCAAGACGGCGTACTACGAGCAGTCGTTCCGCTACCACCCTGACCGCAACGCCGGCAGCGCCGCCGCTGCCGCCCGCTTCGCCGCTGTTAGCGAGGCCTACCGGGTGCTGGGCAGCGCTGCCTTGCGCCGCAAGTACGACCGCGGCCTCCTCAGCGCCGAGGACGTGCGCGACGCCCCGAAGCCATCGGGCCGACCTCCCGCCGCCGGCCCGCCACCAGCCCGGGCCCCCACCACCGCTCGCCGTGAGCCCAACCGATCGCCCTTCGACTTTGATGCCTTCTACCGGGCGCACTACGGGGAGCAGCTGGAGCGGGAGCAGGTGCTGCGAGAGAGGAGAGAGCAGCTGCGCCGCTGGCGGGAGGAGTCCGTGTCTAAGTGGCGCTTCCAGCTCTTCTCCGACAGCTCCCTTGGGCTCCTTTTCTTCCTGGGTTTCGCCATCATCTACGGCCTCAAGTGACAGCGGGGCCACGGCAGAGCTGGGCAGCCACAGTGGCACTTACCCAGTTCCACTACTGCGGCAGGATGGAGTGTCACTGGTGACAGCTGGCTGGGAGATGTCCCCTGCACCCACACCGTTGGCAGGCACCGTGTGCAGGCTCTGTTCCTCCTAATGTGGCGTTTCCCCTCTGCTGGTGTGACCTTCAGACACGGTATGTAACCAGCAGGCACCATGGATGGGCTCTGCTCCATGACCTGACCTGTGGGACCCTGTGACCTGACCCCTCTGCATCTGTGAGCTTCACACACAGAGTGCAACTGTACATGGCTCTGATGTGACCTCCACAAGTGTGACCTGCAGACAGCGTGTGACCACTGGATACCAGATGTGAGCTCTACTCCACAGGCTGATGGGCCCTTGCCACCATTGTGACCTTGTAGACGTGGTGTAGGGTTTTGTCAGGCTGTGACATGCCTCCTCTCTCAACAGGACTTGCAGACACAGTGTCTGACAGGTAATTGCAGTTCATGGACTCTGCTCATGGACTGTGTCCCTTCCATTGGCACTGCTGTTTGACCTTGGTGGGAGCCACGTGCCTGTTCTAAGGTGCAGCAGAGATTAAACCTGTGTCAGTGGTGTTTGTGTGCTGTGTATGTTCGTGGGGGGTTGCTCTCACTGGTGCTGAGTTAGGGCTCTCCAAGTGCTGTCACACCTGTTGTTACTACATCTTTGGGGAATTTTAGGAGTGCTGGGCTCTGAACTGCATCATTGCCTTTGTCTGTTCCTGTTCAGGGCTTGCCTTGCTGTGTGGTGAGTATGGAAGTCTTGGCTGCAGCAGCCTAGCAGAATGAAATCTGGGCCTGTGGTGGCTCGTGTCCTGTCAGTACATGACATGGTCTGAATGTGCTGCTCCAAACACTTGTGTGCTCAGAGCAGCCTGTTCTGTCTAGGGCTTGTCAGGAGCTTCACACAAGATCATCCTGCACAGGCTCTTGTGCCTGGGAGTGGTACACTTCTGAGCCCTGAGTGACATTACTTGTGTTGTACATGTAACTGAGCATCATTTATCATTTGCACATGAGAATGTTTGTCTATGTAAGCACTGAAGTGTTTTAAGAACTAAAGATTGTGTCTCTTGGAACTTCTGTCTCTCCTTGAGTGAAGGTTTCACCTGTGCTGTGGTGATACTACATGGAGTGAGTGAAGCTGAACTCTGAGCATGCCAAAGACTTCACTTGCATCACTTTGCACAGGATTTGCTGGGCCTGGCTGGCAGAGGTCTGGGCAGGAGCCAAGTTCCTGCCTCTCACTAAAGTGACTCTGGGTTATGTTTTCTCAAACAGGAATGTTTGAGGCAAATTCCCCATGTTTTCCAGCTGTGGAGTTGTGTGATACTGACCTGAGCCTGAGGCAATAGTGTGGCAGAGGGTGTAATGTCTGCTGGTACAGGGTCTGTGCTGTATGGGAGAGCTTTCTGCCTTTTCTGGAAAGCACTGTAGCACTTCAGGCTGTAGTTCCCAGAGACTGCTGTGTGTTTTGGAGCAAATTCAGCCCATGGACAGGGAAAGAGCTTTCCAGGATCTCCTCTGGTTGTCAGTCCATCCCTTTGAGTGGGATCATAGTGCTGAAATGTCAGCATGGGAGGAGCAGGAAGTCTCTGATTTGTGGCTCCATGTCACTTGCTGATGCATTTCCATGTTATAAACCAAGTCACTTGAGAAAATACAGGCAGCTTCTCTGGCAGAGTTTGGCAGGAAGCTTTCCCTTCCAGGCTGGAAAAGCTAGGGATGTCCATGGGAAGTAGTGGGCACTAGGGTGTATTTCTCTAGTGCCTAGTGTCATGGCTTGCGGGTTTTTAAGGCAGCTCTGCCAAACCCCTAGCACTGGGATAGGAAAGAGCTGCTCTGTTAAGCTGGCTGGGCTGACCCTCCTGCTCTGTGTTTGGTTCTTGTGTCTGAAATGAGTCTGGGAAGCACCCAGGCACCAAAACTGAGCTATTCCATGTGCCTTTGAGTGGGTGGGTTGGACAGTTCATGTTACTGGTTCTTCCTCTTCTTCCTGTCTCCATGATGTATCTTGGACATTAAAGATACTCAGCCATAAAGTGGTGACAAAATGACACAGCTTTCTTTTGGTGGACTTGGGTGGTAAATATTCCTGCTACTTGCTGGGAAATGGAGGGTAGGGGCCAGGCTGGTGTTTCACAGTGCCTGCAGCAGGTTGAGGAAGGGAGTGGAGTGAGGGGATCCTGTTTCCCTGAGGCCATGCTGCCTGCAGTCAGTGGGAGTGGGTAGGAGGCCTCCCTGGGCCACTGTGGACTTCAGTCCTGCCTGCTGGAGACCAGTGCTAGTTTCTGTGAGAGACAGAGCCCATCTTGCTGCAGCTAGGGGCAAGGCAGCCATGGGTGGGGGTCACAGCAGGGAAGAGCTTCCACTCCCAGGTCTACAGGGAGCTTTTGCTGCTTTAGAGGCTGTATCCAGTTACTACAAAACAGTGTCCCCTTGTTACACATCCCCCTCCTGGCCTGTGCCTTTAGAGTAGTGAGGATGGCACTTTCAGCTGGGGAGGAGGTCACCGTGAGTTGTTGCCTCATTAGGGCATCTTCCCTCCATCTGGAGAAGCTGGGCTGTTCTTTGGGAAGAAAGGAGTTAAACTTGGCTCCTAGCAGGTCTTTGAGGGTGCCAGCTGGGCTGGGGAAGCATGAAGGGCAGAGGCAAGGAGGTGAGGTGAGGGGACAGTGCTTGGGACAGCCCCAGCCCTCACCTGGGCTCTGCACCCCGCTTCTGCTGCTGCTGCTGCTGAGCACTCTGTGGCTCTACCCCCTGACCCCAATAGGGAAGGGCTACACGGTTGGCAGCTCCCCCTCCCTTCAGCAGCATCCCCTCCAGCAACTCCTCTGTTAATAGAGTTAATTGTTAATCACATTTCCTCTGTTCCCAGCCCTGCTGCCTCCAGGACCTGCCCCTCAGGGGGGGCCCAGCTGGGGCACCCTGGCACCATCCACCTTTCACTGGCTGACCCCAGAGCAGGGCTTTGGCTCAGAGGACCTCCTGGAGGCTGCTTGTGCTGGGGACATCCTTTCTCTTCCAGGTGTCCTGTGGCTTCCTCCTCCTGAGAAGGCCACAGAGATGGCAGAGTCCAGCTGCCTGCCAGCCCCTCCTGGGTTTGGGAGATGGGCTGAGCTGGCCCCAGACTGCTGCTTGCCCCAGTGCAGAAATGAATGCAGGTACACACCCTGTGGCAATGCTTCCTTCCTCCTCCTCCTTGGAGCATGTTGACACCCTTGACATGGTCCTGTGGGGCAGGCAGGGAGGAGCACAGAGGGATTACCCTGTGCTGCTGGCAGCTCCTGCCTGTTACCGATGTCCCTGTCTTGTGCCCTGTGCAGGACTTTGTCCTTAGCCCAAGCTTGCTGAGAGAGAGGTGCTGGCACGCTCCAGGAGCAAAGAGGCAGATACCCAGTGCTGCTATGCTCTCCAGAGGTACAGGGTGCACTAACATTGCATGTACACCCCACCAGGACCACTGCAACTGGACATCTAGCCACTCACCTAGGACAGTACATGCTCCAAGCTGGACAGGACCAACTCCAGGGTTGCAGGAACCTCCTCAGGGAAGGAGCTGGACTTGCTTAGCAGCTTCCCAGTGGTTAAAGAATCTTGGCTGAAGTAGGGTGGTGGCCAGCCCAGCAGGACCATGGGGCTGCCAGGGCCTGCCCAATGGTACCTGAGCTGAGCAGGCACCCAGGGTGCTGCAGGGCACCCACTTCCTGCCTCTCCCATCCCTCTGTTCACAGCCAGAGCCAAGGAGTAACACAGAGTATGGAAAAGAGCCTTTATTTAGAAAGCACATGACGCCCAGTGCTCCTGGACCCTCTTCCCTGCTCCCTCCAACCCAACTGAGCCCACTGATATCCCTACAAACCACCCACCCCCCCTCCTGTCACTGCTCTTCTTGCAGTGGGTACAGAAACTTGTCCCCTGGCAGCTCCCACTGCCTTGCCATGGCACTGACCCCCATCCCACATCCAATCCCAGCATTTCCATGCCCCTGTGAGCACCCACCCATGCTTCCACAACACCCTCACCCCCACATGCCCCCAGACAGGGTCTTCCTCCACAGCCCCCATGGAAGTGCAAGGCTAGGAGCAAGGACATTCCCCATCCTTGCTCTCTACCGGTGTGGAGACTCCTGCTCCTGGTGCTGTGGCCTCTGCTGCCTGCAGGAGGGCTGGGGGCTGAGCTGGGGGACGTGTCCAGCGAGGCGCAGGGGTGAGCTCGGGCTGGGGATTTCAGAGCAGGGAGATGCTGCCTGATGTTCCAGGGCTGGGAGGTGGTGTTTGGGAGGAGCAGCAGGCATGGCAAAGGGCACAACAGCCTCCGAGGGGATGAGAAAGGCAGGCACAAAGCCATAGGAGAGGTCAAAGGCTTTGGGGGCTACTCCACTCTGCAGTGGGGCAAGGTGGGCTCGTGCTGGGCTAGTTGGGGCACCTGGGCACCCCGTGGGGCCTTCAGGGTCTCTGCCCACCTGGTCCTTCTGCAGCAGCTCCTGCAGTTTCTCCAGCTGTGTCCGGCAGATGTGGGAGCGTGTGCGGCTCTGGCAGAAGGACTCCAGAAAGGAATCAAGGGGCAGGTCCTGGGTCAGGAACTGCTCTATCTGTGCCTGTGGGACAGGCAGTGGGACAGCATCAAGCCAAGAGAGCCACGGAACCACAGAGGGAGCCCAGATGGCTGAGCACCCCTCAGACACTGGACTCTTCTCCAGGGCCTGGCATGCAGCAGGGCACGGACAGGAGCCCAGGGCCCAGGTGAGGAAGGGGAAGAAACACAGGGATCTTGTCCAACTCACCTCCGACTCCGCCTCGGAAGCATCAAGCTTGGCTTGGAGGTGGCCCAGGGCACTCTGTGGGCTCCACTTCTCCAGGTATGCCTCTGTGTCAGGAGGGGATTTGACTGCTAACAGACCTCCCTTGGACACCCCCACTACTGAGGCTGCAGCCTTTCCCACCCCCAAACACCAACTTCCCCCATCCTTGCACTGAAACAATCCCAAAGCGTCCCTGGAACCACCTGCACACTAATGCCTGCATCTCACCACAGCACCGATCCCAGACAAGGGCTGCCCAGGCTGCAGGCAGCATCCTCCCACTGCTCCTCATTATGGCTGGCCATTTCCCTGGGGCAGGTTCAGGGATGCTGAGCCCACTCAGGTCCTCACATTAGCTCAGGTTGCTAACCCCATCAGCTGCATCCCACTCACCTAGGCGCTGCTGCTTGTCCCAGCATGCCTCTCGGATCTCCCTCAGCTCCTGGTACTTGATGGCTAGGGAAGCCTTGCCATCCTCCAGCCGTGGGCGCAGGGAGAGGTTCACCCTGGCCAGGGTACAGTTGGAAGCCAAACACATCTCCCGCTCCAGCTGCAGGCTCTGAAACTGTTGGGATGGGAATGGGGAGGTGGGAGAAATGGGAAGAAGCACTCAGAGCTTGGCAGCCTGCTGGGAGGAGTCTGTCTCCATCCAGGGGCAATCCTTCTCCTCCTGCCTCATTCCCCATGCTTCTGCATGGGGAAAGAATGCAAAGGCTGGACCTGGGCTACCTCTGACAACACCAAATTGGGCAAGAGTGTTGATCATCTTGAGGGTAGGAGGTTCTGCAGAGGACCTAGGCCAATGGGATGAGGTTCAACAAGGCCAAGCACTGGGTCCTGTACTTGGGTCACAACAACCGTGGGAATACTCCAGACTTGGAGCAGAGTGGCTGGAAAGCTGCCCAGTGGAAAAAGGACCTGGAGGTGCTGGTTGACAGACAGTGAAGATGAGCCATCAGTGTGCTCAGGTGGGCAAGCTCAACAGCATCCTGGCTTGGATCAGCAATAGTGTGGCCAGCAGAACTAGGGCAGTGACTGTCACCCTGGACTTGGCACCAGTGAGGCCACACTCTGAATACTGTGGTCAGTTTTGGGCCCCTCACTTCAAGAAGGACATTGAGGTTCTGGAGTGTGTCCAAAGAAGGACAATAAAGCTGGTGAAGGATCTAGAGCACAAGTCTTGTGAGGAGTGGCTGAGGGAACTGGAGCTGTTTAGTCTGGAGAAGAGGAGGCTCAAGGGAGACCTTTTTGCTCTCTACAGCTCCCTGAAAGGAGGTTGGAGTGAGATGGGGGTTGGTCTCTTCTCTCAGGTAAGAAGTGATAGGACAAGAGGAAATAGTCTCAAGTTGTGCCAGGAGAGTTTTAGGTTGGATATTAGGCAAAATTTCTTCAGTGAAAGTGAGGTTAGGCATTGGCACAGGCTGCCCAGGGCAATGGTGGAGTCACCATTCCTAGAGGGGTTGAAAAGACCTGTAGACATGGCACTTCATAATATTGTTTAGTGGCATGGGAGTGTTGGGTCAATGGTGGACTTGATGACCTTGGGGTCTTCTCCAGCCTAAACAGTTCCACACCCATGGCACAGGGCACCTTACCCTGAACATGACAAACCTCCCAGCTGGCTCCCCAGCCCCCTTTGCAGAGGAGAGACCTCAGCTAACAAGGATGTTAGGAGAGAGATGCACACCCTCTTCCTGCTGCACACACACCTTCCACCCACGCTGAGGGGGGTGCAGAGCTTGGTGCTCCGAGAGGCCCAAGGGAAAGAGGCTGGAATCAGCCTGAGAATGATTTCTGAATAACCTGACCCTTTTCTGGCAGAGGAACATCAGGAACCACTGGAGCCAGGGAGCCCTCGGGGCTCACCCCAGCTGTGGGCCACGAGGGCAAGTATGAACGACACGATGAGGGGCCAGGACCCCCCAGGGTCCCCCACAGCTCAGTGCAGTGGGAGCAGAGGCTGTGGTTCTGCTCTGGGTTTTGGTGGCTTGGCAGGCGATGGCTACCTCGGCCCGAGCTGCCCCGGGGCAACCACTGGCGGGGATGCCCAAGCTGTGTTTTTTCCCGCAGCCATCTCAACCCTCCGGTGGGTTTTGCTCCTCCAGACCCTCCCCGGGCTCGGCGGGTGACTCCAATCCTGCGCATTGGGAAAGCCCCGCCGGGGCCTCTCGGTTCCAGGACACGGACCCGCGACGGTATTCTCCCCGTCATCCCCGGCCCTGGCCGTACCTTCCCGGTGAGGCGGGCGGCGCGCTGCAGCCGCCCCTCGTCCTGCAGCAGGGAACGGAGCTGAGCCGTGCTGAACGCCCCGAAGCGCCGCGGGGAGCCGGGCGGCGGCACCGGGGGCCGGGACATGAGCCGGGGCACGGCCGGGCACCGGCCGGGAACACCCCACGCCGCCGCCACCGATTACCGGGAGCGACCCGCGCCCTGCGTCCGCCCCCGCCGCCGGCCTTAAAGGAACCGCAGCCGAGCGCAAGGAGCCTCCGGTTCTGCACCGCCCCGGCTGAGGAGGGGGGCGGAGGGAGGAGGCGGGGAACGGCACTGCACCTTGCTGCGTGCATCCTGCACTGCACCTCGCTGGGTGCGTCCTGCATCCTGCTACGCGCATCCTGCATCCCGCCGGGTGCATCCTACAGTGCATCCCAATGTGTGCATCCTGCATCCCGCTGGATGCATCCTACAGTACATCTCGCTGGGTGCATTATCCTGCTACGTGCATCCTGCACCTTACTGGGTGGGTCTTGCGTCTCACTGTGTATTCTGCACTACACACCACTGTGTGCATCCTGCCCCCTGCTATGTACACCATGTATTCCACTGTGTTTATCCTGCATTGCACCTTGCTGAGTGCATCCTGCACCCCACTGGGTGTACCCTGCACTGCATCCCACTCTGTGCATCCTACACCCTGCTACACACACCATGCACCCCACTGTGTGTATCCTGCAGCCCACTGTGTGCCTTCTGCACCTCCATACACATATCCTGTGCTGCATCACATCTGCTTTTTTGCTTGCTTTGAGTTCTGGAGGCAGCTAAGAGATTCTGATTAAAATCCACTCCAGGGCTGAGTGTCTTGCCCCCACAGGGAAGGTAGGTGTGGAATCCACAGATTTCACAAGTGATATTTTTTATTCTTGATTATGAACATAGTACCAAGGAATCATTGGCAAGCACAGGGAGAAAGAGCTGAGCAGAAGGGGAGCCTGCACTCAGAGAGGGGGACTGGAAAGTGGCATTTCACTAAAACCCTGCTAACCCTTGGGCTCCTCTCTCTGCTCCAGAAAGGCTCAAACTCTTTGGCCATGCAGAGCTTTTGCAGTGTCCAGTATGGACAGGAGGGGGAAGAAGCACTAACAATAAGAAGCTGGTCTGATGAGGATAAGGGATGCTTTGCAGTTCCCTTTGCACAGGTTACCCCATGTCATGCCACCCTTGAAATTCAGCCGCACAGAATAACACGAGGAGAACCACCACCCACCCTCATAGCTGTAGGCACAGTTCTTGCTGTAATTGTCCTGATCTCGATCCTTTGTGGAGAACTTCATGTTATCATGCATGGTGTTGGGATTGTCTGAGGTCATGGCATCCCCTGCCGTGCCCGAGTACGCTCCCAGCCTCAGCCGGTAGCCATGGGACTCATCTTCCACGCTGAAGAGGTTGTAGTCTGCAAAATTGATGTTGTTTGAGGAGTCGTGGATGACAAACCTGACCTGGTAGACCTTCTGCTTGGAGATTTGGTGGATGTACTCGGTGCCCAGCCAGTACTCGCTGCGCACGCTCCCAAAGCCAAACTTGTAAGTGCTCCAGGACTCGGCCCAGGTGACTGGTGTGTCTTGCTGATTCCTCTGGATGACTGTCCAGCCTCCATGTGTCACGTTCATTTCACAGTAGACCACGAGGTGGTGGAGCCCTTTAGGCTGGATGATGTAGATACCACTGTGGCTGCCCGGGGGCATCTCGCTGCAGTCCTTGGGCCAACCTGGGGCAGGAAATAGAGAGGATTATTAAAGCCCACACAGTGAGACATTGGAAGCTCCTAGTTATTTCTTTTATGTCTATATCCTTTTGTCTCAGGCACAGTCTGAAAATCACTTGTGGTCTCCTGTGGCCCCTGGTGCCATAACTGTGCCCACAGCAGAGGGAGCATTAAACTCATTGCCCACGGGAAAGTGTGGGGAGTGATACCCATGTTCCTAGAATCCTTGCATGGGTAGGATGAGCTCATTAGCCTTCTGGCAGTCATCCTAGGAGAGGGACAACTCTGATTCCAAACCCGGGCAGATGGAGCTCATTTAGCCCTGGAAGGCCTTCCAGCTAAGAGGTTAAACCTCCATCCTAAGGACTTGGCTGCCAGTGTCCAAGCTTGCTAGGCCCTGGCAGATGAACCTTAGGACTAAAGGGTGGGTCCAGCTCTGCACATGCTGTGTCTCACCTAAAAAAAATCCCTAGTGCAGGCTCGAGGGTGCTATCTGCTATCCTCTTTTTATCAGCGTGCTTGGAAAAGGCGCTGAGGAGGAGCATGGATGGAGCCCTCCCTGGAGCTTCGTTCATGAAGCCTAGTCATACATATATATCCTTTTGCACACCCATTCTTGGGCTGTGCTCCTGCCATGTGCTATATCAGAATCTTGAAATGATCAACATAAGAGTTGGGCTTCGTATGACACCAAGATAGGATTCTCCTTGAGAAGAGACTTACCACGACCTGGTGGTGGGTGAGGGCCAACATCTCTGACCTGTCGAACATGTTGGTCACCGTGGTCACCATCATCTGAATTAACAAGAACAGAGGAGCCAGGAGTGAGTGTTGAGAGTAGTCATGTCAAACATCTGCTGGGAGAGCATAATCTTCTCCAGATGATATTCAGTGTTTTTCATTTGATGCTCCTAGTTCCTGAGGGAATCTACCATTTGAGATATCAGCCACTTGGTGTTTTGGGGGGGGATTTATGTGGTGTTAGAATAGGGTAGATGCTTCCTTAGTGAGAGGGATTTGGGCACACCCAAACATAGTTCTCCACTGATCTTTGATTTCCACAGGTGGATACTGTTCTCCATGTTCTCAAAACATGCTGTGGTTGGGTCCCTTAAAATCTTTAACACTGCTTCTCCATGACCCACAGCACCCTTGGCTTAGTCTTGCTACCAATGAGACCAAACCTCTGTCTTCTCCTGGGATTCTGTGAGCTCTAGGCATTGGACTATTGGCCTCACTTATGGACAGAACTTCGTGCCAGAGAGGAAAAGAGAGAAGCATCAAGCAGAGGAGGAACTGGAGATGATTCTTGTTCCAGCAAGACAGCCAACATTGCACTGGCATTGCCCACACAGAGAGCAGTGTTACAGGGGAATGGTTAGGTGGGTGAGGAGGTCTGTGTAAGATCTGACTGAGCAGGACCTTCTTTGCCTCTGCCTATTGTAGGGATATACTTACCAGGCTGGGAGGAGTTCTCTGGGGGAGCATTCATAATTTGATCCAGTGTGCCATTGAGGAGATGCAAGTTTCTAATGTCAATGTCAGGAAAAGATGCTGCCAGGGCCAAGAAGCAGGTGAAAAACAGGAGACAACGGTGCTGAGTAGCTGAAATGGGAAGAGATTGGAAAAAGAAGAAAACATAACTCTTCAGTTAGAGATCCATGAATCCCATTTGACTCTTTAAGTGAGGAGTAAACTAGGAAAATAAAACTCTTTATGTGCAGAGCTCTAAGCCCCAATCCAGTCATTTAGGTGAGCTGTCATACACTCATTGGAAGGTGGAACCTGCTAAAGGTGAGATTTGAGACAGAAGAAGTGTGAAAACCTTGTCCAAACCCGAAGTGACTGTAATCAGAAATCTCTGCACAAACCACATTTCAGGGCTGGAGATAACAAGGAGGAATCTCCTTTCCTCCCAGATCCCACCCTGCTGCCGTGACACTTTCTCCTGGTGTACACAGCAGAGTCATCTCCTCCCATCCCATCCCACACTCACCCATGTTGTCTCAGTGGGGACCCTGTGGAGCAGGGAGCTGAGCAGCTTTGACCTGGCTAGAGGAGTGTCCAGCCTGAAAGTTATAGGGCTCAGGAGGTGAGGGGGTGGAGGCACGAGACCCAAACCACAGCACTTGTCCTCTGGTTGGCAGCAGGACTGGTGGTTTAGGAGGTATTTGCTCTTCACCATTAAGTGCTGTGTCCTCAGACAATGTGGGCTGTGTCTTGCAAAGGTGGAGAGCTCTTGCCTGAAGCAAAGCAAATAATTGGGTGCTAATAAGCAAAGCTTTAAACCACCCGCGGTTTCCAGTGCTCCCTGGCAGGGTTTCCCCAGGGAACAGGCATCCTCTGGGCACCTTTGCACATTTCAATTCCTAAGTAAACACCCAGATGACGTTTCCCCTACTGGATGGAAATGAAGCATCAGGTGTAAATCACTCTTTCCAGAGCAGTCCTCGAGTCCAACAGCCACTATGGACCCCTTCAGGGAAGAGGTACTCTAGTGTTCCTGGCAAACTGTGCCCCAAGCCTCAGAAAGTGCCACTCCAGGTGTCTCCTGATGTGCCTGGCCTGCCCACCACCATGCTGCTCTTGTGCAAGGTGCACTGTGGTCTCCCCTGGCACCGTGGCCCTTGCAGCAGTCACAAGGGAGTTTTGGGACATGGCGTGATGCTGAGGTAAAATGGTCTCACTTCAAGCCCCTCTCTGCTACTCTGAATGCTTGTACTATGGTTTTCTTACAGAAAATGTTAGCCCATCCTTTCCCTAGGGATTGAAACCAGCAGTATTCTGAGTTGTGAGAACTCCTGTACAGCAGCAACCACCTTGTACTGGACAGCAAGAGATGGCCAGAACCTGCAGAGGAGCAGGGCTGGCTTTTGTCACAGGCTGTTTGCCTTGCAGGGTGGATGCCTGGTCTAGTCATGAAAGGTCCTGTGTACACCCAGCCAGGTTGGTGTGATGTGCTCTTTCAGGATTAACTGCTCCTGTCATGGTCCTGAGTGCACCAGTAAGCATAAATAGCTGGTGATCAGTCCCATTTGGGACCAAGCTCAACCCTGGGCTTTCAGGCCTAACCTGAGCCATACTGTACATGTACTGGAACAATCCCTGGTTGATATTTTTGAGGCTGAGAGTGGACCTGCAGGGTCTCACCAGGGCAAAGAAAGACATGGATTGGGAAGGAGAGTGGCAAAGGGAGCCACAGGCACTTGCTTGTTACCTGGAGCCCTTGCCCTCTATAGACTCAGAACATGTAGGTTGGAGTGCCAGGGAACTCTGTGGATACAGTGACTTCTGGCTGCTGGACACTGGTTCCAGTCCAATGACTCAACTCCTTGATCCTGAAACCTGCCAGTGGAGAGTTAGCAAGCAGGCAGGTCTCTTGAGGACCTGTCCTCATCTTTCCAAGGTTTCCTTTGGAAATAGCCACATAGGAAACCTAATCTCTCCTCCTTCACTAGTTTCTGTGTGTATACCCTCAAAAAGCTGGGTCTCTCCACTTCAGTGTGATCATGGCTTTCCAGATTTTGCTCCAAGAAGGCAATTCACATGTAGTGTTTGTGTAGCTGGGAGAGTCAATAATTGAAATCCCTCATCATGGAGGGGATTAGTTGGTACTTCTCTGGCTGGAAGGACATGCCCCTCTCCCCCTCAGGAGGTTTAGTTGTGCTGTCATGGGATCTGGGAACTGTTTGAGCCACAATCTGCAAGTACCTCCTTGTGCCTCTGCAAAGCACAAGTGTGAATGCAGTGGGTGTGTGCAGTGCCTATAAAGTCACTGTGGTGAGCTCTGTGTGGGAGGGTGCACCTCTGGCTGCCTGCTCTCTGCTCAGCTGTGCTCTTGTGATGGGTGAGTTATCTTCCCAGCAGCACACTTCACTCCTGTGTGGTGCTGGGCTCAAATAACATCTGGCTGGGGGTGAGTATACAAAGGCACAAGATGATGAGCAGGACAGCAGTTGTCATCTTGCCTGGGTGATGCCTGCTGCCAGGCACTCTGGTAGCAGCAAGGGATGCAAGGCCAAAGCACCAAATGACACACATGCTTGGTGCCAGCCTGTTCTTTCCCCAGGACACCTATGCTCTGAATTCCCATGTACTGTCAAGGGAGATTAATGTGGAGAGCTAGGTTTCAGCTTGATCCTTTCCCTCCCTGACCAATGCATGTGGGACTTGCACAGGGGTCCTTCCCCAGGCATGATGCCATCTCCTCCAGTAACTGAGCTAGTACAGGGTGTAGGGTGTGCTGGTGGCCAGCACAGAGGGTTTGGGCTTGTGCCACAGTGTGGGCTCAGGAAACCTCCTTCTGTTTGCTTGGGAGCTGATATTTGTGCAATAGGAACCATCCTTTGGGCTGGAGTAGCCTATATAAAAGGCTTAAGCATGAGTACTCCAAAAAGAATTGTTTCCTATGATCCCTTCCCCCTGGCAAACTACTCCTCCCCCCAGATCTAACTGTGTCATTGTCCTCTCTTAGTTACTCTTGGGCTGTAGATTCTGAGAAGAGATCTGCAGGTTTCTGTCTGGTGCAGGGAAAGGGCTGCCCAGGAGGATAACAAACCCATTTCTCCCCTTGCTTCACCCCTGCATGGGCAGAGGCTGCACTGAAGCTGCAGCTCCCACCACCTCAGGAGCCTTGTGCTCCTGCCTGAACCCCATGGCTCTCACTTCCCAGGGGCTGGGGGACTGCCCAAGGGTTCTGATAGTGAAGGATGCTTTCCTCCCCAGGGCTCCAGGCTGGGACAAGTTTGCTGCGTGGGGACCTTGTCCTCCTGGCCACAGTGCTGGCAATGCTTCTGCTCTCTGCAAGCGCTGGCCCAGCAGCTCCCACTGCCAGCCCCCGGAGCGGTGAGTATGGACAGAGTGGGGAGCACTGCCTGGGCACCCAGGTGCAGAGCAGGAAGCTCAGCACCAACTCTCAGGTCTGCTAAGTGCTAGGAAGGCTGGCATACACCCAGGCTGATACACAACAGAAGAGCTCCTCACACACACAGACCCCTGGGCCAGGGCTTGTAAGGTTACCTATCTAGTCTTCCTCACCCCTTGGTGACTCCAGGCTGAAACCAAGGGGTTTCTGCCCAAACACTCTTACTTGGCAGGATTGCTCTTTGATGCTTATATCTTTTTAAACTTCAGTTCTAGGAGACATCTTCCTATTTTAATTTTTTTATAGCTCTTGATGGATTAGGAGCATTCCCTTCCTCCCTGCAAAGGAAGGTGAGACTCCCTGCAAGATCTGTGTGCCCAAGAAAAACAGAGCTTCATGGGCTGAGTTGGAATTAGCCACAGCAAATTACCCCTTATTGGGCACAAAACAAGAAAAACAAATTAGACAGGAAATTAGTTTGGCAATAAGTCATGGCAGATCATGCAGAGTTCCCTGTGAGATCAAGATAGAACTTTGCCTTCTTTTGCAGTGCCATGATCTCAATGGAAAACATAGATTTTCATTACATATCCTCAATCCAGCAGAGTTTTCTGGACACTATTTATCCTTCCAAAAGCTGCAGTTCAATATATCAAGGGCCTTATGGGCTAGATATACTTGGGGGACATCACTGGCATCTGGAAGGTATTTTTCCCCTGTTTTCCTGATGTGTTAGAAGGATGCAAATAAAATAGCAAGACATGAGAAATAGATTCCTAGGGTTCAGGGCCACTGCTTTAGAGACCTTTGGTTGCCCTGTGGATGAGTCAGTGGAAAAAAACCCACTCTACAGCATGGAGTAGACCACAGATGAAACCAGCCCTTTCTAATGACTTTCCAGTACCTAAAGGGAACTTCCAAGCAGGCCGCAGAGGGCCTGTTTGCAAAGGCCTGCAGTGAAAGGACAAGGGGCAATGGTTTTAAATTGGAGAGGAGTAGATTTAAACTGGACATTAGAAAGAAGTTCCTCGCCACGAGGGTGGTGGAACACTGGCCCAGGTTGCCCAGGGAGGTGGTTGAGTTCCCATCCCTGGAGGCATTGCAGGTGAGGCTTGCCAGGGCTCTGGGCAAGCTGCTCTAGTTGGGAATGTCCCTGCCCACTGCAGGGGGGTTGGACTAGATGAGCTCCAGAGGTCCCTTCCAACCCAAATCATTCTAGGATTCTATGATTCTTTCTGTCCTGAGTTCTCCCTCCCCTACAGGACCTTCTTACTGCCTTGATAGTCTCATATGTTCCTTCTCTCTCCCACCCCAACCTGTGTTTGCCGCTGCTGCTGCCACAGGCTTCCCTGCAGACTGCAGCCACCTCCACAAGAACAGCCCCAGCGGGGTCTATGTCATCCAGCCAGCAAGATCACCTCCACGTGTGGTGTGGTGTGACATGGACACCGAAGGCAAGGGCTGGACTGTCGTCCAGAGAAACTCTCATGACACTGAGCTCACATGGAAGCAGTCCTGGACCACCTACAAGTATGGCTTTGGGAACGTGCAGGCTGATCACTGGCTGGGCACCGAGTACCTGCACCTGCTGACGCAGCAGGGCACCTACAAGGTGCGCTTCGTGGTGAGGAACAAAGCCAACGTCACCCACTACGCTGAGTATGACATCTTCAGGGTGGAGAGTGAGGCTAGTGGCTACCCACTGAGGCTGGGCCGCTTCTCTGGGGATGGGGATGATTATCTCACTGGCTACCACCCCAAGAAGGGAGGCATACATGACAACATGAAGTTCAGCACGACCGACAAGGACCAGGACCAGTACAGCGGGAACTGTGCCAACAGCTACGGGGGCTGGTGGTATGACAGGTGCCAGAACGTCCTGCTCAATGCCAAAAAACACATCCTCTGGCCAGGATTCTGTGATAACGGCGACTGCGCGTCCTCCCTCATCCTGGTCAAACCCACAGATGTGTGCTGAGCCTCCCGGGAGCTTGTGGGAGTGCTACCAGCCCCAGCTCAGTGCCTTGTTCCCGAGCCTGCCAACAGCCCTGTCCTGCACTGCCTGCAGCTCCTGCACTGGCATCAGCTGAAACATCTCAGCTCTGGGGCTCAGCAGCGATCTCCTGGAGCCCCAGGCACACTGGCAGCCTCCCCCAGTGCCATGGTGCTGGCAGGCACTGGGACACAGGCACTGGTTTGGGGTGGGTGTGCCTGCTCCTGTCCTGGGGAGGGGGAGATAGTGCAAGTTCCCTTCCCTGTACAATCCATGTGTCCCTGCTTTGCTCAGGCCCTGCTCCCTCCATGGGCCTCGTACACCCCACAGCTCTGCTCCCCATGGTGGGAGAAATCAGCTGCAATAAACCCTGGAGCCAGACTTTGCTGCCTTGTGTGTATCTGCTGCTGTGACACTGCACATAAGTGTGTTGGGGATCACTCTGTGGGTGGTGGATCCAGGGAAAGTATGTGTGTTATGCAAGTCCTCTCCTGGGCAAGGAGCTACACCTACTCAAGGGATGCCATGTGTCCCTGGGATATGCAGAGTTCAGATCTCCCAGGGCTGGTGTGGTTGCCCAGAGCAGCTGTGGATGTCCCCTTTTCAAGGTCTAGAGCTGGGCTGACCACTAATCAAGGGACATATATTCTCTATTAGCTCCTTTTCTCCCACTCTAGAAAGGACTCCGAGGGCTGGATCCTGGATTAAGGAACTCTTGGACTGAGATCAAAGCAGAACAGTCCTGTAGCAGCAGAGCTGGGCTTCTGAGCTTCACAAGGAGAGCTACTAGCCCACCACCCCTAATGGCTCAGGTGTTCAACCTTCAGGGGGTATGGAGGCCCAACCTTTCCCCTTTTGTATTTGCTGTTAATTGGTGCTAAATAGCTTAATCGTGCACCTACCTTGCTTGGGTCTTAGGCTTTATGTAAGACACCCCAAGGCCCAAGCTTGGTGTGGGAGTTTCAGGGAGTGGCCCTCAGTTTTACACTGAATATGATGTGTATGAAATGGATTGCCTTGTTTTGACACCCTTCCCTAGACTTGTTCAAGGCCAGCTTGGATGGAGCATTGAGCAAGCTGATCCAGGTCATGGCTGATAGAGCTGAACTGAGCTGATGCTTCCCTCCTACCCCCAGTGCTTGCTCTTGGCCATGTGGTACTGTATTCCCTTTTTGAAACATCCCTACCTTAAACCCCAACTCTCCTCTCTAAGTGAAACTTTCAATTCTTCATTCGAGTCTTAGGAACAATTTTCCCTTCAAAAGCCTTTTCTTCCTGCACCAGGAGCCTCAGACCTGCTCCTGGTGAGGCATTGGCAGCAGTGGTGAGATGTTGCCAAACAAATGAAAGACATCTGTGCAGGTTCTGAAAGCAATTTTATTCTACAGGATGAACCCAGACTACAGCAGGGATCTGGTGTGTATATGGCCTGCCTGGGCTCAGAGCAGCTTAGACCAGGTCAGCTAGTGATGACTGGTGTTTTACTGTTGAAGTCAGCTCTACCCACAAAGCAAAAAGAGAATAAGACCTTGCTGGATGTAAGCACAGGGGTTTCCCCTCCCCCCCCAGAACATGCTTGGAAACTGCAGCATTTATAATGTGTTCTGACAAAGATCCCTAAGACCCCACTACAGGTGAAAGGCCAGAGAAAAAGCAGGGAACTTTGTTACTTTTCAAGAGAAAAGCTTTTACTCTTTTACTCTTTTACAGAACAATCCTATTCACACGTCATTTTGTGCCAGCAAGTGCCCAGAGCAGAGAGAAGGAGGAAAGAGTGCTAATGGTATGGAGCTGGTTTGATGAGGATGGCAGAGGCTTTGCAGTTCCCTTTGCAGACACTGCCCCACGTTATGGCTCCCTTGACATTCAGCTGCACAGAGTAACATGAGGAGTACCACCAGCCACCCCCATATCTGGAGGCACAGTTCCCTCTGGATGTGTCCTGATCTCGATCCTTTGTGGAGAACTTCATGTTATTGTGCACTTTCCTGGGATTGTCTGAGTCCATGGCATCTCCTGCTGTCCCTGAGTATGCTCCCAGCCTCAGCCGGTAGCCCTGGGACTCATCATCCACACTGAAGAGGTTGTAGTCTGCAAAATGAATGTTGTTTGCAGCATCCCAGATGACAAACCTGACCTGGTAGATCTTCTGCTTGGAGATTTGATGGATGTACTCAGTGCCCAGCCAGTATTCAGTGTTCACATTCCCAAAGCCATGCTTGTAGGTGCTCCAGGACTCAGCCCAGGTGATCTCTGTGCTCTGCTGGTTCCTCTGGATGACTGTCCAGCCCCCACCTGCCACATCCATTTCACAGTACACCATGATGGGATGTGGTCCTGTGGGCTGGATGACATAGACACCACTGGGGCTGCCAGCAGAGACCTCACTGCAATCCTTGGGCAAATCTGGGGCAGGAGAGAAGATGGAATCAGAGAAGCACAGAGTCATTTAGCACACCCTCTCCCAGGTTTCACTTTCCCAATGCTCCAGTGGCCCAGAGCATGAGCTGGGCTGTTAACCAGCCAGAGTTGACCCAGACCAAGCAGCTGGAAGGGGTTGGTGAGAGCACTGCAATGCCCATGGGATATTACATACTGCTTTTCTTCGGAGCACTTGCTGAAGGGTTGGAGGGAGACTTCTTGAAGATGTTTAGGGTTTCTGTATGCATGGAGTGGCCTGGGGCAGCCAAGACCTGCACACAAGCAAGGAGTAGAAGGCACTGGGCTGCTAGAAAGGGAAAAGATGGAGAAAATATGAAATGTGCCCCTCCTTCCAGAGAGGTGGCAGATCCCCATGGCTCCAGCACTGCACAGTGTAACTCTACCATGTGAGATGCAGGCATGCACCAAGCATATGCTGGGCACCATCAGACTGCTCCATGCAAGCTGGAAAGCTTGCCAAAAGGTCTCAACCTTCTGCCCAAGAAGCAGACAGCCTTGCCTTTTCCCCTTGACTAGCTCATGAAAAGTTATGCCTGAGATGATAGTTTTGGGTGGAGCAAAGCACCCAGCAACCAACCAAGCCAAGTTTCATTCCTGGCCCCTGAAGCCAGGGACTGGCTGGGGTGAGCCAGAAGGCACCAGAAGGCTTCTGGTGTTTGAAGGGGTGGCAGGTCAATGTGTCCTCAGAGGGCTCTGATGCCACTGCTCCCCAGCACAGGGAGCCTCTTGCTGCTGCTTGTCTGCCCTCCCTGTGCTAGCCAGGAGCACCCCACTCCCCAGCCCTGTACTCACCCATGGTGTCCACGTCCTCTGGAGCCCAAAGCTGTGGAGCAGCAGCTCTCACAGAGGCATTTGTAGTGCCCTCAGCAGTGGGTGGGGTGAGCAGGTCCTACTCCCACTGCCAGCTTCCCTTTTACAGGAGGAGGGAACCAGGTTGGGTTTCCTTTGTGCCCTTAGAAAACCCAGGCAGACACAAAGGTGCCTGTGGCTCTAGGTGCACAGCTTCCAGAGCTGCAAAGAGCATAGCCCTCCTGCCAGCAAGAGTCCTTGGAATGGTCTCTTCTGTGAGTGCTTAGCTCCTTGGATGGAATTTCCCCTGAGAACAGCATATCTGGGAGCTCTGAAGAGTGCAGCTCAGTAAATAAACACTTGACTGCCAGTCACCACCCAGGATGGAGAGCAAACCCTGGGCATGTGCTCTCCTCCCACCACTGCAGCCAGGTGATGTCAGGCCAGTTGGTCCTTGTTGAATGTGCTTTTGACAAGCTCAGCTCTTGGTGGGGAAGTCAGAGCAGCCCTTAGAGCCCCAGAGAGACTGACTGTGGTGGGACAGTATCTGGAGCAGCTGGAGTCTTCTGGACTACATGACACCAGGCAGGGTGCTGTTGCTTCACAAGCCATCCCCCTGAGGGAAGCCCCTGACTGGCAGGAAGGTGACTTCCATCCCCTAGTCCACTTGTGGCAGAAATAGGCAGAGCTGACAAACCCCCAGCATATTCCCAGCAGCGTTCCTGTTCCTGGGATGAGAAGTGTGAGCTGCAGCCTCCAGGATGAGCACACGGTGGCTCTGTTGTGTTACCAGATGAGTGCAGGAGGAGAAGGTCCTTGCTGAGGTCAGGCTGGGCCTCACTGGGATGGAGGGGCAGAGGCTGGGGCTTTACCAAGACATTGCAGCTGGTATACAGGTAAATATAGGATAAAATGCTTTTAGCTAAAGAATCAAGAGGAGACAGCAAATTGGTATTTGTATTGGTTATAATACAGAAAGGTATTATTATACAGGAGCATCTTTGACCCATCAGTATAAAGAGAGACCTCAGATCTCTCTCTCCAGCATAATCCAGATGTTTAGAACTCTGTGCTCCTGGTTTTCAGGCTGTTCCCATTTGCACATGCCACCCCGAGGAAAGAAAAGCAATTGCAGGAATTTTGGTCCTCAGGGATGGATCCATGTGTCAAGCTCCCCTAAGGGGAATCCAGGCATCTGGAATCCCCTGGGGGACCCTGTTGTCCATGTCTGTGGGATGTCTGGGCATCACTGTTGTTTGGGAGTCTCCAATACCAACAGGTGACCCTAGGAGAGAGAAGGAGGAATGGAGAAATATGGGCAAGAGACCCTCAATGTATCTGGGGTGGGAGAAGGGGGATCATGCAGCATCTAGGGGGGGCCAAGGGGCAACTGAGGGGTCCTGGGAGCAACTGGTGGGGCTAAGGGTGAAAGTATGGGACCCTGGGGGCAACTTGTGGCCAACTAGGGCAGTTGACTGTAACTGTAATATGAGGGAATGTGGGTTGAAGTGATCCTGGGTGCAAGGGAGAGGTCCAGAACGAGCCAGAGGATAATAGAGTCCCAGAGGGAAATAAAGAACCCTGGAGTTTAGGGGTCCTAGCAGTCTCTGCTCTCCCCTGGACACCAAGATCTCCTCACATTTGTAGGAAATCCAGAAGGCCTGAGGGTTCAGAAAGGTTTGGGAGGCCCTTGCTGGTCTTTGGGGAGCCTCAGAAGCACGGGGATTTTGAGGGGAAGGTTTACCAGGTCAGGAGTACTCACACCACCAGCAGTAGCACGAGTGCCATGAAGCCAAGAGCCAGCCCCAGCCCCAGCCCCAGCCCTGCACTGTGGTGTGGGGGCATGGTGTACTGGGGCCAGTGCAGCACAGCTGTGAACCGAGCCTGGAGTCCCTTCTCTTCCTCCACATTTCCCTCTGATGCTGTGGGGACCCAGGCACCCCAGGTCAGCCAGGCCTCTGAGAGAGGGGTCCCTGCTCCACCCCACATTGCTCCCAGAGGAAGCAGGCACCAGGGAACATTTGCTCCACTCCACCTGTCCATCCCACACCCAGGTGTCCTGGCACCCTGCTCACAGCCCCATGCACCCCCCTCCCAAGGACCCTGGGGTCCCACTCCAGCCCACACTGCTCACTGCCCCCAGGGCACAGGACACACCATTGAGGTAGAAGTACTTGCGGACCACAGGCTCAGAAAGGCCTCCCAGGTAGCAGACAATGGTTCCCTCAGTAGGTTCCTGAAGGGTCAGGCTGGCAGATGCCACAGCACTCCCCTGAAGCTCCTCAAACAGTGTCAGATCCTGTGTACGCAGCTGGGCCACAGGAGAACAGCTCAGCAGCAGCTCCAGCAGCTCCTCAGAAGAGAGTTCATGGGTGTGCAAAGGCACCCATGCCCAGCACATGCTCATCATGTCCTTGTCCTGCTTCTTGGACCCTTTGCTCGTGCATGTGCACACACCTCATGTCCCACATGTGCTCCTCATGCACACGTGCAGAGCATATGCAAAAGTCACTTCAGAGAACTGTAGACCCATGGAATGGTTTGGGTTGGAATGGACCTTTAAAGGTCATTTTGTCCAAACCCTCCTGCACTCAGCAGGGACATCTTCAACTAGAGCTGGTTGACCTGGAATGGTTCCAGGGATGGCACATCTACCACCTCTCTGGACAACCTGGGCCAGTGTTTCACCACCTTCAGTACAAAAGATATCTCCCTTCTATCTAGTCTCAATCTCTTTTAGTTTAAACCCATAACCCCTTGTCCTGTCCCCACAGGCCCTGCTAAAAGGACTGTCTCCATCTTTCTGAGAGGCTCCCATCACACATGTGTGCACACCAAGGGACACCAAACACACAAGTGACCTGCCTCCTGCTTCCCTGCACCCTTCCCATGGGTGAGCCCTTGCATCCTGCTGCTGCTTCCACACACATTGCTTGCAGCAGCCAGACCCCTTGCACAAGCTGTACCTGTAGCTATTGCTGCTCCTCACTCTACACACCCCACTGTGTGCCCACAGAGCTCTCAGGAGGTCTGTGCACAGCTTTCACAGAATCACAGAATGTCAGGGGTTGGAAGGGCCCTAGAAAGATCATCTAGTGCAACCCCCCTGCCAGAGCAGGAGCACCTAGACCAGCTCACACAGCAATGTGTCCAGGCAGCTCTGCAATGGCTCCAGACAAGGAGACTCCACAGCCTCCTGGGCAGCCTGGGCCAGTGCTCCCTCACCCTTACTGGAAAGAAGTTTCTCCTCCTGTGGTCCAACTTGCTCCCATTCCCTCTTGTCCTACCATTGGATGCCATTGAGCAGAGCCTGGCTCTCTCCTCCTCACACTCACCCTTAACATATTTCTAACCATTCCTGAGGTCTCCTCTCATTCTCCTCTTGTCCAGGCTGAAGAGACCCAGCTCTCCCAGCTTTCCACGGGCAGGGGGGCACTCACCTGCTTGGCAACCCTCCAGCTGACAGGCAGGTCGGGGCGGGTGGCAAAGGGTGCGTTGCAGTGCAACGTGATGCTTTCATCTGCACAGACCCACAGGTCCTGCACTGGCAGCAGTGACAGGGAGGCTGAGTTAACACCTGCTCATGCAGCTACAGGACCAACCACACATGAGCCACATGCACCTTGGCACAGTCTGGAGCCCTCATGCACGCCCATGTGTGAGAAATGAGAGCTGTCCCCAAAGCCCTGGAGGCTCTACTGTGGTCCCATACCTGGGCAGTCCACAGGAAATGTGCAGTCTCTGAAGCTGCAGGCTGAGCAGTCGTAGACACGAGCAGCTGGCTGGTACCCTGAGGAACAGAGACTTGGTGGTCCCAGGGGGATGGGAGATGTACTAGGGACAGGGGATGGCAAGACAGAGGGATGGGCACTCACCACAGGGTGGAATGCAGGCTGGAGCTGGTGGGGAGGAAGCAGCATTAGATTGGGGATCCACATTCCTGTGATGAGCTGTCAGGGCTCAGCCCTTGTCCAACCCAGAAGGAGAAACTTTGGGGGTTTTCTCCAGGATGGAGGTGCCTAGGGCTGGGGTCCCTGGGGTGTAGATGGCCAGGGTGCAGGCCCCTGTGACAGTCCCTTGAGTGGTGGTCCCAACAGTTCCCCAGGGCACGAGTCCTGAAGGTGAGTCCACACTGGCCACATACCTTCCTCCAGCTTGCTCAGCTTCAGCCAGGTTATGTCAATGGCTTCCTGGAGAGACACTTCAAAGGGCTCTGGGGTGTCCCAGATGTCCAGGTGAGACAATGTACTCTCCTCCTGATCCCAATAAACCCTCCCTGGACCCCACAGATCCCCTGTACACCTCCCTTCAACCCCATGTATCCATCTTGGAGTCCCCAAATATCTGCTCAAAACCACCTAGAAGCTGTATACTTTGAAGCCCATATACCCTCAGGATTCCCCAAATATCCCCATACAGCTCTTAGACATCCATACAGCCTATAGTTCACCACATCTCCATTCAAGGGCTCCACATCCCATCCCCTATGCTCCCTATCCCCTCAGGTGTCCCAAGTCTCCTGCTTACTCAAGTCCTTGTACTTCTTCAGATACACCAGGGCATCTCTGACAATCTCCTGAAGTGCCTCACGCTGCCCTGATCCTGTGACCAGTACAGGACAACTGGGACCAGTACAGGGGAACTGGGACCAGTACAGGACAACTGGGACCAGTACGAGCTTGGGGTTGCAGGTTCAAAGGTGGGAGAGTCCAGTAAGGGCTGGGGGTTTCCAGGGGTTCCTGGAGTCCTGATCAGGGTTTAGGGATACTGGAAAGGGTCAGGTATTCCTGGGGATTCCTGAGGTTCTAGGTAGGGCCAGGGGTTCCACAGTGTGTCCCTGTTCAGGACTGGGTGACTCTCAGGGTCGTAGGCAGGGTTGAGGTTTCCAGAGGCCTTTGGCATCTAGGTCAGGACTGGGGAGACCTTGGCATGGTTGGGAGTCCTTAGGTTACTTCTCTGGGGTGGGTCTCCAGGGTTCCTGTTCAGAAAAGGGGTCCCCAACCACCCAGGATTGTGGCCAATGTCAGGGTCAGGGTCAGTGGTTGAAATGAGAAACCCCAGGGGGATTTGGGGTCTTGTTCAGGGTGGAGATTCCCCTTTGGGATGGAGGTCTCTGTTGGGATAGAGGTCCTTAGGCAGGGTTCCTCTTAGGTTGGGTGTCTCTGGAGTCCCATACTCACCTACAGCAACAGAGAAGAGTGGTGCAGAAGCTGCAATGATGGCCTTAATGCACTGCTCATGTTGGGATTTGAGGGCAAGGGTCCCAGTGGAGTAATAACAGAGCTCTTCCCACTGAGTGGGGGATATAAAGCAGAACAGGCAGGGGTGCACCCCAGGAAGCCAGGACACCAGGACCACCCACTGCCACAATCCCAATGTCCCTGCCTGGATGCCTGGCTTCCCAGGGAGCCAGAGAGCCAGCATCAGGGGCACCCACCACCAGCCCATAGCACCCAGATGCTTGGGTCTCCAGGGAACAGCAGGGTTCCTAGGCAGAGGGGAGGAGCCTGGTTCCCCAGGGGACAGTAAAGTTCTTAGATGCCAGGTACCTGGGTCCCATCTTGAGAGGACTGGAGATACACAGACACATGGGTGCTGCTCACCTGCCTTAGCTTCCTTCTATTTAGATGCCTAATTCCTCCCCTTCAGCCCCTAGAATCCTCTCCTGTCAGTCCCTGGCTGGGCAGGGCAGCAGCCTTAGGGGTGAATACACCCAAAATACACCTTTGGGCTGTGGGATCATGAGAGCTGTGATGCTGCTGCCCAGGATGGGCAGGTGCCCAGGGCTCAGCAGCATCCCAGTGCTGTGTGACATGTGCCACAGGGATGGGGTATCCCTGGGGGTTGAAGCCCTTTGTGGAGGCCAGGAAGGAGGGGAGGGGAGTGCTGTGAGTGGCCTGATTTATGGATGGCGACAGATAATTACAGCTCTTCCATCATCTGTCAGGCACAGGGGCCTGCTAGAGCCTTACAACACTGCTCTGCCTCCCCATCCCAGCCCATAAATCTCTCCAGCTCCCCACAATAAATCAGTGGGGGCTGAGGGAGCAGCAGGGCCTGGGTGGGCGTTCCCCCTGGCCCCCCCAGCCTGTAATAGGCACCCAGGTAGGAAGTGTCCAGGAGGAGGTGGGGACAGCCCAGCAGGATGCACTAATTACAGATGCCATCCAGTGACCCCTGATTTATGGTCTGGCCTCATCAGCTTCCAAGAGCTGGGGCTGTATCCCAGCAGGGACAGAGCTGCCCAGGGCTGAGATGCTGGGAACAGCCAGCAGTGCTCCCTAGCCAGCTGCCTTGGGTGGCTGCAGGCAGGATGGGACAGCCTTGGGACTGCTACCTACCCTCTGACCCTGCCTTTGTCCAAGCATCACCCAAGCTGGGACTGGCTTTGTGTCCAGCTCAGCCATCTCTGTGTCTGCTCTGCAGTGCACCTCCCCACCTCCCACAGCAGCAAAAACAACCCCTCAGCAGAGATCCATCCTCCTTAGCTGGGTTTTGGGCAGTCACATCTCTAAGTGAGCCCAGCATGCATGTCCTGCCAGCACTGAAGCATCCTGAAGGGTCCCTCACTCCTGAGTTGAGCTCACTGGGTAAGTCAGTGCCCAGGAAAGCATCTGCTCCTGGGCAGAGCAGGACTGCTGGGGAGAACAAGAGAGCTATAGTGAGCACAGGTGAGTGCTCAAAAATATTTGCAGGCTTCACCTCCCTTTGAAGTCCTGCTGCCTGGTCCTCTCCTGTCCCTGAGGCCTCAGCTCCTGATTTATTGGGTTCCTGGAGCAGAGGCTCCTAAATTAGCTCTGACTTCAAAGAACCAAGAGAGGAGAAGGGCAATAGACAAATAGCCCCTTGCTAATTGGGGCTATTGATCAAGCATGAGCCAGGACAATCAGATAGGAAGGGATGGATCAAGGGGGGTACATCCTCCCAGGGCTCTGCTTTTGCACCAGTCACCCCAACAATTTGTCAGACCCACTCCTGAGCCATTTTTCAAAGCATTACTCCTCAAACAGGAAGGCATTTAGCAACTACTCATTAAGGTAATGATGGACAAACCCACGTGGCAGTTCTGTCCTGCTCCAACAACAGTGACTTCCCATGGCCTCCGGATCCACCACACCTGGCAAGTCCCTGTGTCCCACAGGCTTGGGGATGCAGGGAACAAGGAGCTGCTTTGAGCATCACCTTCCCCAGAGTAAGTGCTGGGCAGGCCCAGCAGCACCAGCCCAGACAGCTCTACCCCCAGGCTCCCCAGGGCTGGGAAGGAACAGGAAGGCTCTGGAGGCAGGTAGCACTTTAGCTCTTTTATCACCTGCCCCAATCCTCCCTGCCACATTCCTGCTTCCTCCTCCGCAGGGCAGAGGCGTGCCAAGCCCCACACATTCCTCTGCTGGCTCCAGGGGCTGCTCCTGCCCAGGCACTCACCTTAGCTCCATGCCCATGGATGCTCCCAGCTCGCTGGGCTGCTGCTGTGTGGAGCAGCCCCACTGGACTGTCTCAAAGGCAACTCTGTGCTCCAGCCCTGTTCCTGGAACAGAAGTCATTTTGTCTTCTCCTGCATCCAAGTGCAAGACTCTCTGCTCTCCTCAGCAACCTCATCACTCTGTGCCTCAGTTTCCCCTAGTTAGGAAATAAAAGAAATATTGCAGCACCTGTGAGTGTGGGAGCAGAGCCCAAACCCCATGCCAGGCTGGTGATGCTTCATGGTACCATACAAAACCCAGGAATGATCTGGCCCAGCCCGAACCACCAGCCTGCCTGGCAGAGGAGAGGGCAGAGCAGCAACCAAACCCTTAGCAGAGAGCAACCACTAAACCACCCACTGCAACATGTGCTTGGTACAGGTGCTTCTTCCCTGAGGCCTTTGAGCATCCCATGGCAAGCTCTGGGCACCTCACACTCCAACCCAGCCCCATGCTCAGGAGTATCCCTGCAGGCAGAGACCAGACAGGACTCACTTTTTGCCTCTCTGCAAGGCAACACACCTGTGGGCAGGTGAGGACAGTCAGGAGTGAGCCACGTGACAAGCTCAGCTGTGGAGTTTTTATGGGCTGCTGTGTGTCCCTGGAGGAGTGTCTCCCATACCTTGCAGGAGGCAGGACTGCAGCAGCATCTCTCCCACTCCCCCTCACCACGGCTATGTCCAGAGCAGATATGGAGAAAGGAACAATGCCAGAGCCTGACAGCTCAGAAGAGGAGCTGGAAGCGGGGTCCGCACCCCAGGTGTGCTACGGGCAAGGTCTGTGGGTCCCCCAGGGCAGGGAAGCAGCTGCCTGCCTGGGGGATGCTGGAGGGATGAAGGTGAGGAAGAGGAGCAGGCCAGTGCGTTCCAAGGCCAGGAGGATGGCTGCCAACGTCAGAGAGCGCAAGAGGATCCTGGACTACAACCAAGCCTTTAACGCCCTGCGCTTGGCTCTCAAACATGACCTCGGTGGCAAAAGGCTCTCTAAAATCGCTACCCTCCGGCGAGCCATCAACAGGATCACAGCTCTGTCCCTGTCCCTGCACGGTGCCGGGTGCCGCTGGCCCTGTGCCCACTCTGAGTGCCGCAGCTGGGCCGGGGTCACCGTACAGGAGACAGGGGTGAAGGCCAGCCACCTCCAGCTCCCCTGGGAGCCTGGTTCCACAGGCAATGCCGGCTTGCAGCGCTGCTCTCCATCTCCTCTCTATGCCAGGTTTTCCCCTGAGAGGCAGCTCCATCATTATGAGAGCCCGAAGGAGGATCACTTTGTGCCCAACTCTGCTTATTGCTCCAGTGGGACCCAGCAGCCCGGGCTCCGAGGTGTCTGCCAGCAGAGATACATGGGCAGCCTGCAAGACCCCTTGGCCGGAACAGTCCCTTGGCAGCTGGGCTATTGCCAGAGCTTGGGACACCAGCAGTGCCTCCCCATCCACTGAGCTGCAGGACTGGGGTGGCCAGACCATGCTGGGAAGGTAACATATCTGTGGGACAAATGGGGGGACTGGGAAAGGGCAAAGGGACCTTTGCATAAGAGAGAAGCACTGTGGAGTGCAGAGCTCAGCCGTGATGCCAGAGGGAGCCATGAGCCCCCAACATGCCTAAGAGGGACCCTGATGTGGTTTGGCTGCGGGTCTCATCTCTGCAGAAAAAGGGGGGAGGGTGGAACGTCCTTGGGAGGTGCCAGCTCTGTGGTTCTGTTGCTGATTGTCACTGTTATTTATTCTCTCTTGCTTGCTCTGTGAGGAAACACGACTTAGAAACCTAACACCAGGGCACTGGCTGTTAATATGCAAGGAGTGGACAGATGGGCCGTGGGGATCACGCTAAAGCTCCTGGCTGGCTGGTCACTCTGCTTGCGGCCGGTGAAGGAGGGGAACAGAAGCAGGGAAAGGTTAGTGCCCTGGCACTTTGGATGCTAAGCTCATTGGTGCAGACATTTGTGCCTGGCAGATTTGTGAGGCCAGGCTGGAGGGGAGACAGATGTTGGCTTTCATAAAACCCAACCCACCCGTGTGCAGTCTCCTCCTCATGGCAGCAACGTGGCTCTGGTGGGACAAGCCCACAGCATGCCCCTGGTTGGTCCCAGAGGTAAGGAGGAAAGGGGAAATTTTACTAAAAAGGCTCCTTTGGCCCCTTCCCTCTGGCTTAAAGAGCTCAGGCCAGCTGGGAGGGCTCCCTGGGCTCAGCAGACTGGAATTGCTGCAGGAATTAGGGTTTTGCAGCCATGCACCACAAGCAGCAGATTTTTGGACAGGGTAAATCACACTGTGTGATTCCCACAGAGCTCCCCCAGCCCTTCCATTCTCACTCCAGTGCTTCCAGCCCCAGCACTGGCTGCCAACACACCAAGGGCAGTCTGAGCTCTTATCCTGCTGGGGTAGGACCACACTGGAGCAAGCATCTCGATACTCTGCTCCAATGTGCCAGTCCCTCCCAAGAGTCTCCTACTCTTCCTCCCTTAATCCTTGCATGGGACAAGGGAGCTGAGCAATGAGCAGAGGAAAACTGTCAACAACCAGGAGAGAGAGCCCTTTGCTCAGCAAAGGAGCCTCTTTAAAATGCTGATGGTGGGAGGCATCTTGGCTATCTCTAGCAGATATTCCCCCTCCCAGGAGAAGGCCTGTAGCAATGCCCACTTAAAGAATCCTGCTTTTCCCAACAGCATCCCTGCTCTGGCTCTGCCCAGAGCAGCCTATGCCCCTGCTCTGCCCCATCAGCACCCATCCCACAGGGAGTATGAGCTCAGCAATATCAGCATATAAAGAAGGTTTAAGTGAAACCCAGCCCTAACCCACACACAAACCCCTTCCCTCCAACCAAACTTGCATCTCTAGGTTTAACCCCCAGCCTTGGCGGTCAACCAAAGTGAGATAGATGGAAGCAGACAGCCAGAGAGGCAGGAACAGGAGGGATGCATGAAACCCACCAAGGCAGAGTCATCACACTGCTCACAGATTCACATTTACAAAACATGGGTCCTAACTACCTGGAGGCTGCAGGATGGGATAAGTCCCAGGGGACAGCAGCCTAGCAGGGATGAGCAGCAGGTCCCAACTAGCAGCAGGACCTTTGGGCACCTCTCAAAAAGGCAGAAGGAGCTGGGCGTGCCCCATAGATGGCACTCACTGCCTCCTGAATCTCTGACAAATTTGGAACCGAAGCATAATACAGAATAGGTGGAAAGCATCCATCTTTGCCAGGCACCCAAGCTCCGTGGATATTTTTTTAGCCCTCCCTCCTGCCCTTTACAGCACCCCCTGCTCCCAAGGATGCTGTAACTTGCTTTACAGGATGTAACCCACCCCTGCACCAGCACCCTTTCTCCTTTGCAGGTCCTCTGTAGGGACACAGTAGCTGTCACTGATCTGGCAACCCTGTCCCCAGCATCCGTGTCTCCAGGGTCACCCACGCGCAGCTCAGCACAACGTGCCCAGGTCCTTCTCTCACCCCATGCCAAGGGAGGTTGCTTTCCCAGAGCGGCTGGAGCTCGGGGTACCATCTGGCACCCACACACTGCCCAGACACCATCACACCTCCGGGTGGCTCCAGCCCCTCTCTGCAGTGAGGAGGAATTCGTGGGGCTGCTCTATGTCGCGTGTCTCCCCAGCCTGCCTGAGGACAAGCTTTCAGCCAGGAGGGACCCAGGGGCAATAAGGCTGTGTGTACCAGCACCCAGAACAGAGATGCCGTCGGCATCCCCTTGCACCTCTGAGGCTAGAGGGGACCACCGAGCCCCGCTGGTACTAGCCTAGCCCCGGTCAGGGCTGGGCTCTCACGTACCGCTGCAACGGAGCGGAGCCCCTGGGACCCCCAGGGAAGAGCGAGGGAGTCGCCGGGGCGGGACAGAGCTTGGGGCTGAGGTGGGGGCGACAAAGCACACGGCTGCTGTCTCACCGCTCCACCTCTCCCGTATACCCGCTAGCATCCCCGCCCGCATCCTCGGGGGAGGGAGGGCACTGGCTCGGGCGGAGACTGAGCGCGGCCCGGGGGAGAGGGCAACGGGGACACCCCGGGGGCGGTTCCGAGGTCCCAATCCTGCCTCGGGGGCTGAGCCGGTCTGGNGACGGAGCGCAACGGGCACGGGCTCGCCTACAAGTCGGTGTCGGTCGGGCACCTGGAGGTAGCCCCGCTCTCGCCATCCCGCCTCAGCCTGGGCAGAGCCTCCTCCACCGCCACCAGCACGGTGGCACCAGAGCAGGGCCGCCCGCGAGACTACCTGGTGCTCGCCATGTTCTCCTGCTTCTGCCCCGTCTGGCCCATCAACGTCGTGGCCCTCGTCTTCTCCATCATGGTGAGTGCTACCGGACCCACCGGTTCCGCCGCCGCAAAGCCCCCACACCGCCGCTCCCGCCCTCGACGGTCGCCACGGAGCTGTCCGCGGTGCTGCACCGGCGGGGACCGGGAAGGACCGGGAGGGTGCGGTCGCGACCGAGGGGGTGCGGCCGAGACCGGGAGGGTGCGCTGAGGAGCAGGGAGGGTGCGATGAGGACCGGGAGGATGCGGTGAGGAGCAGGGAGGGTGCGATGAGGACCGGGAGGATGCGGTGAGGAGCAGGGAGGGTGCGGTGAGGACCGGGAGGATGCGGTGAGGAGCAGGGAGGATGCGGTGAGGAGCAGAGGGGGTGCGCGGAGACCAGAGGGGTGCGGCGAGGAGCAAGGAAGGATGCGGCGGGGACCGGAGGAGCGCGGCGGGAACCAGGCGGGAGGAGCCTGACCAGCTCATCCCGAAGCGCGGGGAGCTCGGCAGGGCTGTGCCGCTGCTCGGCTCCCGCAAGACGCTTCGATCCAGGTCCAGGGCAGGGAAGAAGGTGGAGGTACGCGGGAACCGGCGCCCGAGGTCGGGATAATCCACGGGG
Organism: Bucco capensis; assembly: GCA_013396975.1. NCBI lineage: Eukaryota > Metazoa > Chordata > Aves > Piciformes > Bucconidae > Bucco > Bucco capensis. The sequence continues at coordinate 301,539 of VWZO01015180.1, forward strand.
AGGCGGTGGGATGGAAATGGAAAGGGCGAGAGGGGATTCGGAGGTGGGATCCAGGCGCACCTAGGGCAGGGTGACTCCGGGAAGCCCAGTCACTGCTGGTAGTCCACTGGGCTTTCCCGGGAAGGAACTGCGAGGGCGAGGCAAGGATAAGGGGTCTCCCTCCGCATCTCCTAGAAGCCCTGCAGCACTGGGGAGACCCTGGCTGAAGGCTGATTCCTGTTCTTGGACACTCCAAAAGGTTGGGCTGCACTTGCAGCTCCGTTAGTTACCCTGGAGAAGAGATTTTTCTCTATTAAACATCCCCCAGAGCTCAGCAAATACACCAACATCAAAGCCAACCAGCCTCCCAGCCAGTTCTGGTACAGCACAGCCCTGCCAGAATGGCCTTGCCCTTACCCCTCAGGAAACCCCCTGCTCTACAGCCCAGGGCATCTTTTCTACCCTTGCTTTGCAACAAAGCTTTCCTTTGAAAATCAGCTCAGGGAAAGCAATTACCAGCTTATCACACAGAAACACACCGAGGGGCACCTACCACCAGCACTTCCCCCCCAATAAGCACCACCAACTTGGAGACAGACACTGGCAGTTGCCCCAGAAAGCTCCTGTAGAGAGACCAGTTTCCATTTGGAGGAGGAATCATCATTTCTGCCAGTGCCAGCTGTCATCTGCGTAGTACAGTTGTGTGGTAGAGCCTGTACAGGCAGCAGCCAGGGAAGCCAGCCAGCCTTCTTTGGCTTTGCACTGCAAGGAGAGGGGAAGCAGCTGGGTATTGCATATCCCTGGTAATAAACCAGGGCTCTCACGGGGATTTTCCAGCCACATTAGCCTTCATGCAAAATAGATTCTCACACTCTCCGTTGCAGAGCCTCCCGTGGCAGTGAGGATGTGCTATGGGCCACAGAAACCCCTTGGAGTAGAAGAGTAAACAGTGAAAAAAGAGCAGGAGTGAGTTAATACTGCTACACAGTGAGGTACTGCTCTGTATTTGCTGCGTGCAACCCAAACAGAGGCAGGACCAACAAGGTAACAAGGCTATCTGGCTGCCTTCTGCTTCCAAGGCCCTTAACAATGCTGAGCAGAACCCACCCAGAGCTGGGGAAGGGGATACCTGACCCCAGCCCACTGGGGCCACTGAGGCAAAAGGCACTCAGATAAGCTTGTTCTCCAGCACACAGTAGCCAGTATTATCTTCTGACCCTTTGACAGTCACCCTTGCACTCCCTGTCCCGTGGGACACTCGATTTATTCCTGCCTTTTCCAGTCCTGGCCCTGCCTGTGCTGTCACCTCACCACCACTACCACCAGCCAGCCAGGGACCCCTGCAAGGCACCAGCAGAGCAAGATGAGGAGTGATCCTTGCTCTGTGCTGACCCTGGGGAGCCAGCAAACCCCTGGCTGGGTCCTCCTGACAGCAGGAACAGTTCTTGGGGTATCAGCTGATGGTTCCATTTGCAACAGGACAGAGGAATTTCATTCCCAGTGACCCCCAAGGCTTCCACAGGCTTAGGTCTCCCTAGAGAATAAAACCCAGGAGCACCTGATCACATTCAAAGCTGAGCAGGAACCAGGTTCTGGTGATTCCTGGTGCCTGGGGAGGGACAGGGGGAAGCTTTTCCATAATGTGCTGACATTCCTTTAGCTCTGCAATTTGCATTTTCTTTCCTAAGTCAATGCATTTTTGCACATGAAAGCTTTTTTTTTCTGGGTAATAAGCAGCAACCAGAGAGGAAAGCAAATGAATGCTTTTGTGTTTCGTGTATCATAAATCATTTTTCAAAAGCTCCTCTCAGATCCCAGCAGGGCTTATAGCCAGAGAGGGGGGAAAATCAGCTCTACCCCCTAGCCTGTTCCTGATAACATTGGTCTGGTGGGAAAACACTTACCTGGAGGCTGCTCCACTGTCCCTTGGGTGTATTTTCTTTACCAAGTGAGGACCTGGCTGCACTAAGGGGTTCAGGTCTCCTCCCAGACTGCAGAGTGGGGCTGAAGGACACAAGGGCAGCACAGCTCTGTGAGAGTCATCTCAGAGGAGTGCAGGGCAGGCCTGGCTACCACAAACAGACATAGACACACACACACACTGTATTTACTGCTACCAAATCCTTTCCCCTTCCTAACAAAGTGCAGCCACACCAGGGGAAGAAGCAGAGATGTCACTTACCAGTAGAAAACCCTGAACAAATAAAGTAAAAAATAAAGGTAAATCCAACCAGAACCAGCACAGGCAATTCTGCACAGCACTTGGGGTCCAAAATAAGTACTGACACTCCCTAAAGATGTGGGAGAAATGAAGCTATCCTCACTTTGAATGGCTCAGTCATCTAAGTCTGCTGTTGGCTTATACCTCTCTCAGAATATTTTCTCCACCCAAGTGCAGGTGTCAGGGCTTCATGATTTATTCTGAGTAACTGGTGGAAAGCAGCAGAGTGCATCCAAAGCCAGTTCATAAATTGGGAAAGATTCCAGGGAAAAGAAGGTGACAATTTATCTTCTCTGTTCCTGGGACTAGCACAGAAAAGTGATTGCCTTCATTTGCAACAGGACAACTTAGGTGATTTATTGGGGGGGGGGGGGCCCTTCTGATCAGTAACTTGAAAAGATCACAGTTTGAAAACAGGTAAGATGAAGAACTCTTTTGACTCACCCAGACTCTGCTGGCCCCACAGGTGCTGTGGTACATCCTGCCCTTCCAGCCCAACTTCCAGGGTCCTTCAGATTTTCTGCTACCCTGCTGCAACACAGAGTCCCTTGGCTCAGAGACAGAGACTCACTCCCCCATAGCCCTTAAGCCTTTCTGAGACATTCTGCCTTGATTAATAAACAAGATATTAATGTTTCCATGTGGAAAGCAAAACACAGGATTAGTGATACTAGAGAGCTGTAATCAAAGCCTTCCACAGCAATGAATAATAAATGTACAGTAACAAATGCTTTGCTAACCACCCCATGCCAATGCTGATGTATTCTTCATAATTGTTCAGGATAAATGAGCAGTAAACACTTCCAGAAGCTGTACTGATAAATAGATCAATTTGGTTAGCCTCTATATTTTCCCTGGAAGGCAGATAGAACTGCATATTTCACTGCAATCTAACCCACACCTTGCAAAAACACTACACTTCTTAGGAAAATTGAAGCCTAAAAAAAAACCAACCCAATCCCAAATGTTAGCTGTCAGTGAGGAGGGCAGGGATCCTGTCAATCCCTGGGCTACTGCATCCTCCCCATCTCTTGCCATGAGCCCATGAGATTTCATTTTGTCCCATCCTGTTCTGTAATGAAAAGAGGCTCTTGGCTGCATCCCATCGATTTCAGATGTGCTCTGTCAGACATGCTGTCAGGACCAGAAGGAGCAAGGTCTTGAGCTCTCTCTTGGTGTCAGCAATGAGGATGTTGCTCTAGAGGGTGGCACAAGGAGCAAGGTCTTGAGCTCTCTCTTGGTGTCAGCAGTGAGGATGTTGCTCTAGAGGGTGGCACAGGAGCATGGCAGGACATGGCAGGGATGTGGTGGAAGCAGCATCCAGTTGAGATTCCACCACCAGGTTATTTCTGTGGTGATGCAAACTAAAACAAGCCCACAGAAACCTTCCAAGCTGCATTTTATCTACCTGAGCACTATGGAGCAGCAGGCAGCACACAGCCCAGGCTGAGGAGAAGGACCTTTTGGTCATGGTGCTGCTGCCAAGAGGGTAGTGGTGTTAAAGCAGAATGAGTGGGAAACAGGGTAGGAACATCAAATATTTGTTCATTGGCATTCTCAGTGGTGTTTCAGGGTTAGTGCTGATGTGCTAGGCCTCCTGACTCTTCTTTTAAACATCTGGCAGGGGACCCTTTCCAGTGCAGTTGTTATTTCTGAGATACACAGTTTTTGGAAAGGAAAGCAGGATTGTTTTCCTACACTTTCACCTTTACCTCTTTTTAACTAGCCTGTTTATCTTTTCTTTTAACTTGGATTTTCCCCAGTTTTAGCAGCCACACTGCAAAGGCAGGAGCCAGCACACACTATGGGGCTGTGGAGAGCTGCTGGCCCCACATCCCCCTCTGAGAGCTGGCTTGGCTGAGGCAGCATGGCTGGAGATGGATGGGGCAGAGGAACAAGCTTTTAACCCACATTAAAATGTTAAATACCTGAAAGCATCTCTAAAGAAAGAGTAACTGCTTCAAAGTGATAGGACAAGAGGAAACAGCCTCAAGTTGCTCCAGGGGAGGTTTAGGTTGGACATTAGGAAAAATGTCTTCCCTGAAAAGCTTGTCAGGGCCTGGCCCATGCTGCCCAGGGCAGTGGTGGAGTCACCATCTCTGCAGGGGTTTAGAAGACAAGCAGATGTGGTGCTGAGGGACATGGTTTAGTGGTGAGCTGGCAGTGCTGGTTAATGGTTGGACTTGATGATCTTAAAGATCTCATCCAACCACAACAATTCGATGAGTCTAAGGCAGCTAAAAATATCTACAGAACCCTGGCCCCAGTGAAGTCAAACAGAGTTTTGCCCAACTCCTCCACCAAATCAGAGTGACAGATCCATGTGCTCTCTCCTCCCTGCAGCTTCCTTTTCCCTCACTCCAAGCCTTCCCAACCAAGTGAAAACATTACATAAGATCCCTAAAACCCTTCATCCAATTTCCCTCCCTCCAAAGCCCTTCTCCAATGGATTTCACAGGAGGCAGAAGGACTCTGTGTAGACTTGGGAAGGCTTTTCTGTCTGGAGAGCCTCACTGCTCTGAGCCCATCTGCCTCCTCCTGAGCACAGAGCTCCTCTTCTGCTGGTGGAGGAGCTCCAGCCTCTCCCTGCCTAGGCAGTGAATGCTGACACATGGTGAGTGATTTCACCAGAATAAGCTTACTGAGGCACTGCACTGCTGCCCTTCTGCTAAGTGCTAGGGCTTCCCTCAGCCAAGTGCAGGAAGCCTGGCGAGCACTTTGAGCTCTTCTCTCCACAGTAATGCTTCTCCTTCCCCAGGAATTCTTACTTCCAGTATCTTTCACTTGGGAACCAATGGCAAGAGCAAGAAAAGAAGGTCCTTCCTTATTTAACCACTCAGCCTGGAATGATGCATCATCTGTGGGTTATCCATTCTGATAGAAACATCCTCATAGAAACCTTCTGATTTATACTTTCTGTATGTTATACTTCCTGATGAGCTGTGCTTGGTCTCCAGGTTGCTGTGTGTGCTTGGCATAGGTGGAGGCTTCTCCTGCCCAGCTCAGCAGCACTGCTCAGCACAGGGCAATAAGAGAGCTGGCTCTGAAGATCAGAGTCAGGCCACAGCATCACTCTTGCTGCCCCATCAGGCACCAGGCAAGGTTTTGGTGAACCCATAGAGAAATTCAGGGTAATGTAGAGGTACCAAAGCACCTCCCATCACAAGCTGAAAGCCAACAGTTACTGCTCACTTCATCAAAGCTCATTCCTCTCACACACATGTTCAACAGCAAAGAGGCCACACGAGGCTTTAGAAATGTCACTGCTTGGGGGTTTGCTTCAGTTAAATTCACAAGATACATCACTTCTCCATCCTTGATGGAGACAGGATGCTTCTCCTGTCCACAGGCTGCAGAAGGGCAGTGGTACCCTTGGGAGATGCAATCCCCTTACACAGTGCCCATAGAATTGAGCTGCTCTAGGGAATGAAGTCAACAATTAAAGCGGTTTCCATGCAAGAGTCTGAGAGGAGCTGGGGCTGTGCTGTGCCTCCTGTCTTACACTGAGGCTATTTCTTAGTCACTCCAGCAAAAAGCAGTCCTGAGTCAGTCTAGCTCCTACCCAGGGCAGGCAGAGCAGCATCCCAGGTAGGTTTCTCTGGCCATGTCATTTTAGCAGGACTGTCAAAGGAGGGGACTCACATGCCATCCTGTGAGAGCTCAGGCTGGCAGCTCCAGCAGCTCACATTTTGGGGACTACAGGCAGAGTCATACTAGAGTTCAGGCATGCTCAAGAGCTTCTCTCTCTCTGTTTTTTCCCCCCAGTCAAGGAACAGTGGGCAGCAAGGGGACATGGATGGAGCCCGGCGACTCGGCCGCATGGCTAGGCTGCTCAGCATTGTCTCCATTGTCCTGGGGACCATCATCATCGTGCTCTACATCGCACTCAGTGTCAGAGGTAACAGCTCTTGCTCTTTATCCCCAGCCCAGTTAGAGCTCCTGTCTCCAGCCCAGGTGGTAGGATACACCTGCCCACCATCCTTGGGTAGGGGTTGCTCCATTCCCAGCCAACCACAGCAGTAGGGCACTAAGCACCTCTGTGGTGCAGACTGGTTTGACCATCAACAGCTGCAAAACACCTTGCAGAACATTCTCCTTGCAGTAGCAACAAATGACCAGAATGGAAAGTCCTCTCTCTACTGTCCCATCCAAGGTGTCCCCTTGCAAAGGTTATGGTGACTTTAGAAGAGTATGGTGGGGTAAAAACTGAACAAATCAACCTGCCCAGAAATACAATCCCCAAACACAAACTTGCCTGCCAGCTCAGGTGAGCAAGAACCTCAGAAACACACAAAGCCCAAACTAAGAGCTTGAGGGAACCTCCTGTGACTGCTGGAAGCTGCCCTAAGACTCTCCTTTATTTTACAGTTTCCTAGAAGATGTTTTAGCATGCGAATGCCTCGAAGAGGAGGAAGACAACTTTCCTTTTGGGGTTTTTACTTTCAAGCCTTGCAACAAAACAATTGTCACAGTGTAGGTGGGCAGCCCTAGAGAGCCTGCTCCGGAGTGCTGACGGAAGGAACGCATGCTTCTACTTCACCACCTCTTGGAAATGAATTTGTACAAGTGATGGGATAAAAAACAAACCCAACCAAGATTGCAGGAAGGAACGGGAATGAGCATCGGATGCCGAGCGGAGAGGAGAAGGGGGAAATCCACTACCTCATTCCCCTCCAGCAAAACTCACGGAGTGGGGAGACAACTAAAGTACAAGAGGAGGAGGAGGAGAGAGTGTCAAGAGTGAAGCTGATTTTCAAAGAGAAAAATTCAGTCCAGAAACAGGACATTTTGTGGAGTCCTCCTAAGAATTTTGGCACAAGTCACTGAATTTTGGGGTGGGGTGGGGGTTGTTGGTTTTTAAATCATCAAATTCTCTGTCTCTACATTAAAAAAAAAACACAAAACAAAACAACAAACAAAAACCAACCACAAACAAAGCTCAAACTGCCATCAGGAGCTGAAAGCTGTTCCACAGAAGAGGAAGGAGAGTGGAGCTGCAGCAGGACCACGGCTCTGCTCCGAGTGCAGCCACGCAAGCTGGAGGATGTGGTGGGTGCTTTTGTATTTTTGATGAAAAAAGAAAAAAAAAAGAAAAAAAAAGAGACAATGACCATTTGCATGCCTTTGGGAATGTTCTCCATGTCTGTTCCTACCCGAGTTCTTTTAGCACTTAGGGCAGATTGCAGAGCTGGCAGAGCAGAATGTTGCTGCATGAGAATGCCAGGTTCCTCCTCACCCCCACCCCATGGTGGGGTTTTTAATGGAAGGGAAAAAAGAATGCTTTTTTTCCTCTGTGAACACACACATTTCTCTCTCTCTGTGCACCCAAAGTGAGGTTAATACTTGTGGAGCTGAGAAAAGAGCCTGGTTAATCTGTAGCAGCAGTAGCAAGACACAGAGAGACCCTTCTATCCACTTCACGTCCATCACACAAGAGCTTCAGCGTGATCCAGCCCCTGGCCCTCTTAGTGCTCATCTCCTCCACCCTTTTGGGCTTCAGCTTAGGGCCTTCCAGGAGATTTTCAGAGGCAAGGAGGAGTTTAAGATCCCTGCTCCTGACCCTGCATCCCTCACACACACACACACACACACACTCCATCTCTGAAAATCTGCAGCATCCCTGGAGCTGGCTTGGGGTCAGTTCTACAATAGTGTTATTTTTAAACTGTTTTCTATTTAACATAAGACAATGAGACTTTGCTCCTCCCTATACATCCCTGTCATGTCTTCCACACTGCACAGCTCCTCAGCCATTTGCCAGGGGATCCAATCCTGCCATGCTCCCTCCAGGCTCCATCCAGCCCCAGCTCTTCTCCCTCCCCCTGCTTTTACCATGAGTTGTTCCTGGGCTTGGTCCTCTCTCTGACCACCCAGACTATGCAAAGTTTCATGGCCTGTTGTTTTATCCAGGCTCTGTAGATGGCTTCTGGCCATATCCATTGGCTCCATATTAGCTGAGCCTCCACTCTTTTAGCAAGACTTTGTGCTGAGAGCTGCACTCCCTGTCCCTTCTGTTGTCTCCAGCTGACAGCCTGGGACTTAGAAATATGGACTGCACTGAGAAATGAGGTCTTTCTGGGCACTTTTGCTCCTTAGCACCAAACTCTTGAGAAAAAAAAACCAAACAACCAAACTTTAGATGTAATCTAATGCTTCTGAGGTCTTGTCTACATGGAGAATCCAGTGGACAGCATGATAAGTGCTTGGCACTAAGCTGTATGTGGGTGAGCACAAGGGTTAGCACAGTAAATCCTCCCTGGGGGTACTCTGCAGGAACCAGCATGCAAAGCCATGGGCATGACTGTGAAAATGCTCTTGTCACCTCTTTGGTTGCTCCTCTTCAAAGCAAGATGTTCTTTGACTCCAGGGAGTAAGAAAGGCACATCCCCTAGACATGCTGTTAACATTTCTCTCTGCATTAAAACAGATTCCAGGGAGTCACAGCAATAGCACATCACTACAGCACTTTTTGGGGGTTCCATTCCCTTCCATCCCTTTCCCAGTGCTTTCTTCAAGCTGCTGGCTTCTAAAATGGACCAAATTTGCAACCTTTCTTTTGCAATTCCTATTTGCTGTGAGCTTCAGAGCAAACAAAGGGTCACTGAGCCCTGCTGGGTGTGAGCTCCCACCCACAGCTGCTGTCAGGGTGCCTCATGGTACCAGAGCTCTTCTTCCCAAGCTCTCCTGAAGAGATTCAAACTCTCAGCTTATGGTTGTTGAAATCCCCCAAATGTTTCCTTCTGTAGCCTTGAACCCCAAAGCTGCTTGCTGAGGAAACATAGAGTATTTTTTCTGAGCTACCTAAGGGCAGTGCTACCTATCCAAGCATCTTCTGCCCTTTGACCTGCTGACATTCAGCTTATGGTAAGAGTTGAGCAAGCTCCTCCCTGGGCAGGAAGAGCTAACATTCAGGGAAAGCTGCTGCAGTGACTTAGAGTACTTGAGAGAGCACCAAGTAGTTATTAAGTAAGAATTGAAATGGCCTTTTGTCATTAGCTAAAGCCTTTCATCCAAAGTGCTTTCCCACCTGTAAAGGGTTAAACCTTGCCACCTCCCACCAGGTGAGTTAGCATCACTGCTCTGACTGCAGGGGTGGCAAAGTTGCTCAGTCACATGCACTGTATAGAGCTCCAAAAGGAAACTAGCTTGCCCTTCTCCTCCTGAACAGAACTGTGTATGAACACAGAGTGCCTCTGAGCCAAAGGGATCTTAGCAAACACACATTACCCTTCAAAATGGGCTGGGATACCTGTGAGAGGGCTTTGTGAGGCAGCTGCAATGGTAGTTGCCAGGAGAAGCCTCATGCTAGGGAAGCAGAGAGCAGTAGAGGCACCACAAGTCAGTGGAAAGCAGGAGAAGGCAGAAGCTTTCCCCCAGCTCCTATGCTGATGGTTTGTTAGGTGCCCCAGAGGTTGCTGAGGCAACTGCTGCTCCTCTAGCTAGGAACTGACACATTCATTTCACTTTTCATCTCCTTCCTGCTCTGCTCTTGCACTGCTCTGTGCTCCTGAAGACAGCTTTGTGGTCCTTATCCTGCATTTAAATCCAAGGGAAAGCTTCTACAGTCACTCCTGACAAAGTATTTTCCTCTCCTTGTAACCCAAGCATGAGAAATAAATGCCCCAAGGTTAGCCAGAAACTCTCCCTGCTCTCCCCTAACTTCCTTGTGCATTTTGCAAAGGTTTGGTCACTAGATCCATATCACACAAGGATCTATCCCAGCTCAGCTTCCTGCTGGGCTCTCCCAGGTGTGTTATCTTGTATTTGCAAAGGCAGAAATTGCTGAGCAACTTCACAATCACACGTGAAGTGTGTGTTGTGAGGAGGTATATCACAGCAGAACCTCATCCTGAGGCCACCAGCAGGCATGGTTCCTCCTTTGATCCACATCTGAGAAACAACAGCATCCATCCCTCAGGATTTCTTTTGCTGATTGAAGTGTTCACCTAAGTGCAAGCATCTTATTCCCCACATCCAGGCACAACTGCTCCTCTCCTTAACCTTGTTTTTAGCACACAGGAGGGTGATCACAAAAGCTATGTCATGAAAAGACTTCCCCTCTCCATCCCCACAAAGAAGCCCTCCCACTGCTGGCTCTTTGCCACCTGCTGCAGCCTCCTCCCCCAGCCACACACACGTCACAACTGCAACTATAACAGCCACAAAATCCTCAGCATTGGAGCAATTTCTACTCCCTGGTGAAGCAGGGGAGAAAGGAGAGGAGAGAGCTCCAATCCAGCCTTACCTGACAGCGCATTGAGCTGGTAGGAGGAGAGCTTGGTGAAGAGATGGAGAAGGTGGGAAACGTCTCTAAATGTAAGCTGAAGTAGGAGTTAGGATCGACAAGTGTGAGGTCCTGGTGGGATATAAATACATGGTTTGCACTGCTGGGGAAGAGTCTCTGAGCAGAGCATGTGGCTGATGGCACCTTTCTGGCTCTGGTGTCCCTGGGCTCCTGTGCCCAGGGTTTTGGGGGAGAGCTGGGCTCTGAGGGGTGCCACAGAAGAGCCTTTGCTGGATCCAGCAGTGCAAAGGTTTAAGCTGAAGTCTTGTTTGCTGCTGCTGAGCAGAGCTTGGTTTCATACCAGCTTCTCATAGGATGTGACAATTGATGATCAGAAAAGGTCTAGCATAGGTCAGCTGGTCACAGCAACACACTGGCTGGTGCCTACCCAGGTGCCTGCAGAGGAGACCAGAGAGATTTGAGCAGAGAGAAAGCAACACAAGATGTGATTCCAAAGTTTGCTGTTAACGACGAGTTCACTGTTTCACTCCATTCCCATTTCCCTCTCTCCACATCTTTGCCAGTTTAACATGCTTTCCCCTCACATTTCTACCCCTAGAGCAAGCCCTGAGTCTCAAGAGCTCTCCCCTCCCATCCTCTGCCTTTCCTTTGCTCCAGGATAGGTCTTGCTGGCAGTGAGATCTCATTGCTAGGCTTTGCTGACAGGGACTAGCAAGAGGTAGGGAACCTGCTCCCAGCCTGGCTGCAGGTTCCACCATGCACCACTGTGCATGGAAGTTGCCCTTCCAAATCCAGACTTTCTCCATGTAGACAAGGGGAGCAGATGCTGCCTTTTATATAAAATTACATCTCTTCCATTAGGTCTGAGTCTGGGGAGAGGCTGCAGACATGCACCCACTGGGCTGGTCCCATGACTGACTGACTTTGTTTCCTGATCCTCCCAACCTTGCTATCACTTTCTTACTTACCACAGAACCACAGCCAAGCTGAAATAATGTCAGATTTCAGGTCGATTCTCTTTTAGTGTCCATCCTTTCATTTTGACAAAGACAGTTAGGTTTGGGCTGAGCCCTCACGTGCCTGGTGGTGGGGGACAGCAGCCTCTTCAGAGAGGGAAGATTTGTAAAGCATTTGCTGACACCAAGAAGTAGCAAAATACAAACCTCATCCAGGGTAAGAAACATCAGAAAGGGAACCTGTGCAGGATTTACCAAGGCAACCCCTGACAGCACTCCAGAGCAAGGTGCCCAGGACATGATCCTTTGTGTGGAAGTGCAGGGTCCATCCCCACCACTGCCTCAGCCACCACCCATGCACCAGCTCCTCCTGCTCTGAAGCCACACAGGAGGAGCTCTGTTTCACACACAGCATGAACCCATCAGGAATTGCAGCTGGATGCTTCTCTTTGCTGATAGATGTTTCTTTTTCTGCAGGATGATATGGTATATCTTATATACTTTCTTTGTATTTCTTGGCATGAGAAAAAAAAAAAGAAATTAAAATGTAACATGCATGGTCAAAGCTGAACTTGTTTCTTCTGTCTAAATGAGAGAAAACAAAGAAACCCCAAACTCTTCATTTAACTATTGCTTCATGCTCCCAAGAGCAAGTAGAACAGCATTTTGGGTGCAATGGGTTGCAAATAAAGACACAGAAACAAAAGGCAGAGGAAAAGAGCACAAGTCAGAGCAGAGAAAAGCCCAGACTGCTCAGCTTTATGCTGCAGAGAGCTCCAAGCAGCTCTGAGCTCCTCAGGAAGCACAGCTCTTCCAGCCAGCCATGGGCAGGAGCACACAAGGAGGGATAGGGAGTAGCCACTGGGAACTGATGCTCACTGCTGGCCCTGCTGCTGCTGCTCAGTGTTACTGCACAAGAGAAAAAAAACCTGCTCAGAAATCAGAGTTGTTGATCAAAATCATAGCCTTCTTGAATGAAATAGCAGTATTTGGTCTCCACTCTAAAAGCCTAAAGGCAGGAAACAAGTCCTCCTTGAACTTTCTTAAGCCAAGGCCTGAAAATCCAAGGCTCTAGTCTTTTCCCAGGAGAGGTTTTTCCAACCAGTCCCACTGGAATGGTGACCTGCACCTTGGGTGACACCAGAGCTCCTTTGTGTGTAACAGCACCCGAGTCACTCGAGGCTACTGCTCTGCACTGAAGATGAGCTGCACAACAACTTCATTCTGCTGAATCCTGACACTCTCCTCTGGCTGCACAGCTCTGGCACCCTCTGGGAATGAACAGCAAAGCAACTTCCAACCCAGCTCAGCTTGGAAAGAAGACTTGCCAACCCTGAGATGAATTGCTTGTCTTGCACAGCAATCTATAGCAATACACTCAAGCTGCCCAGACTTCAGCTCACTGGAAGCAACCCAGTCTCACAGCTTCCTGACTTCGACTCCCTCCCTGTCTCAGCAAAGCAGCTCACACAAAGGATGTGCATGGAGGGCAAGAGAGCCACCACCACCACCAGGGATCCAAAGAGGAGGCTTTATGGCCCCAGAGCTGGTATCAGACACACCACTGCCACTTTCATCCATGGCTATGATGGTAAAAGAGAGATGTAAAAGCCTTTGCAGCGTTGGCAGCCTGCAGCGTGATTCAGCAGCAAATGGACTTAATGGCCCTGCCTGGAGCACATCCTGGGGATGAGATTCCCTCCAAGGCAGAGACAGGTTGCTCCCCACTGGAGTGCTAAGGGCTGTAAGGAGCACTGAGGCAGCAGCAGGAGGTGCAGGGCTTTGCTCTCCCGTGGGCAGCTCACCCAATGGAGCCCATGAGGCAATAACCTAGCAGTGAGCACAGCAATGGAAGAGACTCAGCTGTTGGACTTGCTCTGGACACAGGTAGGGAATGGGCACAGCCCTGGGGGTGAGGCAGCAGCAAGGTGAACAGATCATTCCAGACCACCTCTGCAATCCAGCCCCAAATCCCTTAGCCTCTGCTGTGACCTGGTAAAGCTTTGGTGTGCCTGTTGGTTTCATTATGGCACAGACCTCTCCTCCTTTCTTAAAGATGCAAGCTGTAGGGTTTTTTTTCTGGAAGGAAGAAGGAAAAAAGAGGTAACCCCCCCCAGGTGCTCAAAGGCAGAGAAGGATGTAGATTAAATATTTGTGAACTCATGACAAACCCATCTGTTATCCTCATGTGCATCTCAGGAAACAACCAAAAGAAGAGTAATTAGTTCTAGATTTGCTGCTGCCCAACCACACAAAGCCCAGCCCCTGGGAGCTGGAGCTTGTCTCAGCATTGGCTCTGTCCCTAAGGTTTGACAGTACAGCACTGGCACATCACTACCCAACCAACTCCCAGGGAGACAGAGCTGCTCTGCAGCCTCCAGAGCTCAGTCCTCTCCCTTATCCTCCAGCCCTTTGCTCACACTGCACTACCCAAGCCCTGCCTGCCTCTGGGCCTGCCCACTGCACCTTTGACAAATTCACTATAATTCTTCAGTGTCCACTGCCCATTGCTCTGAAATCTACACATCTAACCAAATCCTCCCCTTGCAACACTACTGCCATCAGTGTTCTTGATGTTTAGCTTCACAGGCTTGGGCTAGCAGGGTCAAATCTATCTCCAAGAGCCACCAGCCATGAGTACTTGCTCACAGCCCTCCAGGGCCAAGCTCACAGTGTATTACAGCTGCTCCTGTACAGGCTGGACCCTGCAGGAAGCCTGAGTTACCCAACAGCAGCATCCCCTTGCTGCCTCTGCTCACCCAGCAGTGCAGGAGGCACCACTGTCTGCATAAGAGCCCTTGGCAGGGTGAGAGTGATCACAGAGGAGGTCCTCAGAGCTCCCTGCATTTGTCCTGATGGAGAAGCAAAACACAGATGTTTAGAAGACTCAGTGTGACTTACTTCTCACTACTCAAAGGGATTTGTGGTTGGTGACACCCATGCCTGACAGAAGACTGGACCAGAGTGGTCCTGGTGCTGAGAGCTTTGGAGGAACAGATGCAATCTGCACCTCAGCACATGACATCTGAGGTTGCTTGAAGCCATCTTTGGCCTTCATGTATTGCTTGCAGAATTCATCAGGCAACAAGGCTGAGCAGCAAAGAACAGTAGTTTTGTCCTGGAGGAGGAGGATTTTCCTCACCTAAAAAATCCCTGTACCATGGAGAGATCTCCTTTCAGTGGCAAAATTCCCCTTGGAGCATCCTGACCGTGTCACCCAAGCAGCTGGGCAGATGCAAGCTCCAGACTTCAAAGACCAAAGCTGACAGGCTCTGCTCTGATGTTCCACTAAAGAGATGGGAGTGCCAAGTGCTTTAGCCTGCTGTTTTATTAATATGCTGCTCTGATGGGCTCATGTATAATAGATTCTCAAAGGAACAGCAAGAGATTTACATCCAATTTCCATGTTGCCTATGTTTTCTACTAAAGACTATAGGCTCTCCATCCACCTCTTGATGTTTGTCTTCCCTAATGAACTTGCATGAGCTTTGGGGTTCAAGGGAAGGACAAAAAGTTGGTCACCAGTTCTTCAGCTGGTTCCCAAGACTTTGCTCCAGTGAAGAGCTGCAAATTCAAAGCAGAGGGAAAAGGTTTCCCTCTCTTCCCTAACACTGGCTGCTGCTGAAGAAGCAAGTGTGCAGCTAGCTAAGGGTTTCTTTGGGCACCCTCAAAGGCAGGCACAGCCTCTTGCCAAGTGATCTGGGAGGCACTGGAGCCCTGGGCAGCAGCACTGGGAGAGCTCAGGGCTGCAGCAGAGAGACCTTGTGAGGAGCAGGCAGCCCACAGCCATGGCTGCCTCTGGTGCAGCTCACTCAGGTCCCCAGAGAGCCAAGGGGTCAGAAAAAAAACCCCCAACAGATCGCACCCCAAACTTCTCTCTACTCATGGATAGGTTCTTAGCTGTAAGATTACAGCAAAAGGACAACATGAGGGTGTATGGGGGATGTCTCCTTTAACATTTGAAGTTCCCCCAACACACTTCTCCTAGGCTCCCATAAAAGAGCAGAGCAAACCTGAATTTGCCTTTGTGAAGGTGCCAAAAGGCTCCATCTTCCTCTTTGTCTACCCAGAGCCAGTCTTCCCCTTCACAGATGAAGACTGTTTTGCAGCACGACTCTACACGGTGCCTCCAGTTGAAAGCTGTCACTGCTGCCCTGCAAAGGTAGCCAAGGCTCCCACATCCACCCAGCCAGACAGTTCATCAGGAGTCTAGCTGATCCTGCATGGCACAAGGGAGATGTTACTATCACATCTCTTAACTCAAAGACCAGTGGTTAGCATTTATACAACTGAACAGAGGAGAACCTGGCAACTATGAACTGCACCAGGAGATCAGAGCCCTGCTCTTGGTGAGGACCTTTCCTTTATGGTGCTTCCTGCTGGATCCTTCAGAAGATGAAAACTCCCACCCTGCAATTTCTAGAAGACTTAAAATAGAGTAATGGGGATTTCTGCATGAGCTAAGCTACCTAGTTTATGTGCTAAAATAAAAGGAGACAACTGATGAGCCTCATTGTTTCCTGCTTAGCTGCAGTGTTAGATGCTATTCCTGCCGAATGCTTCTGCAGCGTGCAGAGCTGTTTGCTTTAATAGCACACACAGCATGAAACAGAGCTAGGATGGGAAGTCTTCCCAGAGAAATGCCTCCTTCTGTTGAGCTCACTGCCTCTTGGAAATGTTTAATTATAGGCTGCAGATTCTAAAGCGTTTTCCTCCAATTATTTGGTCTCAGGTACAATTGCACAAACCCAGTGTTTTCTACTCCTCCCCAGTGAGGATCGATGCACACAGATCCCTTCATCCATTCCAGCTGGGCAGACACACAGAGCAGCACCTCACCCACTGCACTGCCATTCATCACTGCTTTGGAAGAGCTGGCTCAGGTACACAGCAAACTATGATCAAAAGCAGGGAATGTTGAGAAGACCTAGGCTCTCTAAAGCTCTTAGGTGGTGCTCTACTTTTTACCTTGATTTTTTGATTCCAAAATATCCAGTGGGTGTAAGCTGTAAATGAGTTAACAGCAGTGGAATAGGCTCTTCCTCCCCTGCCCAGCTGATGGCTTGTGTCAGCCTCTCCTGCCAACCCCCCAAAGACCACAGCCAGGCCAGCACTCACCTCCAAAAGGCATTAGTTTGCAGAAGGGGCTCAGCTACTGAGTTCAGGAACACCTCTTTCTCAGGAAGTGTAGGAGAAGTTAATTCTCCTGGGATGTAGCTGTGTCTGGTGGTGGTGCAGGGCAGCCAATGTCTGTCTGACTCTCTGACAGGGCAAAGCACCCAGCAGTGCTCTGCCAGCAGATACAGCTGCTCCTTGGGGCCTCTGATTTTCCAAGGCCTAGCAGGTACACATACCTAAATGAATCAAATCCCCATGGCAGCATCCCTCACATGTCTCCTTTCCCCTCCCAGAGGCACCACCACAGCACAACTCAAGCTGAAGCACCCCTCAAGTACTACAAGAACAGATGAATTTATTCATTCCCCAAATGTTTGTTGCTATTTGCCTTCCCCCCACCCCCCAAACCCCACTTGATCTTAGCCAGGGTGCAGGCTTGAAAATTGTTTACATGTCCTGAAATGCATGGACACCCAGGAAAAGGTGACCAGAAGATCCCTCAGTGAGGCTGTAAGGTACAGGCATGAGCTGAAGGTCTGGTTGCTCCCTGCATACAGAGCCTTTGTTTATTCCAAGAGGGTAAACATCCACCTGGAATGGTCTCTGCTGCCTTCTGCCTCTTTCTAAGCTGTATTTCTTTACATAAGCAGCACATGCTTTTCTAGCCCTGACTCACAAACCTCCCCACCTCAGTAATATTTGGAAGTAAATTTAGCACTGGTGATACATTGCCTGACCTAGGAGGGAACTTCCTTCCCAGCACTGCAGGGAAACAGCCACCTCCTGCACTTGGCCTCTTGACTGTTTCTCTTGCACCAAGGAGACACCTGAAGAAGTCCAAGCGTCCATTCAAGCTCTCTCCTCCAACAGAAGCTGAGGGACACTCAGAGGATCTCCTGTTTGCTCAGTACCATGACACAGGCACCCACCAGTCTCCAGTGGTGCCAAGGTGCTTGGGTAGTCCAGTTACTTTTGAATGCCATCAGTGATTGATTGTGTGTTAACAGCCAGACCTCCCAGGAACAGCTGATCAGCACTTTCACAGCTCCTCACCATTTCTTTTTACACCTGCAACATTCCTGAGCATCCTGCAGAGCCTTAAGAAAAAGTTCCTTTAAAAATCTGACGTTTCAGCAGCATTTCACCCCAAAAGAAGCTAGCTCAGCACAGGTCTGAAGGCAGAGGCATCTGCAGCAGATGACACTCCCAGGCACATGTACCTGCAAACATCTTAAGGAAGTTTCCACTCTCTAGCTGGCAGCTCAATGGGACTATTTACAACCCATGGTGAGGAGCTTCCAGACCTTTAGGAAGATAAAAGATGAAGAATATTGTCCTCACTTCCCAGAATCTTCCATCAGACCAATGGGTATGGGTGAGGAAGATAAGAAAAGAAACAAAACAACATCTGAAGTCAACCTGTTCACATCATCTGTGGAAGAGCACATTGTGCTCAGGCTCCAGAGCAGCTATCAGGGAATTCTCAGCTAGAGCTCTAGGGGGGTGGCTTTGATGGACAAGCTTCAAGTCACCCTGGGACAGCTTTTGGGGACTTCAAAGTAAGGATAGGGAAAAGGGAAATAGAAATTATGAGACCAAAAATAAATGAGTGTGTTCGAAATGTCTAGTTGAAGCAAACAGGAAGCAAAGGAGGAGAATCTAACAGGCAGGGCAGTGAGGAAAGAAAGGTAAAGCTATACAGGATAGAAGACCTAAGCAGACATGATTGCAGAAGGCTTCTAAAAAAAATCACACCACTAAATGACAGAGAATTCCCAGGCTGTGAAAGTCAAGACAACCAGAAAATACCACACTAAGAACACTGCAAATGCTGTTTCAAAGGCAGAGGGATGTTGATTACAGGCAGAATTCTCCTGCTTTACTAGCAGTGCTATCAAAACTAGGTTAGCAAAGCCTCAGGGTCCCATTAAGAACAAAGAGCAAGGAGGGCTGCAGTGACAGGGAGGAATGAAGCAAGGGAGCAGCAGCAGCACACATGCTCATAATGGGCTCCAACAGCTTGCAGAGAGGGAGAAAGATGAAGGGAACAGCAGGCTCTGGGTGTTTAATGAGCACAGCCCAGACACTGAGGCACAAGCACTGGCAGCAGAGCTCCTGTACCTGCAGCTCCTTGTTTGGGATAAAGGGCTGGCACTGGGAATGCAAATATCCACTGTAAACACGGAGATTTCCTATGAAAACATTCCACAAAACCAAGTCCTGGCAGCAGTACATCTCCCCCCCTTCAGTGACAGGGAGAAAACAAAGGCATTCCTGCCTCTCGATCTGAATTCCTAAGGGAGTGCTGAGCTCTCTTTCAGCAGGAGATCCGCTCCTGGAATTGCAGCAGGGCTAAGGGAGCAGGGTAGAGCTCATCCATAATGCAGGAACAGCCTCCCTGCCTCAGCCTGTCAGGAAGGCCAGGAGCCTGCCCTGGAACAGCAGCTCTCTGGCAGGTGGATGGTTAAAAACACAGAGCTTGTGCTGTGCCACTATGAATTATTGACTGCACACAGAGCTGGAAAAAAGGATTCAGCTCCATTAATAATTTATTTCCTAATCCAAACGAAGATGGAATTTTATGCACCACTTAGTAGCAGCACTGCAAACTGGAGAAACCTAACTGCACTTCCCACTGTCTGAAACCAGAATTGCCTTTCCATTTTCAGAGCAGTGTTGGAAGTTTCTTCTCTAACTTGAAACACAGTCAGCCTTTTCCCTTGAGGATGGCACATGGTCATTCCTGAGGATTTAGTAGGCACTTTAAGGATACAGAAATCCATCTCTAACCTTAAAGCAGCATTACAGGCCCAGCACAACAGCTCTGAGATAAGAGAATTACCTCTCTTCACTCTAAGGCTTTTGCAGATACAGAGGTACCACAATGCCAGGCAGAGTTTCTTGCTTGAGACAATAAATCTAAGGAGAAAGGGAGTAAAAATGGAGAAGGCATCTTGTGCTGAGAAGGCTCTTCAGCTGAAGCATCAGGTTTGGTGTGCATTTGGGAATTAAATGTTTGATACTATGAATACATAGAAAACTTGTAAAGCTTACCTCTAAAGAAAACCATCCTTGTTCCATCTGTTGAAGAACAGCAAGAGAAAATGTCATGTCTGTATTCAGATCCTTTCAATGCAGGTGCTTGGCACACAAGGAGAGTCCAGGTCTGCACATGCAGGCAGGAGGAACACATCCTACCATTCTGGGTCAGGAAAAGCTCCATCACATCTGATATTTGGTATAAAACACACTCATTTGTATGTTCAGTGAAAATCCCACACTGGAGAGATGAAACTTCTCTGCATCTTCCCTGAAGTTTAGATAGGCAAAGATTGTCATGGGGGAAAAAACCAAGCACCTTGCTTCGAATTCTAATTTATTATTAAATTACATATCAAAGCTTTTTTTAAGACATACAGAGAATGCACAATAGGTGAGAACAAAAATAATTACAGTACAATAAAATAAATTTCAGGAAGCTCTATGAAAAGCAAAAGAAAAAAAAAATCAGAAAGTGCAATCAGAAAGTCATTTAGAAGGGTCTGGAGTGGGATATTGTGGGAGAAAGGGTTTGGGATTTTTGTCTTGAGTGTTTAATCTGCTTTCCTCACTCAGTAAGAGAAGACAGACCAACAATTGCTTACATATTCAGAAGCAAAAGCATCACCACTGCTTTCAAATACCTAGATGACAGCAGAGACACAGAGCACACCAGGAGGACTTGTAGATGGCTCAGTTTTGGCTCAGGATGTCTTTCCCTGGACTGCACACTGCTCGACAGGAACCTTGTGCTCTGAAGGATTTCATAATCCCATACTGCCAGAAGGAGTTTGGGGATTATTTTCTCCTTCAGAAGTGATACAGCTGTTACCTCTCCTTCCTGTTACACGTGAAAGCTTTGGAGAAAAGCAAGTAAAAATAGGAAGAGGTTATGCATGAAGTGATTTTAGGAAAGAAGCTGCTATGTTTAGAGAGTTCAAGCAGCCCTGACTGCATGTGCCACTCAGTCAGCAGTGCTGGGGCAGCTCCTGAGAGGACTCAGCCCTAAAAGCCAAGCTGCTGACAATTTATCTGAAACTTACACATCACCTAAAAGAAATCTACTTTTCCTCTTTCATTTTCAACACCCAGCAAGGAACTGACTCTTTTTTCTCACAGTTATTTTAAGACTGTTCAAAGAAAGGACTTGTAAAACTACAAATGAAGAACTGCAGTTGATTAGTCAGTGGAATGAATCCAGCAGGATTTTAGACCACACATATGGAACACAAAAGCTCCTGAAATCACTATCACTTAAGATAAAATGTTGTGCTTTCCCAGGAAAGGGGAAAACTCTCCTAAGCACCACACTGCTTCATCCCAGAGCCATACTGCACAGCAAAGCTCTGCTTGCAGCCTTGTTCCCATGAAGGGTTAGGGATCAGTCCAACCCTGCAGCCAGGGTTATGGCCCCACAAACACTCACTAGTGACTGAGCACACAGTGCTGGGTGTTGCCTGGATGCCATTCCTCTGCTCTAGCAACCACTGCTTGAAGATCAGATAAACATGGCAAAAAATAGTCTGAAGAGCAAGGGTAAAAGTATCTGCATGTGTGTGAAGCATGGGCCCAGGAGGAGTTATCCATAGGATCCCTTCTGTTCTCCTGTCTGCTGAAGGGGTGGTTGTGTCCAACACCAAGCAAGTGCTTGTGTACTGGCAAGCAGCAATGTAAGGAGTGTGGGTGTGGGAAATATGCCCTGTAGAAATAGTATGGATTTTCTCATTTCATTTCAATGGCTTAGCAATTATTTCCTTAGCACAACTTTATTTGATTGAGTTAAGAAGCTGCAACTTTGCCAGGAATTGCAGAAGTGAGAATTCCTTAACCACATTTTTTTTCCCCCCCCTTGAAGCAAGAGAAACCACACAGAATGGGAAACTTGGAGAGCATATTTAGCAACAGGAGACACACAAACCTATATTTTGGGAGTTGAGATTGAATACTACAATCCATGCTTTTCCTCTTCCAGTTCACTGCTCTAACCACAGGTCCTTGTCATTAGAGATGTTCAGGAGAATGAGCAAGTCTCACCCTTTGGAGAGCAGCACAGAAGTCTGCTCACACTGTCACAGGAAGATAAGATGATGAGGAAAGGGAGACTAAAAGATTAATTAAATGTCTTTTCCAACACAAATCAAACCCATGGACAGGCTGCTAACACTGAAACCACTTCCAGTAAAGCTTTATCAGAGATAATTCAGTGTATATATTTGTTATTTTATACTAAAATATATCAGTTCCCCATAACATTTTTATAACATGAAAAAAAAAAATCAATTATGATTACATATTTATTATCATCTACATATTTTCCATAGCAGCTTCTTCACACAATAAGATTAAATATATGCACCAAATAATCAATTAAGTCCAGTAAAAAGACTGTTTATCAGATTAAAGAAGTGTATTTACGGTACTGCAGATCTCATATTGCTGACTCTATAGCAACCAAATCCTACCAATCCTAAACAGAAGCATGACTGGGGGGGGGTGGAATCAAAGAAAAAGCATTGAGGAGAAGAGGTTTGATCTCCTGACACACAGATTCACTCCTAAACCTCCTTTATCCATCAAGGCTTTTCATAAACCCCTTCAATGAACACTTCATTTCAAGGCAGGAACGTTCCCCTCCAATGAACACTTCATTTCAAGGCAAGATCATTCCCAAATCAACCATATCCTCATCCCTTTATTTAAAATACCCCCCCCCCCCAGTTTTACATGTAGTAAATCATTCCAAACACCTAATCCCAAAGGCAAGATGACTGATTAGCAGCATTTGTTGACATTTTAGCACAAATTAGTCTGCAGAGAAGCCTTCCAAATCCACACAGACATTTTTGGGGTGACAGTGTGGGTCTACTCCCTTCAACAAGTACTTTACAGACACTGTGACAAGCACTAAAGAGTTGTGTCTGTCCCTCTAGACTTTGTTCCAGAAGAGAACCTGGTGACTTATCTGACATTTGTGGGTAATTGCATACAGGAAATCTGTTAGGAGCACTGTGAATTGATTGTGAAAAAGAGTTAATCAAGTTCTTAGAAAGATATCCCAGTGCCTCAGCTTGAATTTCCAGGGTTATGATATGACAGATGGAAAAGAGCCTGTAATTTGTGAATCTATCAAAGCCATTCCTGAACTTAACTTTCTTGAGAGATGCAAATACAACTGGATTCAGGTTCCATGTCTGGACAAAAATTCCTTCCCCAATAATGGTAAAGAATACTTGTTTCACTATTTATACATTCAACTCTTGACTATGAGGAGTTATGTCCAAGAAGTTTGCACACAGATACATTTGCCTCAGGTATTAACTGTCACAACTCCCATTTCCAATTGATAGTTGAGATTATATCCTACTTACAGTGTAAAAATATTATCTAAATTACAATATAGACTTTCAAACTGCTTATCATGTCTTTAGAAAGACCTTTATGATGCCAGCCAAAAGCAAAGTATTGACACCCAAAAGAGCACTTTTAGGTGAACTCATGTTTGGTCACTTTTTAGATGACTGAACACTATGGTAAACAGCTGCTAGGATACTACACTCCCTTTTCCACAAAGGAGGATTCCTTAGTCCCTTTAAAGCCACAAGAAACCTTACAAATCTTCCTCAGAGGATAGTTTATTCACACTCTGTGCAAAAAGTGAACTGAACAATCGTTTTTACTTTTGAGGAATTTGTGTGCAGCACAGTTTTCACAGCACAAATGATGCAGAAATAAGGAGTATTTCAATGATGAGTTAAAAAGAATTACAGAATTTAGTAGTAAAGCAATCTGATGGCTTAAAGCTGCAATATTCTTCTCACAAGGCAAGGATGTTGAGCACTCTGCTTGGCCTACAGGGGAAATCTCTGCTGGCTTCCTGCAGAGATTCCACCCAAGGCAAGAGTAAGTTTTTTTGCCCACTTACCAGCCACGAGCAGGCCTCCTTTAGCACTGCTGAGCACAGGAACTGCTCTAGCAGTTCTGCTAAGCATCCCATACTTACTTACCTTGCAGTAAGAAAGGGAATTAAAAGAAACAAATGCCACCAAATTAAACCAAAGGAAGATGTATGGTAAGGAAGGAGAAACACTGCAGCTTCAACCCAAAGCCAGTGGCACAGTCTACCATCAGAAGCTCTAGACATCATGCTGTCACTGCCAGCCCCGAGGAGCAGGCTGGTTGAAGTCTGTCGTGTCTCCAGTCACTTTGCCTTGACTGGGGGAGGGAGGGAAGGTGGTGATGAGTTTAGCAGAGTCCATGGGGGAACATCCATCAATGAAAAGCATATAGCAGCAGTAAGATGGTACAGATGCCAATAACAGCACCCAAGATGAGAGAATCTCGTCGCTTCCGAAGGTTGATCCTTTGAATCAAGCTGTTGACTGCTGGAAAGCGATCTGTAGGGAGCCTGAGTCAAGGTCAGGACACCAAAGACTATGTTCCAATACCACAAGAAATGCAGAACTAGTCCCAAGCTAGAGAAAGGAGAGCCAGGAAAAAGCCCTGCTGGATAGTTAGCAAGATTACAAGTGTGTTTGATTAGTAACAATGAGAGAAAAGAGATCATTTCCAGAGAATTCACCACCTGATCACCTGCATTCCCAGCATCTGATGGACTTGAATCTCCAGTATGTGAGGCTTAGTTACTTTTAATAATTGTGTTTAAATGAAAATGAAAATAATAAATGGGGCAGTTCTATAAATAGAAAGCATCTGTGGAATTTATTTAATGGAATCCTGTTACTGGGGAAGGGAACAAGACTGGCAAAATCCTGCACATGGCATGACTCTGCACTGCTCAAGGCTAGCACATAAGGGAGGATTCCTCCTGCTGGAGGATCCCAGAGATGTAAATCTATCTTTTAATGTACAAAATAAAATTGCCAACAAGATTATAAGTTTCAGAGCTTTGTGTCTTTGGAAGCAAGAATCTTTTAAGGCCAAAGTTTATTGAATTTATGTTTTCATTCTTGCCAGTTGCTAAGAACTGTAATGAAATTTAGGGGTTACATCTCTTCAGGATGTAATCTGTCTAATCAAATGATGTTGGTGCTGTTCTTTGGGCTCTTGTGACAGAAAGGAAGGAAGAAGTGGGGAAATGTCAAACATGCATGACTTGACAATCTGGCACATACTTTAGCCAAAGAATAGGAAGAGAAACCAACAAGCACATCTGCAAGAGTGTGACAGACAAGAAGATACTCAGGTCATGAATATTCTTAACTGTAAACCATAACAAGCAGCAGTGTATGCCAAAATTCAGCTCTGGAGAGTCTTGAAAGCAAAAAGCAAAATGAAATTTGACTATTACAAAAACACATAGTAGGGAAGGCCATAAAATGCCACTGCAGGTCTCTACCTGAAAATTAAGCTATATTGATTTATATGTAGTATTCAAATGTGAACAAAAACAACTTATTCACCACATTAACCATCAAGATGCTTCCCTCACATTATCAGGTGAGACTGGTGAAAAAAAAACCACCCCAATGTGTTTGTCACTAATGATAATACCACTACAGCTATGGATATGGCAAAGCATTTTGATCCCCAAGTGACAGTGAAAAATTGCACTATACCTCTTCTTTTGCACTAGCAGCACAAATTGTGAGGCAAGGATACTAGCCAAGGTATTCATCTTGCTTTGTATTGACTTCAGCATCCCTCTCTGCGATGTCATATTTTCTTTCGTTGCCATGGCAATGCTGGAGGAAGAAAAAAGAGTGGAGCAAGTTGTTGGTGCTAAGAATAATCCACAGTTAAAACAAGAGGAAAGCAAGCAGGGAATGCTTCTTTAGAGAACAATGAATGAGGTGAAGCAATATGAATGAAACCACTTTTTTCCATTAATCTCTACCCTTTACACCGAAATGATTTCTCTTTTAATAGAAGCCATTAACAACTGAAAATACTGGGATTGCTTGAAACAGGGGTTTGGTGTATCTCCCTCCTCCAGTCCCAACAAATAATGGTTCTTCATCATAAGCAAACCTAAAGGTGCTCCCCTGGTATAAGTCTTAAATGTAGAAGTTTGTTTAATCACAGAAGGCTCCACACTTACTTTCACTCTAGAGAGCACAGGAAATGTCTTCCCTGCCATCAGGATGTGCCAGGCACAGAGGGACCTAGGGGTGCTGAGTGACAGCTGAACAGGAGCCAGCAGTGTGCCCAGGGGGACAAGAAGGCCAATGGCATCCTGGCCTGGAGCAGGAACAGTGTTGGCAGCAGGAGCAGGGAGGTGATCCTGCCCCTTTGCTCAGCTTTGGGGAGGCCTCACCTCCAGTACTGCATCCAGTTTTGGGCTCCTCACTCCAAGAGGGACATGGAGGTGCTGGAGAGGGGACAGAGGCTCCCAAGCTGCTAAAGGGTTTAGAACATAAGCCTGAGGAGGAAAGACTGAGGGATCTGGGCCTGTTTAGCCTGGATTGAGGGGAGACCTCCTGGCTCTCTATAACTAGCTGAAGGGAGGTTGTAGAGAGGCAGGGACTGGTCTGTTCTCCCTAGTGGAGAGTGATAGGTCAAGGGGAAATGGATGGAAATTGTGCCAGGGGAGGTTCAGGCTAGGCATTAGGAGGAATTTCTTTGCTGCAAGGGTTGTGAGCCATTGGAACAGGCTGCCCAGGGAGGTGCTTGAGTCCCCATCCCTGGAGGGGTTTAAGAGACAGGTAGATGTTGCATTGGGGAGCATCATTTAGCAGGTTGCTAGGGCTAGGACAAAGGCTGCACTCATGATCTTCAAGGTCTCTTCCAGCTGGAACTGTTCTATGATTCTATGATAAGCATTAAGCAAAGAAGAGCTGACTCTCAGATAAAAATCAATTTGCAAAGTGAATGTGTTGGTTGAGAGGAGACACAGGTTCAGTGTGAGACCTGACACAGCTCACAGAACTTCACAGAGGTTTCTAGACAATCAAGCTGGGATACACATTCACCACCAGGTCTTTGAAGACATTTAACTACAATAAAATATGGGGATCTACTTGCTTTGACTCAAGATTAATACTATCCCCTGGCTCCAGATGAGTGAGCAAAGCTTGGATTCTCCTGCATTAATGTCTCTTCCCAGCAAGCCTAACCTGACTGAAATTTTGAGTTAGTAGGAACCAAGGTGGAAAAAAAATAATCCTGTACACAGGAAATCTTGCTCAGTAACCTACAGCTTCTTACCTTACACCCCCACACTGACCTGAGACCTCTCCAGCTGAAGTTTTAACACAGCATTTCTCAAAGCACTCCTGAATTAAGCCACATGTTTTCCTAAGATGCATCCAATGACTCATGAAGGCATCCATTAATTTGCAGAAGTGAAAATACAAGATGACTGCCAGGATAGAAAGTGTTCCTGAGACACCTCCAAAATGCCTTTGGAAATAATGATTACAGATTCTCATGGAACACAAAGTTCCTGCTTTAACATCTGAGGAGGGAGACTGTCCATTCCACACAAAAAGGCAGGATGTAGCTGTTTAAGTTTACATACTACAAGACTGGAACCATTTTCATTTCTTTCATTCAGTGTTTTGAAATATGTAATTGAAGGGCCTAGGCTTTACTGAAGAAAAAAATCAATGTAGTGATTACCATTTTCAATATGATATGCTCCAGTAATAAAATGTAATTGTCATCTCCATGAGCAAGAATTTAACTGGATTCTAGCTGCCAGTAACAAGTCAGAATTCAAGTAAAAAGCACTGTTCTTCATAATTTGATTATTCAAAACATGAGCTGCCTTTTACCTAAACCTTTAGATCTGTAAATGAGACTTAAATGGAAGCACACACAGCTCCTGGGGACTAGTCCACTGCTTGGTATTCTACACTCTTAAGCACTGCAGCTTCCTCATATCCTGCATTAGACACTTTTGGTTTCGTTCCCATCCCTAACATATGCTCATTGACTTACTGTTGCCATTTCTTCACTGGCAAACACAGTTAAGAAAAAAAATAATCATATTTTCCCATTCACAATATTAGCCTCATTTAGTTATTTAACACCATCATTTCCCCAAATCAAGAATAACTTGTCCTTACATTTTGAAACTTCTACACAACACTGACAAGGAAAGATTAAATGTTTCTTACTGCAATCAGGATGACCTTGATGTAACATTTTGTTTGGAAACTAGCATGGACTATTCATGGTGCTACACTGGCTTGAACTACTAGAGCTGGGTAGGAACCAAGTTTCTAAACCCAGATGGTATTCTGCTCTCTGTATTTCAAAGGAAAGCACTGCTGAAGTACAACATTAAACATTGCAGCACTGCTGGAGAAATCTTATCTAGGTAAGTTTGAGGTCACAGCCACAAAGAGCCTAAACCAGAAGTATCTCCAGTTTCTCCTGTCTTGTTAGGACAAGAGGGAATGGGAGCAAGCTGGATCACAGGAGGTTTAGTATTAACACGAGGAGGAACTTCTTTACAGTGAAGATGCCAGAGCACTGGAGCAGGCTGCCCAGGAGGCTGTGGAGTCTCCTTGTCTGGAGCCATTGCAGAGCTGCCTGGACACATTGCTGTGTGAGCTGGTCTAGGTGATCCTGCTCTGGCAGGGAGGTTGCACTAGATGATCTTTCTAGGGCCCTTGCAACCCCTAACATTCTGTGATTCTCTATTTGCAGCCATGTTTCCTCAAAATCTCACGTTTCAAGTTCGTGCTCAACTGTTCAGTAGAGCTGTGGGTATGCATGCACCCCAATTTCTCTTCAAAAGAGAACTGATAATTATATGTAGTTTTCAGTTTTCATGGGCATTAAAAAGCAGGGAGTAATAAACACTTCCAGCCATTATCACAGTCAAACAGTCTACCCTGCAGAGATACACTCTGAATGCTGCTTGACTTGGAAGCAAAGTGTTTTCTCCTGGACAAATGCTTAAGCTGTCAGGTAGTTTCACCCCAGAGAGAAGCCATACACATCAAGTATTAGCAAGTGAATCACAGAATGTCAGGGGTTGGAAGGGACCTACAAAGATCATCTAGTGCAACCCCCCTGCCAGAGCAGGATCACCTAGAGCAGCTCACACAGCAATGTGTCCAGGCAGCTCTGCAATGGCTCCAGACAAGGAGACTCCACAGCCTCCTGGGCAGCCTGCTCCAGTGCTCCCTCACCTGCACTGCAAAGAAGTTTCTCCTCATGTTAATACTAAACCTCCTGTGATCCAACTTGCTCCCATTCCCTTTGAAACATAGCAAAGAGTCAACTCCTTGCTTCATCCACTGAGACAGCTCAGCCAAATCTACACTGATGAAGAACTAAAACAAAAAAGCTCCAAAGGACCATGATATGTTTTCAAATATCAAATAATTAATGCATTACTGGAACTTCTGCTTCATTTTGCACTCCATGAATCATACTTGCTGATTTAAATTCATGACAACACCCATGATTAAGGGAATGGACTCTGTGACTCTGTAGAGAAATGCAAGCTCCAGTTTGAAATTGGTAAAAATTCTTCTGATATCACTTATTCTTTGTGTATACACAGGAGATATAATATTCATCTCTATAAATATAGATGTGTGTATATATATATGCATGCATACACAATCTTTCTAATTACTTTAGAGACTACTGTGGTTTTTGATGAAGCCTAAGATGAAAACAAAAGGAACATCTCCAGAAATGTGATTTTCCTCTGGCAAAGCTCTTCTGAAAAGAGCTAAGAGTCAAAAGCTAAGTCATTTCCATTCTGCAAAGTCAAGATTCAATGCAAGGGAATTCTTCCCTTTTATTAAATCCTGATTATTACCTGAAGACAAACCTCAAATACATAAGGGGAGGGGTTTTTAAAAAGTCAATCTATGGTTTTGGCCTGGCTTCAGAGTGCAGGTGGATAGCCCAACACTGACAGACCAGCCTGCCCCAGGCCTCAGACACACCATCACAGAGAAATCCTAACAACTTGTCACACTGGACATGCAAAACCATAAAAAAAAGTCAAACCGAGCCAAGCTAAAAGTAGAAGTTGTTGGAAAAACAAGAAACAAATTGTTTGCTATTTTGGAAAAGTGATAATGTTGGAAAATGAAAACCTGAGAACAGCAAACATATTAAGCAAAATCTCTGCTTATATTTAAATGTGGCCAAGAGAAGTGAACAGTGTTCCAAGAGAACTGCAGTACAAAGTAGCACATCCCACTCCTTTCCAGAAAGAAACATGCTGCAGTAAGAACCCAAGCCACGTCATTCACTTTGAAATGGATTAAAAATTCAGTCCTAACAAAACATCTGGAGTGGCAGCCCTGCTCATTGCTTCAGAGCTGCATCACTCCACCTCAGGTGCCCAGTTATTCTCTCCCACCTATGTTTGCTCCTCTGGAGGAACCACAGGCTCTGCACTACTTTGCTTCTACTCCTACAGTAAGTTAGAGCAAGGGTTTCCCCAGTTAGTGCTAACCAGAATGTCCCTGGC
Organism: Bucco capensis; assembly: GCA_013396975.1. Lineage (NCBI taxonomy): Eukaryota > Metazoa > Chordata > Aves > Piciformes > Bucconidae > Bucco > Bucco capensis. The sequence goes on from VWZO01015180.1 coordinate 331,502, forward strand.
AGGGACTGAGGTCACCAGCATGCAGCTTGTCACCAAAAGCCTCTGCATGCACAGGAAAATGCTTTCCAGTGTTTAGAATCATTGCTCCCTAACAACCCCTACAGAAATTAGAAGTGACTTCTTGGCTTCCTCTGAATTACACCCAAATAATGACTAATGAAGTACAGCAGATGAAAACCTTGAAGGCAGAGAGCAGCATCAGTAGCCAGAGTGAGTTAATTACAGCTCACTCTACACAAGCAATCTGTGTTCAAACAGCTTCCCCTGCACAGTTCCCTCTTTTACTTGGTTTACAATAGATAAAGCAATTTGTAATCAGAAGGTGGTCATATTTCTATCTGGTTTCTCACCAATTAATATCATGCCTGAAGACTAGCAATTACTGGGGATGACAAGAGAGAGAGTAAACCAAAAAACTCACCCTGCTTTCATAGGCAAAATTGAATTAAGATGGGATAAATGAAATTGCATTTCCTGCTCAATGCAGTTACTAAACAAGCTGCTCTTCTACAAAAAAAAAAAGAGCATTTTTGGCACTAGCTCCAAGAAGTTCATTTACTACAAATAATAAATGGTGCAATGAGGAGTGCTGAAACCTAGCCTCTCAAAACCCAAAGGTTATTTATTAACAGAAGGAAGGAATGCTTTCAGTAAACAGCACCAAGGAGCTCTGCCCCAAGCCATGCAGTAGGGATTAAGGGGTGAGAAGTAGTCACTGTGGAGACACTCAATCTAGAAGCAACCATGGGACTGCAGCTCACCCAAATGAGACTCCAAGCACTTGTAAACCAGACTGATGGCACCAGGGAACTTCTGAGTGGCTCACAAGTGCTGGAGGAGCTTGGGTGAATAGTCAGGTAGCTATCCTCCTGTTCTGAGCTCCAGGTAAACAGATACAAACTGACACAGAGCTTACACACACACACACACACACACACACTCAGCTTCTACTGTGAAGAGCACAAATGATAAACCACCAGTCATTCTGCAGGATATTAAGCTTAATAAATCACCATATGCTGTTTAATGCTCTAGTTACTGGAGTGGCAGCAATTAAGAGATTCAACAAATGCTGAGTCTTCTTACAAAATGGGAAAGTAGGGCTGCAAGCATGGCAATAAAGGAGAGGATTTTTAATCAGGAAAGGACTAGAACCCAAAGGAAAACAAATATTCACAATAACTGTGCTCAGTTGGGCAAATACCTTTATAAAGCTGTGGTGAGATTACAGCCCCATTTTCAGAGATTATCATACCTACCACTTCTGGTTCATGATTGCACATTAATGTGGTTTAACACATTCTTTCACCTACTGAGCCCACTGTGTGGACTTAAGCTAGCCAGCCCTTAATGGACCTAGAGCCTTGCTGCACCTCTAATTACTCTTCTTGATCATTTATGCCAGTACATGCATTATCTGAAAGCATATCTTGCTTGCTTTCTTTCCCCCCTCCCTTTTTTTTTTCTTCTTTAAAGCAATAATCTAAAATCTAAAACCATTAAGTCTGGCATTTTGAATTCTTTGTTTGCAAAATCCCAGAGTTCAGTGGAAGATTGGGAAAGGCACAGATGATAAAGGCAATTTCTAGATCAGTCAGAGAAAGTATCACTCAAACATTCAAATCATGTTAAAAAACCCCAAAGATAAATAACTATACAGTAGCAATAGCTTCTCAAACCCTTGTAAAATCCTTTACATATATCAGCTGCACACTAGGGTGCTGAATACATTGAAGGATTACAGAAAAGCATGTTGTAAAGAGTGTCATTGTGAGAACAGCTTGACTACTGGAATAGCCCTCAGCAGCTCAGCCTGGGAGTCACTCTGCTCAATATTCCCTTTGTTTATGGAGGGGCTAATTCATCTTGGAACAGAAAAGCAAGTTTTCTAAACTAGCATGACTAAACTATTTAAGCAACACCATTATGTCAACATTGACTAGAGAAGAAACCATCCCTCAAACCAAAAGCCCAAGCTAAACCCCCTCCCACTTCATTCTAATAGTGCGTATGAGTAACAATAGTTATTGTATAAATAGAAAAAGACTGCTATTTTTAGCTACAATTCAATTTAAATGCTGATTGTACAAAGAATAATGAAAAGTAGCAAGTTCATTCCTACCTTATTGTTTCTTCTATCAGTCGATCTGAGCTGAAAGAGAAAAGAAAATGAAGTTAAACTAACAAGCAGTAAATTTTAGATTATTAAATCAAACCTGAACAGATTTGCCCTTAGAATGTCTTACTGCAGAATGCTGTCCCCTTCTGCTGCTGCACAGATGTGGTGTATATCTAATGAGAATCTTTGGAGAAGATGTATGTAGTATCCTTTGGAGCAGTGTTTCCTAGCTGTGCAAGAACAGATGCTCAGGGGAACACAAAGCACTGAGAAGAGAGGAAAAAGGGGAATGGGCTCCATGATTCATGGCTATTTAGTGTTAGCTGAGCCTGATGTGTACCAGGTGTCCAGGACAGTTTGAAAAGGAGTATTAGAAAAGGAAGTATCTAATTTTATTGCTTTTTAATCCTGGTCATTCCTGCTCACCTCTTCAAAAGAAAATGTAATTAACAATAAAAGCTGAGACTTGGTTCCAGCTCATAACATCTCCAGACAATGCTTCAGAGTTATTTTACCAAACACTGTTTCATGGTGGTTAACAAGGCAAGCTCTTTCTGTAGTAATAGCAGTTGGATGAGAATTGATGCTTATGGGAAAGGGAAACAGAAAACACACCATCTGTAGGAGGAAGACCTTGATAATATGTGCCCCTGCCCCTTCCCCTCCCTCCCTGCCACACATTAACTGAGTTTCTGTGTAGCATCACTAAGAAAAGGAAAGCTTAAAACACAGTACCACAAAGCAAACAGCTCATATAAAAAGGGATGTGTGAGATGAAGATGTCAAGACCCTCAGAGGACTTGAGCAATTTCCCTTTTTCTATACTCAACTTCATCTAGACAGGCTTTTTAATCAGTGTTTTACAACCAGTTATGAAGTCCCACAAAAGCAGATCTTGTTACAGCAATCAATACCTCAAATGTAACAGTGACATCAAAGAGGTGACCACATCCCTGCTTCCCACAGTGCAGAAACAATGCTGCATCCCTACAACTGCTCTGTTTACCCCACACATTGACACAAACTCTTGGAAAATAACTGAAGAAAATGACAGAAAGAAGTTTTACCTTGTACTGGATATTGTTTCCAGTACTAAAGCAGAATTTCTTGCTGCCAAACTAAAAGGATTAAAAAGCACTGGAAGGACATGACCATCTTCATCTTCCATCATCCTTGTGCCAAGTGTTTTGCCACCTCAGGAAGGGAAGGTACCAAGAGCCAATGGTGCAGCATAGTTCTCCCTCCAAGTCAGCCAGAGCTGCTCCATTTGGAGTTTTGTTCTACCCACAGAGGTTCTGGAGATGCCCACAGCTCCAGCTGGAAGCATGGCCAAGGAGCATGGTGTGCTGTGTGCGTGTGTAAGCTGCTCAGGGGGGAGATGCTGACACAATGTCCTTATTTGTCTGTGAAGAGGAGTGAAAACATGAGGGTTGCTATTTCAGTCTAGTCCATGGCTTGAAATATGGAGACAGCACACAGAGCACTAAAAATATTTTGCCCAATTTGAAGTTGAGAGGCACTCAACTGGGGCAGCAAACACTGGAAACACTAGAACTGGAATTCTTCTTTCTGCTCCCAAAACAAAGCCAGGGCAAAGACTCACAGCAGTTGCAAGTATATTGCTTTCATCTAATACAAACATTCTCATTCACTGTGTGGTGTTTATTAGCATTGGCACAGAGAAGTAAAACACCATGGGTAGGGACACAAAATGATGCAAGCAGTCTCAAGTCCCACAAAAACATCCTCAAGGCAAGCAGAATAGTGATGCAGGGAAGATTTCTGTAATCACTGATTATCTTAAAGACACAAAATTCAGCTGAGATTGTGCCTTTCAGACATAGACAGGCTCTAAGAGACACAAGTGTTGTAGTACCTAGTAAGAACAAACTGCAAACCCATCAGAAAACAGTCTGAAAAGCAACACCACTTCTTTCCCAGTCCCTGGAAGAACCATACCCAGCATCACCAGCTCTTTGTCCATTTAACTGGTGAAAATCAAGTATCTTCATACACTGAAAACAAGGAAGCTGAACACATTCAGAAGCTCTAAGTGAACCAGGATGTTCTCTAAGGTTTTCAGACCACAAAAATTAGGCTTGCAAGTTTACAGCAGAGACACTAGTTGCTTTTTATGTTATGGGCAGTATTATTACTTAATCAGAGATGTAAACACAAAAGGCATTTAGAAGTTTCAGATGCAACTGTATTAAAATGCATTATTTTCTATGTGCTGCATCTAGCACGCCGTATCTATTATAGTATATAGATAGATATTGTTAATATATCTATATACAAATAAAAATAAAGCCTGGAAACACAGCTCCCTGTCAAATGATGATAGGCAGAAGTTACTAAAAATGTATAAACCCAGTAATAAACACTTCTCAATACCAAGAAACAAGGACATTAGATGCAAATGCCAATACAAGGCATCTGAAGTGACAAGATCAATGCTGCTCAACTCATGTGGAGGTCACCCTAGCTGTTTAAGAGGATGAGAGGTACATGAATTCTCTTCTGAATGACTGATGTATAGGTAGGAGCAGACTGAACAAACTCTTCCAGTCTTAATGAAAGAGCTGGGAAGCATAGAGATTTATTAAACACAACTTGCAGCATGTTCTTCCCACCCCAAGAAGCATCACCTTTTGATGGCTCTGAGAGGATTCCCCAAACATCTCTACTTTCAAGCCTCGTGCAGGTGATCAAACTCCAGTAGAAAATGGCAATGACTTCCACTGAAATTTTAGTAAAGGCAGGGTGAAAAGCAGGACCATTTTGTGGTCTCAATCTGCACATCAGAATCTCTCAAGAGTTCTGTTCCATTTAGTACTTCCTGCAAAAGTTCAGTTTCAGCAGAGGCTTTTCTACAAGCACTAACATTCCCTCATAGAGGATCTCTTCAAACCTTTCCAAGTGCTTAGCAAATACAGATTGTAATATTCATTTCCAGTGATACCCAAGCAGAAACCAGCAGTTGTTTCATCATTTTACCATTTACAATCACAGAAAATAACAGTCAGAGTGAAGGAAGATCAGGAACATGAAGTACAACAGGGCCCAAAGACCCAAGGGAAGTCTGCAGATCTCTGACTATTAATAATCTGCTTTGTACAATTAGAAGTTGTTCTCACAATTATGAATTATGTTCAATTGTTTGGCAGAATAAAAAAATAACACTGAAAGAGGGAATTTTTGCTCAACATAGACATGCAAAACAGTCCAAAAATGAGGCTCTCCAAGAAATAATAAGAATTAAAACCAAACATCTTGACTTTGTTCCTCAGCTTTCCATGCAACAAACCCAGTGGTCATTATCTTATGAACAAACAAGCAAGCAAAGGATGGTTCTGGGCAATAGTAATCTGATTTGCCATCTGTTTCACTAGCTCTGCATTTTCACCTCTCGAGACAGATGGCACTTTGACAAAGCCTTTTAAAAATACTAGAGGAAAGAAACACAGAAAGATGCTGAGGCAATCACCTACTGTAATAAATGGCACCAATCCAGCAGTAGCAGTCATGCAAATGAAATCATCAGGGCCTCTGTGCAACTGCTGCCTTCTGAAAGGATTGTGCACTTTGTCATTCAAATATACAGACAGGGAAATTAATCCAAAGGTAAAATGAAGTGAAATATTTTTCTAGCCTAGAAAACAAGCCTGCTCATCACACCAGGCTTTTACAGCTAAAGAAAACATTTTATATTTGGGTTTTTTTTAAAGCAAATCTCTCTGCCAGTAGTTAAAACTTGGTAATATAGATGATGATTTAGGTGAGGATTGGGCTTCTCCCATATCCATACATTTTGATGCTGAGTTACTAGCTCAATACCCAATCCAAGCACTTGTCAGAGAAATACAGCAGCAAGACTCCTCTGCACACAACTCACTTGAAACCCTTCAGTGAAATCAAGGGCAATATTATCACAAATAATACTTTCAAAGGATTAGGGAAAAAATCCCTGTAAAAAAAAGTTAATATAGCACTTGATAACTATTTTCTTACTTTCATGAAGAATAATTACAGAAATAATCCTTTGACTTTGTTCTTTCTCAAACTGCAGTATCAATCACTAGTCTCAGCTTTCTCAAACTGCCTGCAGAAAATCTTTCCTATTTTCACAGTTCCAGATCTCCAGGCAATGTGCAACTTCCAGGCATGCAAATATTGCCAAACACACTCGCTACTCTAACACCAATATACAGACTATGGTGAAGCAAATCATAATAATCATTCCTAACTCAAATGAAAGAAAAGTTATGCATACATACAAAAAAACCCAGCTTCACCTCATTTTTTCCTGCTTGCCATCAATGTACCTTATCATCCCAAAACCTGAGAAGATCATTAAGCTCTTTAAAAACTGTAGAGGAATGTAAAGCAGAACACTATTTTTACCCCCTGTGATAACAAACAAGATACTCCAGATTTTACAAGGCTTGTCTCAAGCTTGATTCAAATTTAGTGTCAAAGAAACTGTGAATTCCACTGGAGCCTGCTCAGCTACTTTGGACACTGGAGCCTGCTCAGCTACTTTGGACACTGGAGCCTGCTCAGCTACTTTGGACACTGGAGCCTGCT
>VWZO01015183.1:0-12082 GCA_013396975.1 Bucco capensis
AGTGAGGGCAGGGGTTGTGTGGGTTTTTGTGTTTTGTTGTTTGGAGGTTTTTTTTGTTTGTTTTTTCCTTGGGTTTTTTTCCTTGTTTTTTTTTTTTTTTTCCTTTTCTTTTTGTTTGGACTCAGTGATCTAAGAAGTCATTTTCAGCCATGAATGTTCTGTGATTCCAAGTATTTTATCATGGTGACATAATTCACATAGCAGATAACGTAGGACTTTCCCCCAGAAGCAGCAAAAAAAGAGGAAAATGCAACTGAAAAGAAAGAACAGCCTCTTCCTTTTCTTTCTCAGTTAGGAGGAGGGAGGATGAAGGAATGTTCCTAGCAGCCAGGAATGGGAGATGAAAATAAGCTTGAAAGAGGAAATACATGTTTGCTGTCACATCACAGAGAGCACATAAAACTCTTTCCCATAGTCACTTATCTTAATGTCATAAAATTGTCATCATGATGACAACATGATGAGAAAAATACTGTGAAATACTGGCAGGGATTCATGCAATTAATTCATGCAATTGGATGGAAGAAAGAATTCTCTTTCAAAATTTGTAAGACTGAAGATCTGAAAAACTTTTGCAGCTTTACTGTATTTGGAGACACAGTTGAACATTTTTCACCATGAAAGGAGATTGAATGAGGGATCAAACACAAATTCCAAGCAAAAATAGTTGAGTACTGGCACTTTGTGATGTTATCAGTTTTTCTGAAATCTTGATGAGGGCTACACATCACAGACAAGGGTTATGATATGCTGAGCTTAACCAGTTTGCTGGACTGAGCCCAGTAGCTCATTAAAAGTATTATTCTGCTCTGATGAGAATTATATTTTTCCTCTAACTTTACATGCCAGTGCTTTTGTATTTTTTTCCTCTGTAAACAGAGCTCTTTCTTCTTTCTTGTATATTTATGCTTAACAATCAATCAGAACCATTACCATTCAGACTTAAATCACATGTTTTTTGTTTTTTTTTTTTGTAGTGTAAAAAACTACTTCATTGCTGAAACGTTACCATGTATTTACAGAACTCTTTCATGATTTGGTAATTTCAGGAGTGTTTGACCTTAGTTTTTTTCCTGTTATATGATAGACCTTTTTGTCTTAAAAAATAATACAGTAATAAGTATACAGATTTTTGAAATATTTTTTAAATCAATGATGCAAAGTCAGATTTTCAGAAAGTAAATCTCTGGCATATTTGTCCATGGATAATTTGGCACTATGTATAAATGCATTATCGTACAGTCCTTACGTAATTATATGCACTTCTTCTAGACAGTACAAACTGAAAAAAATATTGAAAAACTCTATTAAATGGAATGCATGGAACATATAGGCAGCATAATACAGAATGAAAGAAGGCCTGGAACCCTCAGAGCCTTTTCTTCATCCTCCCAGACCTGAGGTGTTAGGTATCACAGGAGCAGGTTAGCATCACTGATGGAGACAGGGTAGTGAACACAAGACCCTCTTTTTATCTGGTATGTGTGTTTCAGAGGTTACTGACAGTAGTAAACAGCATAAAGCTTCTTGCAGAAAAGAACTGTTTTCTAACCCTCAGATCTTATACAAAGTAACATAAAAAAGCAGAAAGTTACTGGATGGTAAAAAAACTTTTTCAGAGACCTCTATGGTCCGTTCTTCAGTACTACAAGAATAACCTCAGAACGCATGAAGAAATATTACATAATGGAACAGAAGAAAGAAGAAAGAGCTGAAGTACACTGAATCCTACTTGTCTTATACAGGAAATAACAAAGAATGTTTGAATGTGAGAAAAGCTGACTTGTGGACCTCAAAAAACTAATAAACTCTGCCACGTACTATTTCAGTTCAAAGGTAAAGAGAAACTTAATACAAAACCTAATTTCTTTAAGTAGATGTTTAAAATTGCAAAACCACTTAAATGTTTAGTAAGTCGGATTTTTAGGATACTCCTTCATCCGAAAAGTGTATAATGGATGGAATTGTACTGATTTTTCTTTTCATTAGCATTTTAGGTACAGGAGGCTGAAGGTCAAAATATTCATGTTTTGTTGGGGTCAGAAGATTTGTCTTGCACAAGACAGACAATACAGTCTAAATTCTAGGCAGAGGTAGCTATCTCATGGTTTGTTATGTCTGAACCACGACTCTTGGTATTTCAGATATTGACAAGTGCAGCAATGGAGACCCTCTCTGTCAGAAAAATGCAGACTGTATCAACAGTCCTGGTGGTTACTGCTGTGAATGTGCTACTGGTTTTAAACTTTAACCCAGTAGTGCCTGTGTTGGTAAGAAATTGGTTTACTTTTCTCATCTGTTTGAATTCGTTTGTCCGAAATGATTCTCTTGAAGGGTAAAAGCACAGTTTATTTTCTGTTACCTCCCATAGTCTGCTGGTTTATGTAACATCTCTTGCTTTATAGCCCTGTTTCACTGCAGAAGGGAAAAAAAGACAGAGTAAAATTTTTAAACATTGTATGGATCAATGAAATCCTAAAAGTAGTTTTGACCTTGGATGCAGGCAAGAAGTTCCTATAAAATGAAGCTATCTTATCATTCAAGTTTAGTAATGGATAATTTTGAGTCTGTTTTAATAATAACAGATTATAAAAACATGGTTCTGTAAAATGAATAAATTATGCAAGTCAGTAACATGGACCACCTATTTTATATTTTTGTTATAGATCACAATGACTGTCTGGAAATTCCTAATGTTTGCAGTCATGATTTATGTGTGGACATCCAAGGAAGTTACCAGTGCCTATGTCACAATGGTTTTAAGGCATCCCAAGATCAGACGGTGCGCATGGGTATGGAGAGAAAATGCTTTTGTTTGTGGTTTGTTAAGGTTTTCTTTTTTTTTTTCCCCCAAATTGGGGAGCAGATGAGTCTAGATTCTTGTGGAGATTATAGTGACATTAAAAGGACTGATTTGTAGGCTTTGGGGTTTTTGTGAATACAGTATGTGAAGTTGTCCTTGGAGTAGATATGCTAGTATGAAGGGGAAAAAAACAAACCCACAATGTTCTTAGCCAGCTCTATATTACTGAAGAATGTATTTTCATAAAAAAACAAACATTGTAGTGCCTTATTTGACACAGATTTCTTAGGAGATATCAGAGAGAAGAAAAAAAGATTTTTCAGTTGCTTAGAGATTTCTTGAGTTCATGTTTCATTTAAAAAACAAATTCATTTTTAATGTAACTTTATACTCTCTATTAAAATGATGACATGATAGATATGAAACAAGAAGGAGAGTATTGCAAAATAAGAGTTTTTCTTCTTCTTTTCATGTTTCAAAATCAGTTCTGCAGGGTTTTAAAAAGAAAATGTGATGAATAATGTGAATTTGGTTCTCTTTGAGAAAAATAGCAAAAAAATTATTATAGTTTTTGAAAAACTGATCATCTAAATGCCCGTTCTAAGCTATTGAGATTTTCAATGTCTTCTGTAACACAGGTGTGTTCCAGTTTTAGCTTTAAATACACATTGAAAACGTTCACATTTTATTACATAATTCATACATGCTTTGATTCTTCTTGTATTTGGACAAAATCCCATTTGCCAAACTATCTGAGGAAAACATTTGGGAAAGTGATTCGTGTTGATTCAGAATTTCAAGAACCTAATTGCTTGAAATTATAACTTCAATTATCTCTTAAACTAACTATAAAAACTTCATAGTATGAAATAGAAATTTAGGCAATAACATGTTTCAGAAGGTCACAAGAACTAGGAGAACAACGTCTAAATACCTTCCAGATCCCCAAGAAATTCCAGAAATTACTGAAACACACAGCGGGAAACATTGGATCTTAGTGCCTTTTAAAAATGGATATTTCCAGGAGTTTGTAAACATTTTTTTTTTTTTATTCCAGGTATAGTATTGACATAATATATTTACATATGTAAATTGACTTGTGAACAATGACATAAAAGTCCTTTATAAAGTGTTTTCAACAGGTCTTCTTGGGCTTAATTATAAAGTTTGGAAATAGTGTGACATAGCTCCAAGGCTGTGATGTTAAACCCTTTGCACTAAGTTCTGATCGCTAGTGTGTGTTAAGAAAATATGAAATGTTTTTATGGAAAATAAGTTAAAAAAATAATGGTTTGAGGTACTGCACATGTAATGCCTTTTTGCCTGTATCTTTTCCTTTGATGGAAAAAGACCTGGTGATGACTTCAGGCTCTGATTCCTCCATTGGCTGTGAAGGTCCTTGTTGGCCATCATCATTGGCTGAATGCGCTGACTTGGTCTTGTATTTCTGTCTTTGGACCAGAGCAACAGTTACTGGTTGAACATGGGGCTGTGATAGGGGCTGAGGTGCTGGCAAACTGCAGGCAGAGAAGGGTGGCAGAGGCTGTGGCAGGCTGCCGGCATAGCAGGGTGGCAGAGGCTCTGGTTGGGCTCTGGTTGTGGCTGGTGCAGAGGCTGGGCCAAAGGCTATGGTAGAGGCTGGGCCGAAGGCTGGCCAAGAGCTGGGCTGACAGGCTGGCCAAAGGCTGGGCCAAAGGCTGTGGCTGGGCCATGACTCTTTCCGTGGCAGAGGCTGTGGTAGTGGAGAAAGTTGTTGCTTTGGTTTGGCTGGGGGCTGAGTTGTTGTTGGCATCTGCTTGTGTTTGCTCTGTGTTGTTATTCTCTCCCCCTACCTGTAGGGGGCACCATGCAGCTAGAACCACAGTACAGTATGCATAAGCCAAAACCCAGCAGATGGCACTCGGCTGTTTTTGTTTTGAACCAGAAGAGAGGTGTTCCCGTAGACACTGCAATTTGGCTAGGGGCTCAAGTTTGGTCAGGAGAAAGTTTCCAATCTATTGGGGCAGAAAATTTCCTTAAAATTTGGCCCACTTCTTCCCACTCCCCCATCCAATCAGCATGGTCTGGATCTGGAGTAGGCTCCTGAGGAACCCTTGCTCTGATTTTAACTGCCAGATAGGTGGAACAGATTAAACTGGGCAGAGTCAGAAGTAGGGTCACCTGTACAAACATGATATCCTTGGAAGTCAGGGGAGACTCTAAATTTTCACCTGTCCCAGCACCAATTGGGGTAGTGGAATTGGTGGAAGATCCAAAATGAGATGTTATGCCCTGGTACCCAGAGAATTTCAGGTACATGTGCCAGCCAAACCTTGCAGTCTCAACAGGTATCATCTCATAAACCCATTGCATGCCACATATTATCATAGTAAGACTAGTCTGCATAACATCCCTTCAGAAAAGGTTTTCCAGGAGTGCAAATAGTAGCATTTATACAATTGATGGCCCCCCTGGAATTAACAGACCAATCGGCATAGCGAATATTCAAATTCTATATAAACTGCACACAAGTATTTTTTTTAAACAAAGAAGTTATCCTTTACACTTGCCTCTTGGGTGGCCCTTCGTAGGCTGTGCCAATATTATCTTAGCTCCATAAGACAATCTTGGGAAAGACCCAGATAAGGAGTCTCCACCCCACCCAACAAAGAAAGAAATAAATGAATCTCTTGCACACCAGGGCTGAGTTGGTAAAGAATAACTTTAACAAAGAAATAGAACAATGAAATACAAATTGGAGCAAAGCCTACCCCCACACACCCCGCAGTAAATCTGCAAGGATGTAGTCCAGTTGGGGTGAGAAGGCAGATGGCCAGGGTGGTGGATGGAGAAACCAGGGTGGATGAATGAAATAAAATGAAGAGGAACCCTCAGCTACTGTGTGGTCTCTTCAAGATGGTGAAGGCCACATGACAGTGTTCCAGAACAGGAAGGTCCCAGAGTTCTCTTTGTGGAGAGGTCCTTCTGGTGCACCGTTTACTCTGTGCTCTTCCACACCGGACCTACATCAGGGCTGTACTTCCGGTCCATTGCTTCTGTTGCTGCTGCCGCTTGCCACTGGGCATCGGTCCAGCGCACGCGCACGTATGGGCTGCCAGGGCAGGGGTGGGGGCTGTTGCAACAGCTGGCCTCAGTTGTGCCAGGAAGCCATGGGCAATTGCTGTCACTGGGACATTGTTCCCATAGCTGGGGTATGTCACTGGTCCATTGTTGGTGCTGCTCTGCAGCGGCACACAGCTCTATACCAAGCCAATAGTGTGCCACCCCACTGCTCTGGGACTTGAGGGTGTGGGCTGCTGCACCATCCTGCCCTGCACCCACTACAGCTACCAAGCCTGGAGAAGGGGTTCATTTTTTACGCGGTTTGATGCCAGTTCACTGGGGGAGGGGGCAACCCCTTCCAGCCACGTGGCAATGCCCCGATGCTCCCCCACAGTTCAAAAACAAACACAATAGTCTGTGGGTTAAAGGAGGAGAAAGACGGATACTTCCTGTTATTTTTACATACCCCATAACATAGCTGCTTATATGCTTGATGGCTTTTATGCTACCAAGCCTCCAGTAATTTTCCACGGGTACAGTAAGAAATTACAGACCGATACAATGTTTGACAAAGCTCCTTGCAAAGCTTAGCTATGTGGCCTAGACAAAACACCTGTTTCTTCTATTTTTTTCTATAACTCCTTCTCTCAAGGTCTAGTTTTGGAGGGAGTTAGCAATTCTTCTTGCTTCCATGATGATTCCTCTGCTACCAGGGTTTTAACAATCCCCATAGTGCATCACATTATTTTATCTATATTGTGCAAACCTTAATATTCTGTTCACACTAAAATTTATTGCGCATCTAAAATTAAGGACAAAGCATTGTATGTTCTTGAAGAGATAATGTTCATAAAGACCTGAGCAATACACCTAAGAGAACCGAAATCTGTTGTCTTTCAGATTACTACAGCAAGCATGCTGTCTCACACAACTGACACTTTCAGTGAGGACAGCTTCATTTGATGTAAACAGTTAAGATACCAGGCAACCAAAGTAAGTTTTTCCTAAAGCTGAAGTTCACATTTTACCCAATTCATGTAAGATATGTACAGATTCTACTCTCCGTGCTTATAAAAAAGAGAGTCAGATGGTTGCTGGTACATATACACGTTCTGAGGCAGCTGAAGGATTTTAATTTTCTCCTTCAAGAAAGAAAAAAAAGAACTTTCATTTAAAAATGTAAGTGTTTGTCACAGGATAGTTGACAATGCCTTCATTTAATTAACAAATAAGACAGGTGAAATAGTGTCATTTCGGCGGACAAACGACACAGAGGCTCTGTAGTTTGAGCAGCAAAAGCGGGAAGGCACAAGGCACTTTTATTGAGTCCAGTTGTTCTTACATACTTTTTCTCCAGGACAGGTGTCACTTAGCCACTGGTTACTTATAACCATAATAATGCTCTATTGGTTAGCATTTGCATATTGCCAAGTCATGCTTACTTGCTAAACTACTACTCTATGGTCAGTCCTCCAACTACTCCATGGTCAGTCCTTCCTGTTTCCCACCACAGCACTCTGACGACCTCTGGGTCAGTTTCTGACTCCATACCTCCTGCCAGGGGACTGCCGGACCTGCTGTAGTCCCCCCACAATTCCCCCCTTTTGTATTTGTGCTAAAAGAATCACCCCCATCGTTTGCTGCAGGGCCCTTTGCAGCAGAAAGATAAGACATGGCAACACCAATAGCATAACTACACTAACCAGCAAAACAATGAGTCCCATTCATACCACTGATAACAACTATCCTGATAGACCCCAATCTCTAAACAATCTAGAATTTCTATACTCCCTGTACCTTCCTTCAAAATCTTCATGACCATGCTAAAAGCAAGAGATCTATAGCAGCATTACTTTGCAAGGTAGCATGCCTAAAAGAGTCTACAGCTAAGAGTAAAAACACTCAGTGCAGTAGAAGTTGCATTGCTTTGCTAGCTAACACCCTAGTTCACTTAAGGTACTTAAAGCTTTGATGGCAGCTGCTTCTGACATAACCAACGAAGCTGCCAAGATTTCACCCTTGTTCCAAGATGTAGCCCATTCATCACACCCACTACTATAAACATAAAGGCCTCTCTTAGGTCTTCTAGAATGATGATGTTGGTAAATCATAAACATGTTAGAAGTTAATAGAGTTACAAAATGTGAACAATAGTTCATTTTCATAGATCCCAAATATTCAATCTTTTGAGGTTCCAAAGGCATCTCTGGTAGATAAGGCACCCATGTGTCCATCACTGACTTATTCAGAAAAGTCCCTTGTGCTTCACTCGGCACCAACCATGTGTCCAACAATGATGACGAGGTAGCCAGATAGATGGAATTTTGTTTCTTCAAAAACAAAAAGGGGGAATGTTGGCTAGTGTAATCCACATGTTGGTCTTTGTCTGCACTGGAAGCCAGAATGCATCAGCTGTGGCACACATCAGGAGGAAGAGAATGCAGGCTNGAATTTCTATACTCCCTGTACCTTCCTTCAAAATCTTCATGACCATGCTAAAAGCAAGAGATCTATAGCAGCATTACTTTGCAAGGTAGCATGCCTAAAAGAGTCTACAGCTAAGAGTAAAAACACTCAGTGCAGTAGAAGTTGCATTGCTTTGCTAGCTAACACCCTAGTTCACTTAAGGTACTTAAAGCTTTGATGNAGAATGTGTGGCATCTGGAAATAATCGGAAACCCGTAAGAAATGTAAAACATATGTAGTTTTGGCAAAACGTGCGTCAGGTGGCGCACTTGGCATTCCCCTTTTTGTTTTTGAAGAAAGTGTTTGAGTATACCATGGGCTCGTTCTACAATACCTTGTCCTGTAGGGGAATGGGGAATACGAGTAGCATGGGACATTCCCCAAAGCTGTAAAAATAAGGCAACTTTCTGAGATATATATGTTGGACCATTATCTGTTTTGATCTTGTGGGGTATTCCCAAAAAGGAAAATGCACACTGCCAATGATGTATAACATCTTGTGCAAATTCATCTGTATGGGCAGAGGCAACAATAGCTGCTGAGAAGGTAACTATGGACACACGCACATACTTTAAATGTCCGAATTCAGGTACATGCGTAACATCAGTCTGCCAGATTTGTAAGGCACAGAGGCCACGAGGGTTAGTACCATTATAAACAGGAACATGTTGACCCTGACAATCAGGGCATGCAGCAACAATGGCACACACTTCAGAATTTGAAATATGAAATTGACGCTTCAAAGCACGATAGCCCTGGTGGTAAAAACGATGTGAGGCTGTTTGTAAACCTGTTCGTTTAATATTGAGAACAGGTGTTAATGCCACTGCCAATACCAGAGAATCTGCTTTTGCATTTCCTTCTATGATAAAACCTGGTAATGTGGTGAGACTTTTAACATGCATAACATAATATTCATAATGATGTTTTTGTATTTCCAACCACAATAGTTTTAAGACCCCAGGCAATTTTTCATTAGAAACATGTCCCAGTACAACTTTGTCCAATCACTGTACCAGTCCAGCCACATAAGCAGGATCTGTTATAATGTTTACTGGACAGGGAAATTCTGAAATACCATAGCCATGGCTCTAAGCTCGACTATTTGTGGCAAACCTTCTTGATATTCTACTTGATGTCGCCATTCTGATCCTTCCTTCCATACAATGGCTGCTTTCCCTGTTTTTCCTGCTCGATCTGTAAATACCATGGGTCCCTCTACTGGATTTGATTGACTCAATCGTTTTTTACCAACTCACACCTGACTACCAAGCTTTATTAATGGATGTGAGGGCAAATAACTGATTTGTCTGGTGTAATTCATCATGGTAGCCTGTAAAACAGGACTGTTAGCCAGACAGCATTCGAAGTATGTATTCTGTATTGGAAGCAAAATTTTTTCTGGACCTCATGCCATTAACTCCAGACAGCAAGTTCTAATTTTTATAATCACCTGAGCTATCAATTCAATGAGCTCAGGGGCTGTCTTCTTTGCCTTGTGTGGTAAAAAAAAATCCATTCTAGGACATGTAAAGGGTCATCCCATGTGTCATGCCACTGCACAATCATGCCAAAAGGTATCAGTTGATCAATCAGTTGCCCAAATAGGTATTGTCAAATCAATTCTCCATACATGTTTACTGTTGATTGATCGTTCAAAGTCTGCAGTTGCTTTTTGTGCATCTTTTGTCAGGGTACATGGAGTACGAATATCTGTGTCTCCTTGCAGTAATTCAAACAATGGTTGCATCATTGATAAGGGGATTCCCACATATGGCTGAATCCAGTTATCATCCCTGCCAATTTTTGTACATCATTTAAGGTTTTTATCTCTGTCTGAAATTGTATGGACTGTAGCATTACCGTCTGAGTCAAAATTTTCATACCTAGGTAAAGCCATTGTTGTTGTCACTGCACCTTTTTGGGTGCAATAATCAGCCCTTACTGACATAAAGATTCCCATGCCTTGTTTTCCATCTCATCTAGCTCCTGCGGTTTTGCTGCAGCTAACAGAATATCATCCATATGATAACAGTACCCTGATGGGAACAAATAGCGCTTTGGCTACAAACCATTGACAAACTGTAGGCGAGTTTTTCATGCCTTGAGGTAGTACCTCCCAATGATATCTCTTTGTGGGCTCCGCACTATTTACAGACAGTACAGTAAAGGCAAATTTTTCCACATTCTGTTCTGCTAAAGGAATTGTGAAAAAACAATTTTTTGAAACCATTACAACAATCTCCCACTGCATTGGTATCATGGTAGGTGAGGGTAATCCAGGTTGCAAAGCTCCCATGGCCACCATGACCTCATAAATTTTTCTCATGTAATAACCTCCATTTACCAGATTTNAGCTCCCATGGCCACCATGACCTCATAAATTTTTCTCATGTAATAACCTCCATTTACCAGATTTCTTTTTTATAACATAACAAATACAGGTGTATTCCAAGGACTGCCTGCACCGCCGGGCAGGGGTGCGGGTTGCCGTGACGACCTGCCACAGCCAGCTCGGCTCCTCTCCTACCCAAACGGCCTGGTCGGTGAAAGGGCTACTCCCACCGAGGGTTTACAAACAAACACATTAACGGTCGGGGGGGTGAAGGGGGAAAAAATGGATACCTCTGGTAATTTACATACCCTATAACACTTGGTCTTTACGTGTTCCTTACAGATAATCACCAAGGGTTTTGCTTTGCTGACATTTTGCAGACAATGTGTCAGATCGCTTCAAGCAGCTGGAATCTTGTCAGAAATCTGTGTGCTGCTATGATGGAGGCCAGGGCTGGAGTAAAAGTGTGAGCTCTGTCCCCTTCCTGGAACAACTCAATATAAGAAACTCTGTCCACGTGGATCAGGCTATACTACAGACGGAAGAGGTATTTGCAGGGATGAAAAGAAGCATAGGGGAAAAGAATGTGCTCACATACATAAGAAATTGCATAATTCTCTTCGAAGTTCCTTCAAAGATATTCCTGTGAAACAACAGTTTGATTTTTCAAATGCTGCGGAGACATGGGAAATTAAAAACACATTTAAACAGTAGTTTCAACCAGAATACTCACAGCTGTGCAGAATTTTCAGAGTTAGGATCTAAAACAGGAGGTACAGACCAGTAAATAAAAGCTTGAAATGATCCCAAAACTTATGTACAGCAAAGGCAACAACACTTGTTCTAACAGTCTCTCTGAATGCTTTGCAGTTACTAGTGCCACAGAGAAAGCAGAAGCTAACATACGTTTTTACATTGTGGTGAAAACTTTTGACATCATCTAACTGGTTGTAAGAAAATTCACTATAATGGGTTTTGTATGAAGGTTTTGGAAGGTTTTGGTACAAAAAACAGTAATGACTTTTGAAGGATGTTTAACTGTGAATTCAGATTCATTTTTAAAGAGAAAGAAATGGTAGACTTTCAATCAGAAGCATGATGATGAGGAACTGTGCAAAATGTAAGAGAAGGAAAAAGTTGAATTTAAAACTGAAAGATGACATTGTGATGGGGTACATGAAACAGGAAGTTCTTTGTGTCCACCTTTGCCTCCTCCTCCTTCTCTTAAATCTGTTTGCTGTGTTTTCCAAACTGCTCTGCTGCCGCCATCCCCTCCCCCAGGTTGTTGACACTAGTAACGACGGTAATAAATGGGTGTGGGGTGTGGGGCAGGCTGGAGCGGTGGCTCGTGGCACAAGTCCCTGCCGGGACCCCCCGGCGTGGTATGGGGCGTGCCCACACCACAGGCCAGGGGGGAAGCAGGCCGGGGAGAATCC
>VWZO01015184.1:0-12325 GCA_013396975.1 Bucco capensis
ATCATTCATGAATATATTGAACAGTACTGGAGCCAGCAGTGACCCTTGGGGACCCCACTAGTCACAGGCCTCCAGTTAGATTCTGTTCCACCGACCACACCTGAGTTCCTTCAAGAAGCTGGAACCAGTAAAGCCTTACCCATTGTACTTAGATATGTCACAGGCCTGGAATTGCTTTATAAATCCGAAGAGCAGCATCTGAAAAAGATGATACTTGAGGAAGAAAGATTCTGAAGACAACCTTGTGAATAAGCTCCCATTATCAAGTACAATTAAGATTTCTGAGAGTCAATTAATTATGCAACCATCTAAATAAAGACAGATAAAACAAGTCTACCAAGAACAAATAGACAAAACCCTCGTGTTTTCTCTGCAAAACTCCTGTTTTTCAATATTTGGTTTCCAAATCATATATATATGCTTGATCACAGCCACAGTTCTTCAGTTGAAGAGCAGATAAATCTTGAAGGAATGAGACATTACCTTCCATAGCAAATAATTTTCAGATGCTGTGGTGTTTCAAGATTTAAATGAAGCAAGAAAGAGGAAGAAAATCTTGAAGCTTTGCTGAAAAGTTGATGCTTTCAAGCTTCTACAGAATTTGGGGGAAAAAAACCTCACACTGAGCTTTCTCTTCAAAAATATAAGGGAATTGCTTAGGAATTACCTTGTTGTTTTCACTGCTGGCACACAAACTGTTGCTCTGAAAAGAACATTTTCTTATATTCTTCCAACCTGCTCCTTCATCCCAAAAGCCTTTTAGATTTTCACATTTTTGAGAAGCTCAGGGCTCTCAAAATCCATAAATGAATATATGACATGTCTACAAGACATTGATTTAGTGGTCACATTAATTCATTGGTTTTTGACATTTAAACCCAAATTCAGCTTATCAGTTTTTAAATATTCCTTGAATGCCTGCAAGACTTTTCTTCTGTGTGCAAAAGAACATCCTCAGATCCTCCTTTCTCCAGCATTAGGTAACCCAATTAGCAGCTATTAAGTCTGAAAAAATTCCACCGCTCTCAATTGTTTCTTAAATAATTACTGTTAAGTCTGGTTTTTCAACTGTATATGTATAGGGGGTTCTGGTCGACAGGAGATGCTTGTTCTGGCCTCATTTTTCTTCAGTGGGCATCAAGAAAAGTGTGGCCAGCAGGTCCAGGGAGGTTCTCCTCCACACATACTCTGCCCTGGGGAGGCCACAGTTGGAGTTCTGGGTCCAGTTCTGGGCTACCCTGTTCAAGAAGCACAGAGAACTTCTGGAGAGGGTCCAGAGAAGGGCTACTGAAATGATTAGGGGACTTGAAAACTTCTGTTCTGGGGAAAGGTTGAGAGAGCTAGGGCTGGTTAGCCTGGAGAAGAGCAGACTGAGGGGAGATATGATCAATGCTTATCAATCCTTAAAGGGTGGTTGTCAAGAGGACGGCTAGCCTGGAGAAGAAGAGGCTTATCTGTCTCTACAACTACCTCAATGGAAATTTAGAGTGACATGTGAGTAGGTCTTTTCTTCCAAGTAACAAGCCATACAACAACAGGAAATGGCCTCAAGTTGCACCAGAGGAGGTTTAGATTGGATGTCAGGAGGAATTCTTTTCCCTGAAAGGGTTGTTAGGCATTGGCCCAGGCTGCCCAGGGAGGTGGTGGAATCACCATCCCTGGAGGGGCTGAAAAAAACATCTAGATGTTGTCCTTAGGGCCACGTTTATGTGGCATGGGGGTGATAAGTAGATGGTTGGACTTGATGATCTTACAGGTCTCTTCAAACCTTAATGATTCTGTGATTCTCTATATGCTTCAAGATATCAGGCAAGCTCCCTGCCCTTACTGAAGAGCCCTAGGACTGGTGGACACCAGTAGGGTAGAGTTCATTGTTCTGAACAGAAACTGTGACAGGATGTCCACCTCTTGACACCAGCTATAAAAGGAACTTATTAAATGACAAACTTAGACTCAGAAAGCTGTATTGGGTGAGAAGAATCCCACTCGTTGGGCTCAAAATTCCAACAGTGTCCTGGCTCCTTTCCCACTATCTCTGTGTGTCTTTCCAGTGGAAATGCACTGTAGAGGTGGAAAAGTCTAAATAAGCCTCATGCAGATATCTCCAGGGATGACTTCTCCCTGTGTTGTAAAGTGTGGGTTCACCCAAAACACCCCAAGAGGTTCATCCTGAAGCATGTTAAAACTTACCCTGTGTCCAGAAAGCAGAGAATCAAAGGGAATTTTGTCTCTTATCAGTTGTGGAGAGTAACACTTGAATGTTTTGTCTTTCACTGTTTTCAGGTATGGCCAGTAAAATAAATATTTCCTTTTTTTCTCTCTTTGCAGGCTGTTTGTCCATTTTCCAGTGCTATCAATGTTATGTCTGCTAGCTGCTTGGCCTTGAGCAGTGAGAAAGTTAAAGCCCAAGATAATACTGAAACTGAAAAGAGAGTAAAAAGAGTAGAATTGGGCTAACTGTAGAAAAGCAGAGATCTGGAGGGGAGCTGTGCCTGGGCAAGGCTGCTTAGAGGATTAAGGACTTATTTATCCTAATGTCCATCTGTATCTACAGTTGCTGTGTGTCAATCTCCAGTCCTCCTCTGGTATCTGGGCACAGTGTTTTGTGTGAGAACAAAAGGAGGCTGTAAGCTAAAGCTCATTTATATTGCTGGAAAGAGGACAGTGACCCAGGTGGACTTTGTGTCATGCCATTTGAAACTATTTTTTCCCCTTAATCTTGTTAAAAGAAGGGGGAAAATAAAAAAATAATATTCAAAACCTCAGCTATTTAAAATAATTAGTTAACAATTGAAGGGAAACAATATATTGAAAGGTTATTGCAATTATATCTACTTGCATTTTTGTTTCATAAACAGCATTTTTGTTAACTTTCCACATTATGCAGCATGGCTCTGACCTATATTTTCTTTTTTTCTAGATGCCTGAAAGGATAATAAAGGATCTGAAAGTCAGTAATTTTGGACTTAACGTTTGAACCTCAAAAGTATTTTTAGTACATAATGCAAAGGATGCTTAAAGAGGGGGGAGGGGAGCAAACCTAGGTCAGGAATGAAAAAGTGTGGATTTTGGAAAAGGCAGCAGGCTCTTTTGTTTTAGTTTATTGCTCATCTTTTATTTCTCCAAGCTGCATTATTGCTTTTCCAAAGGAATCGTTTACAGTCTGACCAATAAAAGCTGCTAGCAGTGCTGGAATTAGTAGGATTTCAGAACGTTTTCAGATCTAAGTTTAAAAAATGAAAGTACACACGCATATTCAAGACACCAAGATAAGACCAAACGAAATAATTTCAATCCATTCCCAGAGCCATCTGGCTTCCTTCTCCAAGCTTGAAGATTATCTGGATCTTCTTTTGCTAGTCACTTGAGAAATATTTGGGATTCAGGAGACGACTCAGGAGACAGAAGAGATCCTGAAGTTCTTGGAAACTATGTGTCACCCTTGGTGGCTCCACATGGGCTGCAGAGAAATTCAACCAACACCAAGCAACTGTTCTGAAGAATGTGGCTTAAGGGTCTTCAAAGCAGAGTCAGCTGTAGGGGAGGGAGACAGAGCAGCAGAGGGTAGGTGGGAGCCAGGAGAAGCACTCCCCTTTCCTCAGTTCTGCATGATTTTCTCCTTCGTGATATGCCCAAATTGAGATGTTACTCACTCTAATTGACTTTAAAGAATTAACCAATGATAGCAAGATTTACTAGCTGATGATTACAGACAGCCCTTTCCTTTGTAAGATTTAACTTTTCAACCAGAGAGATTCGAATGGTTTATGTCAATCTGCTACTTTCTGATTCCAGAGCATTGGGATACGAATCTTTCTCTGAGGCTACAGGAGGAGAGGAGAATTTCACAAACGGACATAGAAATGAACAGCTCTAACTTTTATTGCAGCACCAAATTTTGCCCTAATAATGCAAAATGCCAAATTAATACTGGTTTCTGTTAAGAATAAAGCCTTGCTTCTTACACTTGCTGTAACTTTTACTTTAAACCTGGTAATTATAGGAGGCAGAGGTGGTGCTCCCCATAATATCTTTAGTACAGATATTTGCATTATACCATCAAGTACTAAAATACAAGAATATACGAGAATTGAAGTGAGGAGTCCACCTTTGAATTATTCCCTTCCGCTCCTCCTGGTTGCATGTATTATGTCAACTGTTCAAATACAGGATCACATGATCACAAAGGTTGGAAGAGGGCTCTAAGAACATCAAGTCCAACCAGCTATGTATCACCCCCATGCCACTAAACCGTCTCCCTAAGGACCACATCTAGATATTTCTTGAACCCCTCCAGGAATGGTGACTCCACCACCTCCCTGGGCAGCCTGGGCCAAGATGTGCAGAGCATCATGACGAATGTTAGGGAAGCAGGCGGCTGTTACCGGGACACAACCCAAAATCTGCACCCTCCTCCCTCTCTGGCTCTTGTCAGAAACCCAGGTTTTCCAGAAGAGCTTCTAGTGGATACCAAGTGGAAATCTGAGTATGTTTAGGCTGCAGGATTTTATATAAGAAAATCCCCCTGGGTTTGTTATAAGATTATTTTGTTGAAATTGGCTTCTTCCCACTATTTCCACACCCAGACATGACAACAATCTGCTGAGTCCCATGGCTTTGACATTTTTCATAAAGAATTCAGGGTCAATGGGATGGAAGATATGGCTGTGTTAACTCAAGCCCATTTCCCTTGACAAAGTTTTGGCTAAAGACCTGAGTTTTCCACTCCTTTCATGTCGTTGGTAGTGAGAAAAAAGAAATATATATGTGGAAAAGACGACAGATGTTCTAGGTAGGACACACGGATTGATTTTCATATCCAAAAATGAATTATTCTCAAAACAGAAGACAATATAGATTATTTGTCCAAATTAGATCCCATACAAGGTGGACATAAATTGCAGTGGCAAGTGGCACTGGAGGAATGGTGATAATTCACTTTGCAGAAATCTACCAGGCTTTAGCCTGCTGTCTAGGCAAATCTCTTCTTGTAAGGATACTGCAGTAATCTCCTTGGAAGTGCCTCCTCTAAACCAAGCAGTATCAATCTGAGTTACAAATAGGAGGCTGTTCTTATCTAGAACTTAAGGTCAGTAGCAGATGTTACAAATTCCTAGAGATGCCTACCCAAAGACAAGGATTTTCTTCCCTTGTTTTTATTATGTTTTGGGGGTATTTTTTAATGGCAGAAATCTGCTAGCTATTCTTGCATTATCTGCAACAGCTGAGCAATCTTTCAGTGCCATGAGGAGATTGAAAACTTGGCTCCTATCTAGCATGGACAAGCTTGCCTTAATCACATTGCTCTTTTACATGTGCACAAGGACATCAACATTGACAGTGCCACAGCAAAGCAGCCATTTGCTGAAAACAACTGTCAACATTGTCAAGTGAGTTTTGGAGCCTTTTATAAAGTGATTTGTGTAACAAAAAGCTCATGTAATTCTGCTTATCAGCTGCAGGAGCAAATTTCCATAAGGGGGGAACACGTGGAGACACACTGGAGCTGGCTTTTCTATTGCCAGCACCTACCTGACACTCTACAGCAAGTGGATAAGAAAACATTACAAGATGAATGAACTGCAATGCTCAGAGCTTCTAGTCCATTTTAAACTAATTTTGAGTGTTTTCACAAGAAATTGCAAAAACTGAACTAAAAAGGTATTGTCTCCCATTCACAAGTCAGGCTTCTTCTACATTCTTCATATGTAGTAATCTTGCCACTAAACCTGTAGGGATGTATGGCTAGGCTTCACGAACGAAGATCCTGGGAGGGCTCCATCCATGCTCCTCCTCAGCGCCTTTTACAAGTGCGCTGATAAAAAGAGGATAGCAGATAGCACCCTCGAGCCTGCGCTATGGATTTTTTTTAGGTGAGACACAGCATGCGCACAGCTGGACCCACCCTTTAGTCCTAAGGGTCATCTGCCAGGGCCTAGCAAGCTTGGATGCTGACAGCGAAGTCCTTAGGACGTAGGTTTTATTAGAGTGTCCTTCTCTTAGATGGAAGGCCTCACAGGGCTAAACGAGCTCCATCTGCCCGGGTTTGGAATCAGAGTTGTCCTTCTCCTAGGATGACTGCCAGAAGGCTAATGAGCTCATCCTACCCATACAAGGATATGCTTGGAAAAATAAGAAACATAATTAGATTATGATTATAATAATTAGATTATGGTAAGATAATAGTGCTAATTGATACCTGGAAATTTTTAACACCCAACACCAATGACTCAGAATAGGCAAAGGATTGGTAAGTACCACAAAGCACAGGGTAATATGCTGCAGAGGGTGGGACAGAAGCCTTAGTTAGAATTAGATTGATTTAGACTCAGGACTGGTGCCTAAGCTATGCCCACACCATCTGCAGATGGCTCATTCTTTCAGCTTGTTATATTCTGCTCTCATCTATCCCTAGATATAATTATTTAAATCATAAATTCTAAAAGCATTAAACATTTAGCATTTTGTCAATAACAGCCTGAAAGTATATAAAAATATTTTAAACCAAATTTCATCCCACAGTCTTAGTGCTGCGTCTGAAGTCCTAACTGCTCTAGCTTGCCTTACAGAAGTGTTCTTTTTTCCTCCCCTTCCAATAAAATATTCTTCTTATTGACCCATAAAACCACTTGTAAATAAGAATCAGGCATGTTTGCCTATGGAGATCCTGTCTGACATCTCCAGATACATGATGAGGACACCCTTGAATGTTCTCTTGTGGTTCTTTTCAGAGCATGCTTGTTGTGGGAGCTATCAGCCCCTGAACTGCTGCACTGTCCTCTTAGAATGCTTTATGAGTGCCCTAAATGAAGCCATTAACAACCTCATTATGACTTCTAAAGATACATTTTATGTAGGTATCATCTGTTGATGCTGAGCTGCTCCAATTGATTTTTCTAACGCATACCTGCAATGCCTGGAAGATACCTCAGGACAAGCTGTACAGTTAATGCTATTTATCTTGAATTAAAGAGGAGAGGAGACACAGCAGACATGAGACCCAGAGAGTTTCATAACTCCCAGGAGAATCTAGTGTACACTCTCAAAGTGAATGTTGTCTCACACTTAATTTGGTTGGTGGCAAGAAGCTACAAATACTCAGTTGTATATAATGAGGATGGAAGCCATGGATTATGGAAAGGCATAGAATCATGGAGATAGCTTTTGCCATGCAGTGGAAGACCTGAAGTTAGGTAGAGCTGTGTGTAGGTGCTGCTCTGAGCCTTCACTGCAATGCACTTCTAATTGTTCCTCAAGTTTAGGGAGCA
The DNA here is from genome assembly GCA_013396975.1 of Bucco capensis. Lineage (NCBI taxonomy): Eukaryota > Metazoa > Chordata > Aves > Piciformes > Bucconidae > Bucco > Bucco capensis. The sequence continues at coordinate 7,269 of VWZO01015184.1, forward strand.
TAAAATGGTTAAACCTTGCTGATGACAAAAAGGAAGCAAGAAAAATAAAGTGACACACTTGAATGAACTGTAAGGAAATAAACTGCACAACATGTGATAATGCCATGACTCTGTATTACTGAGCATTTCTGGGCTGAAAAGATATGGCTTGATGGGTAATTTGTCATGCTGTGCAATAGAGAGTAACAGTGGAGAGATTTCAGACAGAAGAAAATTACACAAATAGTAGGGTGGAAAGGTATAATTGAAGATGGCAAAAGACTGAAAGAAAGACATTTAAAATTACTGTACTGACCTTCTAAATGGGCCTGGGCGTGGAAGTCTGGCCCCACAAGAAGTGGCATTAAATGATTTCAGGCTGTGTCACTACTACAGGATAATGCCAATCTTACAGAGCTCCAAGAGGATGAAAAAAAAAATTAGACTCTTGTTTTTTTGCATGCATGCACAGCCTGAAAAAACAGTGAATTTACTAGAAGGGGACATTTGTCTCTGGCCAAGCTGGTGCCTTTTATCTTGGACCTGTAGAATCAAGACCTTGCACAAGGATTCATACTTCATAAGACCTAGTGACCTAAGTGAATCTTTGCTGCTACTTTCGGTTTGTCCTCTTGCCACTGAAGAGCGGAATTATACCCAGAGACACCAAATGATCCGTGCACACATCAGAGAAGCTAGCAGAGGTGAGGGCCACCATGAATATGTCCTCAGCATGTCCACTGTTGCTCAAACTCTTGGTTCCCCAGCACAAACTCTAGTGGGAAGATGGAGTCTTTCTGTAGAACACGGAATCATCCTACAGAGAAAAAATGAGATGCCTTCTAAGACGATATCTACAAATAAACTTCTTTCCATCCTTCTTCCTATTCTTCTTCCCCTACCCTCTTAGTATGTCAGTGAAAGTGTACAAAGAGAAGAGGGAAACATTTTTTCCTGTTGATTTATTTACTATTACTATTTATTGATTATTACTATGATTATTTATTACTTGTCTCAGAAAGAGGTTGTGACTGTACATGAAAAGTATCTGAACACTTCATAACCCTCAGAGAGAAGAAAGCTACTGAAGATTGAGAAAATATCTATTACAGACTGCTCCAAGTCTCTGTGAATGTGAAACGTTCCCATTACTAGCTAACTTCTTACATTCTCTGATGTTTAACACAAAGTAGAATACCACCAGCACATTAATAGCTTTGTCTTTCCTTCACTTCAGGAGGCTTTTGAAGTCCACCTTCATACCTGCATGCTTTTATTCAAAAGTACATCTCTTCTCCCTTCAGGGCTACCTGGAAAACAAGAAATTCATTCTGATAGGAGCTTCCCTCCTTGGGGGTACAGTATCCTGGCACAACAGGGAAAAAGCCCTGCTGATCTAACATCTTACCAGGTTCCTGAAGCACCCTCTCCGCAGGAAGCCTGGAATAAACAGAGCCAATCAGCTGGAGAATGAGGTACTATCCCATGGCAGAGATAGGCTAAAACTATTTTGCTACTGTACAAGCATTTTGACCCTTAAAAAAATAAGTGATCTAAAGCTATCAACTCAAACAGGGAAAAGAAAACCCAGAGACTTCCATAGCAATTGTTCCATGAGCCTACCCTTTCCAAAAAGGCCCCTTCCAGTGCATCTAGGAGAATCCTTCAGTTTCTGTGTTTATCACACATCATTTGGTAATAGTCAGGGCCTGGTAGCAATTCCATTTGGCCAAGTAATCCACCCACTGCTGCAGGCCTGCACAGGATGTCAGCTGTCATCTTTAAAACTACAGTAGAGGGGGGTTTGTTTTCATTTTTTCATATTTTTGCTTGCCTTCAGTGGCAAAAGAAAAATCTTCCAGATGCTGAAGGAAAATAAAGTCATGCAAAGAGATATGCCCAAGTTCGCAGGCATCCTAGCACAATGCCTCTAATCGGCACAAACTTCCCCTTGATTTTAGCTGTAAATTAAACCAGAAAACCTGATAGCCATTATTTAAATGGTCAGTTGTCAAGGGTTAGGTTTGGGCCAACCACCAATCCAGTGACAGATATTCTCTATTATCCCCTTTTCCCCCACTCCAGGAAGGAAAATGGGAAATTAACAGAGAGAGAAAGAGACTTGGATATTGGAAATAAAACTTAAACTACTTGAATGTAAACAACAGAATAAAATAAGTGTATCTGTATATATATAGACACACACACACAAAAAAACAACAAAAAAACCCACAATACCAGAACCAATCTCCCCCTTGATGACAACTCCCTCACTACCGATGCTGTAGCAGGAGGACTCAGCAGCAGAAAGGACTCAGCTGCAGGGGCTGGATCCTTGGAACTGGGGATTCACGAACTCCTGGATTGAGATAGAATGCAGAACAGAGTCCTGTAGGAACATACAGATCTTCACAGGGCTCAGGGAACGAATATGAACCCTGTGGCATGGAATAGTTTATTTTGACTCAAGGACATCAGAGGTACTAAGTATTTCACAGTTGCTTGTTGCCCTAATCTCCACTTCCCAGACCATCTTCATATTCTTGATAAATGTGATAAATTTCAGCCTCCCCACATCTCTTCCCTAAACCTCTTCATTGTGCTGACAGCTGTTGGTACCAACACTGCAGTCTGCAGCTTGCTTAAAAATAAAACATTCAGCTTGGCATTAAATCAATAGGATGCAATATAAGATTAAATGCCGTAGGGTGCTGAATTCACCTTATCATTTGGTTAAAGGTTTCCTTTCATTCATTGTATTTGCAACAGTGCTTTGAGATCTCCATCTTCTGCAACAAAAAAGTGCAGCAGAATTTAGGTCAAGGGAGCTGCAATGCTAGATAGGGTCACAAAGACATCATATATCATCTGCAGATATCATAGGATGCCACTCATAAGTAACATTTCTGATTCAAGGCCTCATGTGGAAAAAGTCATGTTGTACTCCTTTGTCTCACCCACTTCAAGACTTATGTGATTTATTGAAGGGTACTGAGGCTGGGAAGGGCTCTGGAGAATAAGTCTTGTGAGGAGCAGCTGAGGCAACTGGGGTTAGTTAGTGTGGAGAAGAGGAGGCTCAGGGGAGACCTTATCTCTCTCTACAACTCCCTGAATGGAGGTTGGTGTGAGGTGGGGGTAGGTCTCTTGTCCAGGATTCCCAATGAGAGGACAAGAGGAAATGGCCTCAAGTTGCACCAGGGGAGGTTTAGATTGCATGTCAGGAGGATTTTCATACCTGCAAGGGTTATTGGGCATTTGCCCAGGCTGCCCAGGGAGGTGGTGAAATCATCATCCCTGGAGGGGTTTAAGAAACATCTAGATGTTTTCCTCAGGGCCGTGATTTAGTGGTATGACGGTAGTGATAGGTAGCTGGTTGGACTCGATGATCTTAGAGGTCTCTTCCAACCTTAATGATTCTGTGATTCACATTTCTGAGACTATAGTATATGAATGTAAAAGGAACACAAGATCCATAACCTCAGCTGGTATAAATTAGTGTCTCTTAAAGTGGGAGTGATGCCAGGGGTATTAGTTAAGTATTGTTTGGCTAGGCTTCGCGAACAAAGATCCAGGGAGGGCTCCACCCACGCTCCTCATCAGCGCCTTTTACAAGTGTGCTGATAAAAAGAGGATAGCAGATAGCACCCTCGANCTGCCTGGGTTAAGGATTGGTACATGGAAAAAGACTGGGGAAGTGTAGACGGGATAGCATTTAAGGCTTCTCATTGATAATTTTAGGTTCAAGTGTTCCTAACAGGACAAGAGGCTGCCTCCTTGATCTCACAATACTTAATAGATAAATATTTTAATTAAAAAGAAGCACAAAACCAAAACACAACAAAATAAAAAACCCAAGAAAATAATGAAAAGAAAATGCAAACAAACAAAAAACCCAGCACTTTTCCTTAAGGTTTACTTCTCAGTCAGCTACAAAAATCCCAGTTGATCAATCAAGGGCCATTGCTGCATTTTCACTCAACAACCTTGAGAAAGAAGTTGGGCATGAGAAAAGGAGCTAATGTTTTCCAGGGTGCAATCATTGCCTTGGCAAGGGGAAGTTCCTTCACCATTTCCCTGGCACAGCTGGGTAAACAGGGATGCACTTGGCCTGATTTATCCAGCCAAAGCTGTAGGAAGAAGTCATGGAATGAAACCTAGGATAAGTGTCAAAAGAAAAAATCTTCAGCTTAAAAAAATTGCTCTTAGGATTTAAGACTGAAGTACTTTATTGCCTGCAAAGTAGTCCTTCACACTGCCTTTAATACCAGAAAACAAATTCCTATTAATCCTGGGCTCAGCAAGAAGAGTGTGGCCAGCAGATCCAGGCAGATTCTCCTCCACATCTGCTCTGCCCTGGGGAGGCTGCAGCTGGAGTCCGGGGTCTAGTTCTGGTGTGCCCTGTTGAAGAAGGACAGGGAACTTCTGGAGAGGGTCCAGAGAAGGGCTACTAAAATAATGAGGGGGACTTGAGCACCTCTCTTATGCAGAGAGGCTGAGAGAGCTGGAGCTCAGGCTGGTTAGCCTGGAGAGAGCAGACTGAGGGTAACTTTATCAATGTTTATCAATCCTTAAAGGGTGGAAGTCAGGACGATGGGGCCAGGCTTTGTTCTGTGGTGCCCAGGGACAGGACTAGAGGCAATGGGCACAATATAGCCCCCAGGAAGTTCCATCTGAACAGAAGGAGGAGCTTCTTTCCTTTGAGGGTGGTGGAGCACTGGCCTAGGCTGCCCAGGGAAGTGGTACAGTCTCCATCTCTGGAGATATTCCAAACCCAGCTGGACACCATCCTGTGCAACCTGCCCTAGGCTGTCCTGCTGGAGCAGGGGGGTTGGACTAGACAATCTCCAGAGATCCTTTCCAACCCCTAACAGTCTGGGATGCTATGATATCAATGACTTCCTCTCTTTGTCTCACTCTCCCTGCTATTAGTATGGCTTCAAGCATTGTCCAGCCTTCCAGCTAGCAGGCAGAAAAAAGTTCTCTCAGAATTCATACATTCTGAAGACCTGAGTTCTGCAATAGTCACTTGTATATACAAAATGCATCCCTAATCCTCTGGATCGCTTTTTTTTTTTTTT
>VWZO01015184.1:25222-49052 GCA_013396975.1 Bucco capensis
AGGACAAGAACACCAAGTTTTGATCTCTTCTCTCAGAATATTCTCCATCTACTTTAGCTCCCATCCTAGAAGTTTTTGGTTCCCATATTCTCACTGCCTAAAGTGCCACCAACATGCAATTTTTGACATCCAGCCTCCCCACTACTGCTTGCTTTCTAATTCTGGGGAATGAGATTAATACCTCCTCTTTGAGAGGTTTTAGTGGTGTAATATTTCTATGGGTAAAAAAGCAGACTGAGCTCCTGAAAATAAAAGGCAATCGACTTTCCCATTTAACACAGTTTAATAACCTGAGTTGAAATAATGTGCTGTATTTCCACTTAGAGAGAAAAAGTTTCCTTCCAGACACAATTAATAGAACAAAACCTCCTCTTGTTCAGAGGTTATTCTTGGAATGCTGTTATTTTAACATCTATGTGAAGGAGGAAAGTTGGGGTTTTTGCCACGTGGAAGCAATTTGGCTTTTCTTCTCCTCGGAGAAGAAGCAACTCCCGGACGAGATGAATGATCTGATTTCTTTTTCCCCTGTGAACTCTCAGGGTACTTTGAAAGGAGGAATGGCAATGCTGTGGTGGTTTGCCAGAGCTGACAAAAGGTCTGCTTGTCAGTGATACCTTTTACAGCTAAATTTACTCAGGACTGACAGAAGCAGGTGCTCCTTGGCCTGCCAGACACTTGCGCTCTCGCATCACGCAGCCCTTACAGGTCAACATCCAAAGGAGAAAAAGCCCAGGGCTGAGGAGGAGAGGGTGAGTGAGGCAAACACAACCCAAACTGGGGGGTTTCTCTTCAAAGCCAGCTGGTCTGGCTTTATTCTACAGGGATTTTTTTTTTTTTATGTTTTTTAATTATCTGCCAGTTTGATCAACCAAGCCCTCAGCAGGCGCTGACGGGTACAACTTCCTGGAGAAGCTGAAGAAGGGCACTGGTGAGTTTTATTGGAGAAAAACTACTTGAAAACAAATTATTCTTAAGGGCTGTAGAGAGGTTCTGCTTGCCACAGCACTGGGTGATGTTGGCCACGCTCACAAAGCTTTCTTTAGGAGAAAGCAAGAGATGCTTTCTAGCATGCTTCACATTTTATTTGATAGGGTGCTTGTTTTCTAGCTCCTGCTGCCAAGGAAAGTTTCTTAGGTATTTATAGTCAGTTTCCTTCAAACTGTGTCTGTGAATCCCAATGGAAAGAGCAGAGAGGATTTCATACAGCAACACCAGAAAAGTCAGGCAGCTCTTTGAGTGTGGAATTCCTCTGTGACCTCCTCATCTGCCTCTTTTAAAATAAGTGAATTAAGCTGGTGATTTCCACCAAATAAAGAGAAAGGATGTGTTGTCTCTACTCTTTTCCCGGTGTTTGGAGCTTCAGTAGATATTCCAGAGACTTGGAAACTCCTCCTGAACACCAACATAAGATTAGTTTTTAAATAAAGGAGAGAAATCAGCAATGATTTCTGAGCATTTTACATTACTTGGAAATCAAAGGGTTATCACATAAAACTGTTGCTTTTCACTGTGAGGAAGTGAAAAGGTAAATTACAAAAGAGAGGCTATGTAATTTTTTTTTAAGAGAGCATGAATTTATAGAATTTTCCTGATTTTAACACCACAAATCATGCCTCTGTGTGTATCCTTTAATTTGCGTAAGAGCTGGGAAACCAGACGAACGGGGTGGGGAAACATTTATTCCTCCAGAACAATAAGATTTCAATTAACAGGAAAATGTAGGAAAATGTGACCACATGTTAAAATAAATATTTTGGAGGGGAGAAAATAATTTTCATTACCATTTCTATTTCAAGAGCTCATTCTTTTAACTTCATTTCACAGTGTTCATTGCAAATTGTTGTGTTAAATTGAAAACACTGATTTAAGGCAAGTTAGGCAGACAGAAAACTTGACCATATGAGTCCTTTTGGAAAGAAGAGATTCCACAGTCACAATTCACATGCACACCACTAATAGGAGAAGGAAAGTAGTCAGATGTCAAGATACAGTTAAACTATTTCTGTAGTGGATATTCTCTGTATGTCAAAATAAATGATTTATCAGCAATAGATAGCCTAAGATTAAGCTGAAAAAATAATACCTGAGGCCCTTTTAAACATCTCTGATCTGTAATCTTTTCAGGCAGGCTGCTAGGTGTGGGACCAGTATAGTTGACAGGGAAGTCCAGTTTCAGCAGAGGTAGATCAGACTTTAATCCCCCTTCATTTTCTTCATTTTGGAAGAGAGGAAAAGCACATATCTTTTGCTCTGGAATGTGCTATATGAAAATAATGAACAATTTTCTTTGCTGTGAGAATGTCCTGCTGTATGTGAGAACAAAAGACCAGTAGAATAAATCATTCCTAGTCAAAGCATGAAAAACCCCTCTAAATATGAAAGATAATTCTTGGGTGAAGCATGGAACATAAAACAAAAAAGCCCAAAACTAGAGCTGCATTTCAACTGAGCAGTGCCTGTAAAACATCACTGTTTTCGTGCATAACATTTGTAATGTATGGAAACCAAATCCCCTAAACAGTCATTAAACCCAAGCACTTAAATCTGAGGACAGTAAATAGGAACAGCAGTGCCTAGAGCGAGCTAGACATTGTGTGTGCTACATTAACCAACAAAAAAAACATAGTTTTTGGTTTATAGCCTTTGATTCTTTACACTGTAAGTTCGTCAGTGTTTTGCTCTATTGATTTTTAAAGGCTCAGAAACAGTAATTAATGTAACACACTCCTGGATAATGTCATAAAGTTCCCATTAAGCTAGTCTGTATTTCACTGCATGTGGGGAAAAGACTGTTCTGTGAAACAAAAATTCAGTACGGAGTGATTTACTTGTTTGGAAAACGATTGTTTAACGTTGCAAAAGATGGAGGTTACACAACAGATAATTAAACCTGAATGAGTGCTCTTTGTTGGTCTTTCTTACTTTTCTCTACTTTGAGTGAAATTCTAAAGTATTTCCATCATTAATGAAACACTGAGAGATTAAGAAGTAGGAAAGCCTCATTTAATTCCCTAAAACTTTACAACTATTTCAGTCAGAAACAGAATCAACAACCAAGTGCTTGCTACACTCATTTATTTCTGAACCAACTATCCCTTATCAACTACGAGCTCTATTGACTATAACCTAGGACAGTTTATTCTGACAACTATTTTTTTTAATCTCTTTTAGTTTGAAAAGCTAGAGTCTAGCTCAGCTTTCAGCCACATGTTTGTCTTCTCAAATAAATCCAAGCTTTAGTGTCAGGATGACATCTATATCAGTTATTCCATAGTGCATGTAAATATAAAATGGGATTTAACCACAAAGCTTTGGCAAAATTGACAATTTAGTGACTTGGTGCTGTGCTCTTCACAAGCTAATTCCAGGCTTTTCATACACAGTTTTATGGTATTTTTTCAAAGCATGTCATGCCTTCCTCTCACTTATGCTGGGCTAAAATGGGCACTGAAGGCAATGGGGTTGGACTTTAAAGTCAGATAAGATGATGAAATGCATGATAAAAATAAGGGGGGAAACAGAAGGATGAATTGCCTTATTACTGTTTTAGAGATGAGCATTTAAACATGCAAATTTTCCATTTTATATTTCTATTATCAAGTGTGTGTGTCTATACACACACCCCTGTGTATATAAAGTCTGTGTATATGTATATATACATATATATATATAAGTACTTATTTATATATGTATAATTATTTTTTCCCTCATGCAGTAAGTAAAAATTTATCCTACAAAATAACTATCTTCATGGGCTTTTATTAATATTCTTTTGTTCAAAAATTAATACAGACAGTTATGGGTTGGGAGGGACCTCTGGAGATCATGTAGTCCAAAGTCCCCCTGCAAGAGCAGGAGAACCTAGAGCAAGTTGGTCTGAGACCATCTCCCATAAAACTGAAGGATCACATACATGCTGGGAAGCAGTAGAGAATTCTCCTCCTTGTCAGCCTCACAGTGGATCCATGTCCATGAGAGGACAACCCCAGCATCCCGATGCCACTCCCCACCACTGCTCACAGTTCCTCCCTTCTATCCTATTTCAAAAATGCTGTTGCCCTGCACAGCTCTCCATAAATAAGGTAAGAGGGCCAGGTCTTGCAACACAGCTCTTGGCACAGTGCATGGACACATAAACTGTTCAATCCATCATCTCCAGTGGAAATACAGAATAACAGAATCATTAAGGTTGGCAAAGACCTCTAAGATCATCAAGTCCAACCATCTACCTAGCACCACCATGCCACTAAAACATGGCCTTAAGGACCACATCTAGATGTTTCTTCAACCCCTCCAGGAATGGTGAGTCCACCACCTCCCTGGGCAGCCTGGGCCAATGCCTAACAACCCTTGCAGGGAAGAAATTCATCCTGACATCCAATCTAAACCTCCCCTGCTGCAAATTGAGGCCATTTCCTCTTGTTCTCTCACCGGTAACCAGTGAGAAGAGACCTACCCCCATCTCACTCCAACCTCCTTTGAGTGAGTTGGAGAGAGAAAGAAGGTGAAGCTTCCCTGAGCCTCCTCTTCTCCAGACCTCCCCAGTTCCCTAAGCTGCTCCTCACAAGATCCTTCACCAGATTCCTTGCTCTTCTTTGGACATGCTCCAGCACCTCAACACCCTTCTTGGAGTGAGGGAACCAAAATACTCACAATTAATTACATAGTCATATTAAAATATGTTCCTTTGAAAGCAACTACCATTATAAGACAAGTTCCAGAATAACCACTTAAGAAGTTTTCACCAAGGAGAAGCACCTAGATTTCAGCTGAGGCATACTAGTTTTCTGGAAGCCTGTAAAATAACTTCACAGAAGGAATGAAACAGCAATTACTGCTTCATTCATCTATATATAAATATATATATGTAATAATGCTAATTCTACATGTACACTTAAAAGATGTTCTCACTTAAAAGGTGTCTGATCTAATGTTAATGTGGCCAATGTACCCTGAAACATGGCAGCATCTGTCAGGGCAAAAAATTCAAAGCTGAATAGTGTGATATCCAGCAGCTAAGGATTAATTCAGCAAATCAAAACTTTCTATATCTGGGTTGTTTGAGTTTAGGTTTGGAAGTTATTTATTTGTTTAAAAAAGTAGCTCTCCCTCAATCTTTTTTATATATCTCTACTTTGATTTATTGCTGCACCAATAGTGTGTACAAAATTGATGGTTCCTATAGTTTTTTTGTTATAGATTACCTGCAGCATTCATTCTTTTCTCTTTACATTCTCAAGTGGTGGCAGGATACCCTCTATCCAGCACAACTACCTGCAAAAGGCCCTTTCCCCAATACCAATCTATCCTCTGATTTTGAATTTCCTGTAGGATAATTCTTGAAAAGAACAAATTAATATCATTTGCAATAATTATAAGAATTAATTAAGAGCCTACTAATGTTGGGAAAAATAGAAGAGGCTGTGAAATAATCTAATTGTATATCAGAAGATATTTCCTACCCTTGGAGAGATATGGCTGTCCATTTAATGATGTGTCCTTGCATTAAATGGCTTCATTAACCACTCCATCTTCAAACACTTTGCTTCTGATAGCACTTTAGATCCCAGGCACATGTAACCTCACTCAAGTGAGGTTTTGGTTTACATTCTTCTTCAGAAATATAAGGGTATTGGCTCCCACTTAGGGCAAAGAAGCACTGGTTCTTCTTTTCCTGGGAGAAACTGTCATTCAAATAGTCCCAAAACTGCTAGGTTAAATCTGCAAAAAGGATGCAGGAACTCTTCATTGAATCTGACTTTAAACCAGGAAATCTCAATCTCTCTATCCATACTATTATATCCCTCTTGAATTATTTCAGTCCATGTGCTTTTTGACCCATTTTTACCCTACCCAAATATACATACCCCAAAGACCCTTTGGTCTCCCTTAAGAGCTAGAAAATTCCATAACTGCCTTCCAAATATCTACCTATCCTCCAGCTTTTGCTCCATTATCTGAGTTACAACCAAGACGACAACTAAAACACGTCCAGAGATACTAGCAGAAAGGGAGCAAACGCAGCAACAGATCCTCAGGTCTAAAACGCAAAGACAAATGCTAGTGCCACCATAATGAAGAGGGTAATGACACAGTGGGTCAGTACAAGAAGTGTAAATAGGTATTTGATTGGATATTAATTGGTTAATAGAAAAAGAACTGGAGGTGTCTCTGCATGATCCTTACTTGCCTGACAAAAAATAATCACCCTCAATTACAGAAACGTCTTTGATTTAGTAAACAGGTTTTTTCTTCTTTAACTGTGTCATTACAGCTATTTGTAAAGTCATTTCTGAAATCAGGTCTTCCTGGTCTGACTGGTGCAGGTTTGAAGAACATAACAGAACAGAAATGGGAACTTCAGTCTGTCCTTATTATCCACAAAGATGCTCAAACTAGATCACACGACAGCAACACTAACTTCAAACGAAACACCTCTAAAGTACATATCCAAACATGACCTCTGAGGCTTGGTTTCCTTTTAACCTTGGTAATATCAACTTTTTAAAGAGCTTCCATGGGAAGAGTTATAACCAATGACATCACAGCTGGAGGCTCGTGGAAGTTTTCATGTAGAGGAACTTAAGTGGCACAAGCACATCTAAGAGCTGACTCAACTATCGTGCAAATACATTTTATGCTCAGGGAGGGTAAAAGGTCTCATTCACTTATCACAACAAGATTTGTCAGCTTTCAAAATGCCTCTCTGAAACATCTAATAAGGATTTTATACTAATTATCTTTCTGACAATAGAAATACTAGAATTACAGCAGCACTTAGAAGGCGCATTTATGGATCAATGCTTGTGTTTGGAGCTACTCAGAAGCAAAGCAAACCCACAAATTTTGTACTGAGAAGTTTGCAAACATAGAAAACCAATGAATTTTTCCCAACAATGTCCAGAGAATAACCTATTCATTCTTGATGTCTGCATGCAGGTATATCTGCACACAAATGTTTGCCAACAAAACCTTTATCACAGAATCCGAGACTGTTAGGGCTTGGAAGGCACCTCTGGAGATCGTCTAGTCCAACCCCCCTGCTCCATCAGCAGAACTTAGAGCAGGTTGCACAGGATGGTGCCCAGCTGGGTTTGGAATATCTCCAGAGATGGAGACTCCACCACCTCCCTGGGCAGCCTGGGCCAGCGCTCCACCACTCTCAAAGGAAAGATGTTCCTCCTTCTGTTCAGATGGAACTTCCTGGGGGCTATATTGTGCCCATTGCCTCTAGTCCTGTCCCTGGGCACCACAGAATAAAGCCTGACCCCATCCTCCTGACAACCACTCTTTAAGGATTGCTAAGCATTGATCAGATGCCCCCTCAGTCTGTTCTTCTCCAGGCTAACCAGCCCAAGCTCTCTCAGCCTCTCTGCATAAGAGAGATGCTCAAGTCCCCTCATCATTTTAATGGCCCTTCTCTGGACCCTCTCCAGAAGTTCCCTGTCCTTCTTCAACAGGGCACACCAGAACTAGATCCAGGACTCCAGCCGTGGCCTCTCCAGGGCAGAGTAGAGGGGGAGGAGAACCCTCCACCTGCTGGCCACACTCGTCTCGATCCCCTCAGTCCACCTTCTAATCTATTTCTCCCATTCTCTGTATGTTCAATTGCAAATATCATAGAGCATGCTCTTCTACAACAGGCAAGATGATTGACCTTTAAAACTTGCATATCATGTACTCCAACTTGTGTTCCAGAAGGTGGCATGCAGTGTGTCACAGTGGCAAACTGTCAGAGAAAGAGCCAAAAGGTGGGTGCGTATCTCAGTTCTCTCTCAAATTCCAGCCTGGAAAGCTCCTGAGAATTTGGTTTCTGAAAAAAAAATGAAAAAAAAATAAAACAAATGCAACAAAACCAACAAAAAAGGCATTTCCTTTCCCAGCTGGGAATACCATAACAGCAGCCTTTCATGTGGTTTGGTGAAATCTCTATCTGTAGCCAGGACAAGGAACCAAAGTCGCCTTGAGCAACAGGGCATGAAGTTGACCAATGTTTTCGTTCCCTTAGAACAGGTTTGATTGGAATCCAATTTGAACTCTGGCTAAGGGAGATCTATCCAAAACAAATCTCTACTTTACTTGGCCCCCAAAATTACCATGAATTTCATTGTCTACACAGACGCAGATGCTGATCTAATTTGTAGCAGCTGCAGAATACTTAATTAAGCCTTTTTCTGGCCATCTATAGCTGTCTGCTTCTGTGTCACATCATCATGCAGTGTAAGATAGAGAAATGCTAGAGTGTCACACAATTAGCAAAGAGGTACAATCATATTTTTTTGTTGTGTGGTTTTTTGGCAAAACATCTGAAAATATCAGAACACCTTAGTCAGGCAATTCCATTCCAGGAAAAGAGAAAGAATTCATGGCCAAAAAAAAAAAGGATCCTTCCTCTAGAAGGAGAATCTAAGATTCTCTTTATTCAAGTTGTGGCAATCACATCAACAAATAAATGTGGTAGCAGGAATGAGAAAGGTAGTACTTAATTGAGGACAGTCTTTTTAGCAGAACTGGTGTGGTAGGACAAGAGATGATGGTTTTAAACTAAAAGAGGGAGAATTTAGACCAGATAGAGGGAAGAAATGTTTTACACTTAGGACAGAATCTGGCTCAGGTTGCCAAGAGAGGTTGTGAGTGCTCCATCTCTGAAACCATTCCAGATCAGGTTGTTTGGAGCTCTGAGCAACCCGATCTTGTTGAAGATGTCACTGCTGAGTACAGAGGAGTTGAACGAGATGACCTTGAAAGGTGCCTTCCTCCCCAAACATGTTAATTGCTGAGATCTTTTCCTCTTGGAGGGACATTGGAGAGACTCACCTACCAGAAATTTCTTTTGAAATGACCATCTAACTATGAAGAGGTCTAAATTTTCTACGGCTGAATAAATTAATTAAATACCAAGCTATCTTCCTCTCCGTCTGCTCTAGAAGTTGTGTGAGATATTAGAAGACAGATAAAGCTCTCAAACTCAGGGACTCCCAGAGCTGTACTTGGCAGTTGGTGTGAACCTACCTGATTCCTTCTGCGAATTCAAGAGGCCTCCACAGCTGCTCTGATTTAGTCTCTTATTTGGACATAGATTCCCTGGAACAAAAAGTCACCCAAAGTCCAGCACATCTCCTTCCAGCATGCTTTCCTGTGTTAGCCACCCAGCTGTGGAATAAAGATACTGTATTCCTTGGGTGAAAGCTGTTTCGTACCTAGGTAGACTTTTATCACTTCCATCATCTTCTTTAAAAAAGAAAAATCTAGTGTTTCTGAGGCATAGGAAGGTGCAGAATAATCAGACTGATGAAAATCACCACATTTCCAAAATTATTCTTCAGATACATTCTTGTACTTAAATTCTATTAAGATGGCCAACTGATTCCAAATTTCCACTCTAAGCTCATATTTGGTCTATTTGTCAGAAGAGGTGGAGAGTGGGGGTCAGAATTTAAACAAGTTACTGACCTTGTCTAAGGCTAAGTTTTTGCTTGCTGGTTTCTGACTAGAACTGAAGAGCTTCAAAACATTTCTTCCATACAAATGTAGACTCACAGTTTTTGAGTCCCTGAGTCTCAGTGGAGGAAAGATTAGTAGGTTAAATTCTTCCTGTAGTTAGGCTGAAGCAAGATCATTGACTACAAGTGTTGTCCCTCTGAAATACATCCATGTAAATATAAACTCTATACATTCAGCAGAATGTTGTCATAGAATGATGAGGACATTTGAATACCTTACAGAGAGACAGGAATTGGAGTTACTGCATATTCCAAGATCTGTTTTGGGGTAGGAATAAGATCTGTATGGTCACTGATGTAAAAAGTTCAAGCTTCCATTTTAGGGTCTTATAAGAAACCTCTCAGTGTGCCTTGGATTTCAACAGACTTCAGAGGACCTTGGATGCAGTCTGTGAGAGGTGCACAGCATCCCTGTGATTTAACATTGAACTCTAGACTCAATGTTGACTCCCAGGTTCAACACTGACTGCCAGATTCAACATTTCCATAGCTGTTAACTCCTTCAGATGGAAATTCAGCCAATTTTCAAATAACATACCTTCATTATTAGCTTATTTCTAAGAAGCATCCATGGAAAAAGAGTGATTGTCACTAGGTCCAGATCTAATTCTAGTCTTAGTCTGTACTGTCATTCACAAAGTAATAAATAACATTTTTACGTGTTTAGGAGAAGTTTAGCAACATCTACTTTTTGAGAGAAAACTTGTTTTTCTACAAAGAAGCTAAGTCCTATACCTAGTTTTAAAACACTTAAAAATAAACAAAACAAACATTTCGTAAAAAGAATCTTGGATAAATGTAGTTTTTGGACAAGATTTTATGAGTTATTTAAAGGACAATATCAACTTGCAAACAGCAGTTTCAGAAACTGTCTTTTGTAACAAAAAAACACTTCAGATTGCTAGAACTGGATCAATTTAGCAAAACAAACAAAACCCCCTTCTCATTGTTGACTTAGAGCATTTGGCAGCCTTTTTCCCCTCTACAATCAGTCTCTTCCTCACAAAGGCCCTTGAAAATATCAGCAAGTGAGAATAAAAAAGTTGGAAAAACAACTTTCTGACTGCCTGGAAAGTTAGTAGATAATGCCCCAGATTAGTCTACCTTCAAGCTCTCCATCGAGACCAGAAACACAATTTACACTATCTTTACAGAGGTCACTTGCCCCCACCTCCCACCACATCTGCCATCCAAGCTCACTCATAGGTTGATAGACACCAAACAGCTTCTCACCAGGACACTTTCCAGCATCAGCCACATGCTGCTGTGTCTCTGTATCTCCCTGCAAGACCTCTGATCCCCTGCCTGGATCACCACCCACCCAAAGGATAGTGGGCAGCAGTGTACTTCATACCCAACCTGGTCCTTGGCCACCATGGTTTGTAGCCCTGATGCCTGTGGGCTGTACTTCAGCACAGGAGAGGCATGGACCTGCTAGAGTAGGTCCAGAGGAGGCCATAACAATGATCTACTATGAGGACAGCCTGAGAGAGTTGAGGTTGTTCACCCTGGAGAAGAGAAGGCTCCAGGGAGACCTTCTTGTGGCCTTTCAGTATTTAAAGGGAGACTATTACAAAGGTTTAAATTCTAGCATCATATATTGCTAGAAACACTTTCCCCAAAAGTAAGCTCTAAGTGGTGTATGTGACATCATCAAGGCCAGGTTGGATGAGACTTTAAGTGATCTGATCTAGCTGAAGATGTCCCTGCCCGTGGCAGGGGTATTGGAACTAGATGATGTTTAAGGTCCCTTTCAACCCAAACCATTCCATGATTCTGTAAGAAAGGTGGTGACAGAATCTTTAGCAGAACGTGCTGGGACAGGACAAGGGATGATGTTTTGAAACTGAAAGAGGAAGATTTGGACTAGATAGAAGGAAGACATTTTTTATGATGAAGGTGGTAAGACCCTGTCCAAGGTTGCCCAGATTGCTGGTAGATGTCCCATTCCTTCAACCATTCCAGGTCAGTTTATTTGGGGCTATGAGCAATTTGCTGTAGTTGGAGATGTCCCTGCTGAGTGCTGAGGGGTTGGACTAGATGGCCTCCCTTCCCACCCAAACCAGTCTGTGACTCTATGATTCAGTCTCCCAGACCAGTAACATCCATTAATTCCCAAGGCTGGAGAGGTGGGCATAGGCTGTGAAAGACCTCAGAGGGGCCTGATGAGGACAGTGCTGGGGGGAACATGGAGCTGCCACTTGCTCCCAGCCTTTCCCAGAGCCAGCCTTTGGATGAGTCTTCCTACCCCTTTGCCATCTCTTATCCTGTTTTAAACACCTACTGAGGAGATGTCAGCAGGGGGGACAACCTGTGAACAGGATATGAGGGGTAGAGGCACAGGCCAGAGCCCTCACCCCTCCAGACCAAGTCGTTGGTCCAGGACTCACGAAGGATCTCCTTGCCACAGACAGAAGTGCACAGAAAAATTGGCATTTGGGGTAAAAAGGGTTGTCCCAGTGCTAGCCTGTGTTACCATTCTTAAGGCAGGCTCAAGGAGATGTGTTCCCTGTGTTGTGGCACAGCATTCATCCATCCTTAAAAGGTGGAAGAAATTAATAAGCCAAGCTTTAACATCTCACCTTTTGCCCCAGAATTTTAAATTAGCATTTATTAAACAAGAAGACAGCTGAGCTTTCCAAAATGCATTTTCTAAGCACTGACTGGAGGATGAGCACAGTCCAAAATCAATAGTTTTGTCAAGCTTTTGGTAGTCCGTCATCCCTAAGGTAGAATTTGGATGGAATTTATTGCATGTTCTGAAAATGTGAAGTTACTTCCAAGTGATATTTCTGTTAAGCCTGAGTGCACGCCAGTAAAGAATCACACTCTTTAGCAGTTGTTTCCTAGACATCTTTAAATGTATAAACCTCTTTAAATGTATTTAAGTACTCTAGGTTTGCATCTTAATAACACACCACTTTTGTGCTTTTAAACATCTCAGGTGCCGAGCAAGAATTGTAAACTGTGAAGTAACTACTATGGGGAAGATGAAGTAAAGCATTGGAGGCGGATGATTTTGACAATAGAGAGGGTGTATGTGGTGAGTGTTTAATATTTATTGTATTTCACATTACAAAGTACTATTTATTGTTTTCAGAGTTGATGCTTTTAAAGCAACGCCTGGAGAGCAGGCTCTGCCTGTGTTGTGTGCTTGCAGGTACACCTATGACAAAGGCTTTCTGTTCTTCTTGCTTGATGTATGTCACACTATTTTAGTCATGGCATGCCATTTTATTTCAAGTTCATATGTCAGCTGTGCCTACCTTGCAAATATATCTATATTTTTATTGCAAGTAAATGATTTTTGCAAAGAATCATGTAGATTTCAGCTCTTTGCTCCTGGAACACACATCCTATTACCATCAAGATTACCTGAGTCTGTATCTTTTGTTCCTCACAAAAGCCTATGGATGGAGGGAATATTCTGAATGAAGGAAGAACAAACCCCATCCTGCTGAATAATCTAGTGAGGTAGATGAATCTATAGCCTGGATTTCTCTCAGGGTGGGTTACTGTGGCAACCACCCCAGCTCACTTGAAGATAATTTTGCCAGGCTGACTTCAAGCGCTTCCACCCAGCGTGGGCCAAGTTTCAAAGCAGCCAGACATGGGAAGAAGTGTTACACTTTGTTGCTCTTAAAAATAGGGAGGTTGTGGAAGTAAGTGAGGTGTGGAGGGTAGTGGGGTTGAGCAGAACTTGAAACAGAAAAATAGAAAACAAGCCACCTCAGGGTTAAGATGGAAAGGAGGTGGATGGTTTCATAGTAACCTAACTGCTTTTTGATTTAGATGCTATTAAGAGATGTAAACTGGCACCTCATTTTGTTTCCTGGGATAAAGAAATGTTTTGGCACCCACAAAAGAACAAAAAGGGACTTTGATAGCCATCTTGAAAAGGAAATATTACCTTGAGACACCCACACGTCTCAGGGAAAGAGACCCACACTGTTGCCTCATTGTTTAAAACACCACATGCCTCAAGGTGGTGGATTAAGGTAAAAAAATATTTGGTCAGCAGACCTACACTTGACCTTTGGACAGCAGAAAAGAGTAGGTTTGGGTCTCATGCCAGAAATTTGAGTGCATTTGTGGGGCATCAGTAGAAGTACAAACAACTGGAACAAACGTGTTTGAAATCATCCTAGATTTTAAAATTAAATGCAGCAAAAGAGAGGGAAAAACCCAATATCCTGAACATTTCAAAAGGTACTGCATAATTCCATGCTTTATCTAATCCTGAGATGAGCTAGAAGACCTGGCCCTCCCCTAATAGCTCTGTGTCCATCAAGCATCTGAACTCTGTTTTAAAAACTGTGGTGTCCTCTGTCTGGATTTGATAAATTGTACTTGTGACAAAACTTGGCATGGCTTTAAAGTCCTTCCTGCATGTGAAGGTCACCACTATTTAAAGATCAGACCACGAGAGCCCACACGGAGGTGTAGTGGATGTACTAAGCTGCCGTATAATTTTATTTTTCTAAAATACTTTCCTAATTGCTCTTAAGCTACAATGGTGCTCATGTTCTGTCTTGCTCCCAAACCAGCCAGAAACCTGCAAGCTTACTTATCCTGCACAAAATAAAGCAGATAACGGTCATTCTCAAATTAGAGCACAAAAGTGTGAAGTCTTAACACACTTCTCTTTTTCACCACTGAGAAAAATATGATTATGACTGGAGTAGTTGGGGGCCATGCTGGGAGACCAAAATGGTCTGCAGAAGAGGCATGGCAATTGTACCACCCATGTGAACTGTCCTTTATTTCTTCCCTACTCTGCTTCATGCCAAACATGAGGCTGAGAAACTATTTCTCCCCCAGCATTGCTTCAGCTCCACTGCTGACACTGCAGAGCATATGTGCCTCTCACCACCCTCTACAATGTGCCTGGCTCATGTCTGGCTGCCTAGTGGCTCTAGGGGACATCAGTATTATCCTTGCTGTTGTAGATGCATGTCCAGTGAGAGTTGTCTACTCTGTGTCTAAATCTCACCACAATGGAGTAGGGTGTGATGAGACCCAATGTCACCCAAGGGTGTTTTCTAGGAATCTGCAGTTTTAGAGCTTCCCTCCCTTCACTTTTCTCTGGCCATGCTCTGAACAGCCCTGTTTTAAGAAGGACAGTTGGATTGAAAAGGCATTTATTTATTGTCAAATGCAGAACTTCGGAAGTAGGTCAGTGGCCCAACGAAATGTTGATAGTGGAAAAAGACTGTGAGACCAAGGACTTGTATTAAAATAATTCAGATATATATTTATCTCACTGTTGTCTGCATTGAGCCCTTTGGTTTTATCACCCGTGCTGCTCCTATTTCCAGTGCCTTAATCTGTCATAAAAATAATGGTCTGTGCCTTTGCAAACTGCCCTGGCTGCTCTTGGAGAATGGTGAAAGTTGCCTGTCTTAACAGAGAAATGTAAACAACTATCTGTAAAGCCCAGTTTTACTCACAAATTATCACGTGCGCTTAATTTGGAGCTGAGTACCCCTCCACAGTGCAGTCCTTTCAGTCTGGTTTTAAAAGCAAATGTACATATATATATATATATAAAAGATAGAAAGAGGCCCTCCTGTCCTTGCAGAGAGCTGCATTTCTGTGGATGAGTGTGACAGGAGAGGTCCGGGTGATCGGGAGCCGTGGGGGGGAGGCGAGCAAAGCAGGGTTCACCCCTCTTTGGGGATGGCACTGGTTCCCCAAGCTTTTCCAGTCGCTAAAAGGAAGCGCGCGCCTGCCGCCCCTCGCCTGGCGCTCCCCACTTCCAGCAGTGAGATTACAGACCCTGATAATTTGGGGACCTTAGGCTGCTTAGCAGGCAAAGGGGTCCGGAGAAGGAGCCCCCCTCCCCCCAGCAGAGGTGCCGGGAGTAGGGCACGAAGGCTCCGAAGGAGGAGGGGTGGATGCCGAGGGGCCGCAGCCACTCTCCCTCCTTCCCTCCCTCCATCCCTCCCTCCTTCCTTCCCGAGCCGCCCAGGGGACGCGGCAGCGGAGCAGTGCGGGATGCACAGAGAGGTGAGGGGGAGCTTGTCGCAACACGCAGGGAGGTTTTGGAGCCTTCCCCGTCCCGCAGCTCCCCGCAGGGCGAACTCCAGGCTGGGTCCCTGCTGCTGCAGCAGGGAACTGGGCTTCTTCTCCCCGACTTCGCCATCCCTAGCCTCCCAATCTCTGATCGCTCCATCTCCGACCTCCCCATCCCTGGCAACCCCGTCCCCAATCTCCCCATTTCCAGTCTCCTCATCTCCGGTCTCCCCATCCCGGGGGGCGGGAGGCAGCCTCCGCGCTGACCAGGTCGGTTCATTCCCCTCCTCCTCCCTTCCCTTTCCCTTCCCCAATACCCTCTCCAGCCCTCGCAGCCATCCTGCCGTCCTCCTATTCCTGTATCTCGCCAAATAAGCGGGGACGTACCCAGCGGCTACGGCATGTTGTCTTCGCTCGGTCTAATAAAGGATTGTCATTAGGTCTGCGTGTGGCATGTGCCATTAACCCCCACCGTAAAAAGAATCAAACCAACATAAAACCCCCAAACGACCAAACCAAAAGCCACCACCAATAACAAAAACCCAACTAAAATTAGCAAAATGTCAGGAATGGAAAGATTGATTCACTCGCGATGCAATTATCATTTAAAAAGTGCTTGATTGAGGTGCTGATGTTGGGTGATTTATTCTGCATACCATATACATAATTAAAGGAGTGTGGTGGAGTAATTTATCAATCTAGTTTAGACGAGAGGGGCAAGGGAGCTGCTGCTGCCGCTGCCGCCGCTGCTCTTATGTTTGTTTTATTAAAAGGCTTTCGGGATCTGATCCCGCCCCCTTTTTTTGCAAGAGTGAAACTGATTATTTCTCCATCTCGGGAGGAGAGAGTCAGTCGTTTGGGATTGTGGGAGCGAGAGAGGGAAATAGACGGAGAAGGAGAAGAAAAAGGGAGGAATAGGGAGCGAAGCAGAGAAGGACACCCCATCAGAATCCCTTCCTCGCCTCCCCCCGCTTTCCCCTCCCTGATGTTCCAAAGGCTCTGAGCTGCCTTTTCCCATTCGCCTGCTGTCACTTCCTTCCTGGACGCTTTCAGGACGAACCCGGTTACTTTTAATCCGACCAGCAGCTCATCCACTTTCTCCTCCTCCACGCTGCTCGCACACACACCAGACATCTTCTGGCTGCTTATTGGATTGACTTTGAAAGTTGTGTGTGTGATTCACGGAGGCTGCATGTTGAACCAGGTGGTGAATATTTAAGGCTGGAAGAAGTAAAGGGATTTTTTGCGTGTTTTTTTTTCTTTTTTTTTCTTTTTTTTTTTTTTTTTCCTTTGAGAGGAAAATATCTCCAGAACTAGTATGATCATCCAAACAGCTAGATGTTTATGATGTAAGTACATGTGAAATTCAGCATCGGAGTTGAATAGGGGTGGGCATGCTATACAAAAGCCCTATGTGCCTTTCCTAATGCCTTTTAAGAACGTTATCAGTTGCTGTGTGTGGAACTGGGACTGAGGTTGCTTGCAGCCTTTTGGAAGTGTATGACTGTGCAATTGCTTGAAAGCAACTTTTTTTAGACAGGCAGCATAGCTAAATCACTGTTTGGTAAATCATTCCTAACTTGTCTCAGTGTCGTAAGTGTTTAAACTTTAATGGAGTTAGTTTACCTCATTTGTGTGCCTGATGCCGTGAAATGTTTGGAAGCGTGTTTTATCTGAATAGTTCACTACATGCTGTGACCTTGCAATGCTTTGCACCCTGATTTGCCAGGCTAAGGAAACAATCCAGGTCTGAGGGAAACGCTCTGTAACTTCACTGTCTGATGGGCCCTTGAGTTTAGGGGAGGGATGTTCACAAGTGCTTAACTTAGTGCATCTTTCACTGGAATACTTGTGTCTGAGGTGGAAAGACCTCGCTTTGATTTAAGTCATGAGCTGCAAACCTCTTTTGGAAGGGTGTGCTCTGGTCTTTGAAGAGTGCTTGGAGTGATCTGTAGGTTTTTAAACACATGGGAGTAAGAACTAATCAGCCTGACCAAACTGTCTGGTTTCGTTGTTCCTTACAGGCTAAGATAAAGTTTAATGTAAATGAGAGACTTCTAAAACCTATTGGTGCATTATGTAATGGGCTAATGTTTAGCATTTCCCATAAAACTTAGTGTGACTTTCTGTCAGCCTGAAAAACAAGTATGGTGACAAGATAGTAATTTTTTTCTCATAACAAAAAAAAAATTGGGGGGAAAAATGGATCACAGTGCAAAACAAAACTTATCACTGTGGGAACCTAAGTATTCTCTCTTACAGAAGAATTCTGTTTTCTTCATTGTATATCATAATTACTATAAGCAAATACCTGTGTCCTGAAGTTAAATATTGTAATACACAACTTAAGACTAAATGTCTAAGAGAATTAAGTAGAGAAAGGCACTTCGCCAGTGTTTCACTAGTGATCAGAGAAGAATTGTCTTGACACACAAAATGCAGATACCTGACAGCTTTAATGGCACACGTCCTAGTTTCATCTCTTTACTTTAGAAAGAACTACAAGATGGATGATAAACCAATTCTATTAATTGTAAATGTGGCTAGAAAATTTCTTCTACTGGCCCTTTCCTGTGGCTGAGGAGTAAGGATGCTTATATGGAGTATAATAACTCTAATCCCTGGAGGCTTGGCAGGGCATGGAAATACAACCACCTGTGAACCAGTTCTAACCTCTGTATTCCATACATACTGAATTCCAGTCAAGATGCTTAGGCAAATGGGCCACTTTTGGGATTTGTATACTCTGTGATTTGTTTTTGTTAGGCACCTAACATGAAGCCAAAAAACCTGCAAGACTTTCTTACTTTATCAGTTTCATTAGAATGCCTGTTATATGATTCCTTAGCTATTAATGAATGCATAATTCATGCTGAGTCTAACACTGAAGTCTCTGATCACATTTAAGTGCTTCTAGAAGTAATGAGAAAAAAGTCTTTGAAGAAGAGCTTAGGTGAGTGGCCCTTAAATCAGTGTCTATGTTCCTTGTAGAATACATTCTTTTCTTTTAAAAACTTTATGTTTATACATATTTTGCCTAATATACCCTAGATAGCTAGTATAAAAAGATAGTTCTGGGACATGAACATGAAAACCTTTTTTCATGCAAACGTTAGTTGCACGTCTAGTCCCACTGACAATGGTGAGACTACTTATGTGAAAACTGAACAAGTCACAGGAAAAATGATTTACAGGATCAGGCCCTGAGGAGACCTCAACCTCCTGCCTGTCCCATAGCTCTCTTTGGACAGAGATGCCACTTTCGATGTGCTATATAGGAATGCAGGAATCAGATATATATCTATCCTCTTAAGAGTATTAGACCAAGGAAAAAAAAAAAAGGGAACTTATGCTTAAGAACTTTATAGAAATTGGTACTAAATGATTAATAGTGTGTGAGACTAAGCCTTTTAGATTTATGTTCCTCAGCTGAGAGTTTTGGAGCTTTGTAAGAAAATTCATACAAATACTTTCTTAATGTGAATTTTCTTTCACCATACAATCAGATTTCATTTTTTTCATACATAAACAGTCTTAATTTGCTTATATTCAAAAACAGAGATATGCCTTTCTTAAATGCTTCTGGTTTTAAAAACATCTAAAATATCACAAAGAGAAATGAAGCTTGCTGAAGCTTTTGCAAAAGTTTACCTCTGAAAGATTTTCATAGCTAAATGTAACTACATAAAAACTTAGGTACTGAGTAGGAGTTGTCAATAGAATACTTCTGCCAACTTAATTTCTTGTAATTTTACTTCTCTCTGTAACAGGTAATTTATTGTTCATCAGAATAGTTAAGTTCATCTTCAGAACAGCTCAGGGTATTTCTACATCTTGTTGAGCAAGGAGTCATTAACTTCTTGAAAGAATAAGCATTTGAGTTTTGATATGTAAACTACATTTCTACCTGTTAGCCATCATTATTCTTAAATTCAATGATAATTTATCAAAAAAGAAAATATTCTAAAAATCATAATTATGAAGATGAACATAAATTAGGTGCTATACATAATTTAAAGGAGTTTCAGCATTTTGAAGAATAACCAAAGCAGTTGCATTTGTGATGTATTTTAAGGTTTTGTACAGTTTTGCTTTGTGATATGATCAGATTTAATTACTTCCTCACTCAGGCTCGAGAGTGACTTAGGTATTAAATACAAAGAAATTTGACATCTAATTCCTAACAGCTAGAACTCTTCACGCTTAGGACTGGGGTTTGTTATTTGAAAAGGATGAAAACACATCTTACTTCAGGAACAAAATGGGCTTAGACGAACTCAGTTCAGCAAACACAGCTAATGGTGTAAGTGAAAAATTGAAATATTTCGATTTTTAGTTTTCTGGGTTTTAGACGGAATTTTGGGGGCGGGAGGCTTGATGGCAGTTTCCTCAGGTGAATGTTGCATGTGGACAGGTGATTAAAACCTGGTGTCTTCAGCCCTCCTCCACTTTAATCTACAGCCTCATTGACTGCAGCGCAGTTGCAGCCTGTTTGTTCCCTGGGATCTGTCATCTTTAGGACATCAGACCAGCTTAAGAGAGGCGATTCACAAAACCAACAGTGACAACAAAGTCTTAATGTGCCTCACAAAAGAAGGATTAGGCAGTTCATATGTCATTTTGATTGGGCAGAGATAAAAGCTGATTGCATGGCAGGGCACACTTCAATTTCAATTGATTGCTTTAGGAGAGTGCTATAACTCTGTTGCTTAGTCACTGTTAAGTGCAACTTGAAGGAAGGAAAACTGAATTTTGCCCTTACTGCTTTCGTGTGACTGCACACGAAAATGGTAGGGCCACTTGTAGCATTGTTAAACATATCTGAAAAACTCTATTTAATTCACCACTTTGGGGTAATATACTGAAAATGTAGCAGGCAATTGGCCTGAGACTCTCTGAAAATATTTTGTGCCTAGAAAATATCCTGTCACAGCAATTAAAAGTTCTTGAAAGTGCCTAGGACTCTACTAAATTCACTGCACTTACCTTATTAAGAGTTTATATTCAGAGGAGAGTGCAGAAAAAGTGCCAGGGCTTTTTAGATCTATCAAAAGGTATAACCCTGAGGAACAAGTAAGTTAGTTTACCTCTATTTTGATATTTTAAAGAAAATTTAATATGATGTAACACTATACTTTGTGTTGTGCATGTGAGCATAGCAGCCTGGTTTGAAAACAGTTAGGAAATTAAATGTTATCCCTATATTATGAAATATGCTATTTTTCAGTGAGAACAATGGGTTTGGGCTGTTTGCATAATTTAGTTATAATCTGCAGCCTTTAAGATTTGGAGGCACGAAACTTCCATGCTGATAGCTTCTGTGCTAATTTCTTACCATTTTTCAAAACAAGATCTCTCTTTTTTTTTTCTTCTTTTACCCAACTGATGCCTCCTAGTGTTTCACATAATAAAACACTAATGAGTCAACCATAAATGTAAACATTGGTTGTTGTTTTTTCATTGTCTTCATCTGATGAGATGCATAAGAATTAGTATTTATGTATTTACTTTCATATGTGCTATTATAATGAGACAGGAAGCTCCTGTAAATTCTTATGTCTCACCTTAATGGACACTGAAAGCAGATTCAGGTTTTCTTCCTTTCTAGCTTTGCCTAGCTGTGTTTTGAGACATTTATGTTGCATATAAAGTTTATTTTCTTTTTCTCCTCTTGTTGTCTATGCTCATTATACTAACTTCTCAATAGTGTATTTTGAGGCTCAAATGGGAGTTTTAAAAATCCTGGTAAGATAATGTTTCAAAAAGTAAGAGGCAATAAATGCAGTTATAGAAATGTTTGAAGCCCCTCACAGCCAAATAAGATGAAGTTTAGCCTGAGACGCACTCGCTCTTTAATAATCCATAAAGAAGAGTTAAAGTATCACATTTTGTCATTGTTCCTAGTTATTTTTACTGCTGTGTAAGCACAAAAACTGTATTAGGGACTGCCCTTAAGTGTGCAAAATGTGAGCCTTACACTTTTGGTGGTAGATGTGGATGATCAGTGCTTTTGAGAAGGAATTTGTGTCTGTAAATTACTGGAGTGGCGAAGACTGAAATTCGATGTCATTGCCTGACAAGCTGAGTCCGGCCATAACAACTCATGAATATCTGAAAAAAAAGATATCATTTTTACTAGATTTATGTCTTGCAAGGGTAGATTTTTATTTATTTTTTTGACAGGAGGGTGCAATTTCCCTAAAGTTACCTAGCACTGGGGTGACAAAACACAACCTACGGGCCCCAGCTGTGCATTTAAACTGCCAGGGTATGGTCTGATGAAGATAAAAGCAACAACCCAGGCTGAGTGCAGGTTTGCACATTTGAATGTCACACGGTTTTATGTAAAGCATGAGACCACTTTAATGATGACATTGAAAAATACAGCCTGTTATTCTAAGTGTCTGAGGAGAAGCAGTGGGATTCTAGATGCTTGTTCTGTTGAAGGATGTTTTAAAGGAATGCAAAATGCTTTTGCAATTAAAAAAGCATTAGTTTACCAGTTAATATGGGTAGTAAAAATTTGTGTCTTCTTCTCAATACACGTAGGGTAAATTTATGTGCCTGTTTATAGCTGAAATAATTGCTTCCCACTGAATACAGAGTCAAATCTATGCATACAGGTCTCTGTCGTGGGAATTAGTGTATATAAAAGTGACAGTTTTTAGGATTGTGTTCTGCCATCCACCCTGTTACTATCACATTTTTCTCCCATTAGTTTTAAACTGCAAAGACACCTTCCTGAGATCCACCATTGATTTACTTAAGCCTCTAAAGATCAGATAGTATTCTAGCCTTTAAACTTCCTTGTGTCTTGGAAGTATTTCTAAGTACCCGAATTACCATTATTCAGCCAGGAAAGCTAAAGCTAAGGTGCAGAAGCAGCAGAATTTTCTCCTGTATTTACATTACTTCTTCCCTTGCAAAGAGAAAGTAAATTTGCAAGAGAAATAGAAGGAAGCATAGAGAAAAAGAATCTTTAAAGCAGTTCAAGTGTAGGACTATGAAATACAGCTAAACAGAATTCCACAAAGCAATTTTTCCTTCTTTTTTTTTTTTTTTTTGTCCTTATTTTTAACAACAAAGCACATTTGGGTTGCAGAAATCTGTCCTACAAAATTCTAGAAGTATATTATCTGACTTATTTAGAGCCAGATCTGGTTAAATTATCTCAGAGATCTTTATTTTAATATTGTATGGTTCAAGCTAGATTCAGAGATCGCACCAGGGAGGTCTGTAGCCCAGGCTCATTTTGTAGTTCCCAGAGCAGGTAACTTAGCAGTCACCTGCATCAGCTGTCTAGATGCACTTATCTCTGCCTTTGCCGCCTTCCTTGATGTTGGAGGGCTACAAGAGTTTGAGGGGAGAGAGCTTCAGAAGTCCTGGCCAGTATAGCAGATCCTGGAAAGTCAGACTCTGCTGCCTTGTATGCGTTAACCATAAGGCAGCCACAGATTACGGATGGAACAGATGGCATAAAGCTCTTCTGCCTCGTCTTCCCTCATTATAAAAGCACTGCTGGTATGAAACTTGGAGTAGTCAAACCTAAGAAGTCTTCTCTGACTCTTGTTTCTCCAACTTCATCATTGATTGGGTGAAGTTTACCATGGAGGTCACCACTAACCAAGCGCCAGGGCAGGGATTCACCTTAGACATTCCTGTCTTTTATCTCCCCTGCTGTAATCACAAGATGTACAGTTCAGCAAACTGGATGAGAAATGACATTATTGATGTTTGCTTTTAAAGACACAGGACCCATGCCATTTGTGGAACCCAGGCTCAGTGAAATTTCACTATTTACTTTCAAGTGGTCAATCGATTGCCGTTAGCAAAGTGTGTGCAAAGGACAGGGAGACAGGGTTGCAAAATTGTTTATTAAAATCACATCTGCAAAAGTAAACCTAATGCAGGACATTGCCCAGGTGAAACATTACTTTTATTAACATGCATAACAAGTAAAATAAGCAGCATGTGCTCTTTATTTGATCGCTCATAAATTCTTCCCCTACTGACGAATAAATTGTGGTATGACAATTTAGTAAAAAAAAATATTCAAAAACATTAAAACCAATAATATTCAAAAATATGTTCAAAAATATATTCAAAAGAATGGTGCTTTTTTTTTTCTTTAATCCAAATAATCAGATCACTACAGAAACTGAAATGGTTTAGAGAATATCCACCAGTGTTAGGAAGCTAGACTACAGCACTTTCCATGTAAAAATTCCATACGGACTTCCCAGTGAAGATTGTTTTAGACCATTTCATTGCCGTTTGGTGGAAATCCATCCCTAAAATCGATGGATTAATGG
>VWZO01015184.1:55753-113880 GCA_013396975.1 Bucco capensis
AGCCCCACACACACACTAAAACCAATGCAACAAAAAAAAGGGGGGGCGCAAAAAAAATCATCAAACTTTAAACCTTAACGTTACCGCTTAATATTGTCATATGGTAACAGCTACAGTTCCTAACAGAGATGAGGGCCCATAGAGCATGATATTATGCCAATATACATTAATTAACGTAAAAACTCCACCTCAAGGCATGGACAGTGTGGAGAAAGAGGGCACTGAAACAAGCTAGAAAGAAAAGGAGTGCGGATAGTTTCACTGTGAAGAACATCTTGTAGTTCCTCTCTGCATTCAGTAGGAAGAGTTAGTGGGATAATAAGACTTTATGGAAAGTGTCTAACCAGCATAATAGTGTTTACGAAGTGGTGAGATGTTCCCATTGTGGCTTTGCTAGAAGAAAATCAATCAACAGCTCAGATTTGGTAAATAGAACTTTTGAGTTACTTCTTTGCTGCTTTCTGCCTCTGTCCAGACGACAGCAGGGATGACAAAAGCAAATTCCAGGCTGGTCTACTAAGGTTACAGCCTGAGCTGTTAAAAAACTGTTAACATTAAATATGCATGGGCACACTAGATGTTTAGTAAAGAACAGAATTTGTTTTACAAGCTGATATTGCCTGTAATCCTATTATTATCATCCTAAATGATCTAAATCCTATCTTTGATTTGTGCTTCATTCAGAGGTTTCCAGGTTCTTTTCTATCTATAGCTAAAAAACAAAACAAACATCTTCAACAGTGGAACTCTCCATTAATACCCCAAATCAAAAAGTAGTTTAATGAGCTTAGTGACTTGGCTGCATTTGAAATAGCTGCATATATAGTTTAAGGTAAATATAGTTAAAGACATTTTGAGACATATATTTAGGGCGTATTTTTAACACTATTTCATTATGGGCAATGTCTTTAGAGACTTAATATTCTGAATTTGTGTTTTATGTTATTCATAGGGTATATATATATATTAAAAAGGTTGTTTAGAAATATGCTAGAGTGGTAGACTTCCATGTAAGCTAAGCTTGTGGTTTTTCTGTAAAATCACTTCCTATGATCATGTCCATATATTTTTACGTACCATATATATATATATGTATATATATATGTGTGCTTTATATACAAATATATATGGTTTTCCAACCATGCTTGCATGCCCCTGGGTATGCCTCACACTGTAAATAAAACTGTCAAAATGTCTCTTCACAGTTAGACCTCATAAAAATAATCTGTCCATAAACACGTGGTGCTCTTTATTCACATATGCACAGTTACTATATAAAATGAAAGTCTTTCTCCTCTTGTTCTAGGCTTACAGATCTGCTGTATTATGAGTCAGAAATAGAATATTTTTAGTGGGTTTTTTTTGTATGTACTTACATATTTATTTATGTATGTGGCTATAGGAGTGATCTATATGAGCACCCCAAGCATCCCAAAGATAACTTTTTCTTGGTTTTATGGACAGGAGATGACTCTAACCTGTAGTCTGTATTACTGTTCTTTTAAAATATATATATATATATATATATAATTTTTTAAAAGCTAGATCTTTTTAGGGTTTCTGCAAATAATACTGACTTTTTAAATTACTCCTAAAGTTATTTTTTATGGGAATCATTAATATGTATATCTCTAGGAGACAAATATTTTCAGGATACCAGTTATCACACATGATATAAAAAGAAAGCTAAGAGGAAATGGGGTCCTGAAATGATTTCTTTTACTACATTTCTGCCTTGATTACTAGACTCAATTTAGCTCCAAAAATACTGTTACCGTCTAACTATTACAACTCTATGGCAGGACCAACACACCAAGAAGGTGGAATAATTTAAGGCATTTTTAAAAGAGTAGATTTTTATATCCTGATACATATTATAAGAACGGATACTTCTACAAAGTGTCAGGAAAGAGAAGCAAAAGACCAAATCAAAGATTTATGTCAATCATTTTTTTTAACGTACTTTCTTTTAAACTTCAGACATTAATTATACTTCATTTCTAAAAAAGGAAATAACCTATAAAGCCATATATTGCTTTTAGATTCAAATGCTCGGCGCAGGAATCTCAAATCTGTTTGCCTACTTGGAACCTGATCGGGTAAAAAAAGATAAGATTTATACACATCCAAGTTGGATAAATCAGATGATAAATTCCAAAGCTGAAAATATATTGTACAGAACTCTATTTTTCAAGTTTACGATTTTCAAGGTCTGTTTCAGACATCAGTTCTGATCTTAGCTGTAGATATAAGTGAAAAGATGCAAAGTCAAGATGGGGTGGGGTTTTTTATTCCATTTCATATATTGCTGATACATTCCATCAAAAAAAATAACATATAAGGAGAGATAATCAATTGATTAGCAGAAAAACAATAGTCTGGAAGCTGCTTTTCCACAGACACTGCTGGATTTAGTTTGGATGGAATAGGGCACTTATATCCGTATTTATTTCCTTTCATCTCTGTTGAATACAGACCAGTATTTTCAGTGTCCCAGTAATGTTTTGGGAATAAATATTGAATAATAAATAATAATAATAAATATCTTCACACTGTCAGCTGATAGTGTGAAGATACCTGTGTATCTTCAGATGGACAAGTCTATAGAGCAGGTCAGTAAGTCCTGAATATGTTTGCATTTTAAGCTTTCTGACACTGTTAATGGTAACTTAAAGAAAAGGGAAATATCTTCAAAGAGGTTAGTTTGATGCAGGATTACCCACTGAAAAAAATATGGTAAAATCTAAAACAAAAAGCTGTTCACAAAGTGGAAGAGTATGGGCTTTTTCACTTGAAAATACTTGCCAGTAGCCTGTTTCCAACAGGGACACCACCCTCCACAGTGGTATGAAGCAGATTTTTTTCCCTCTGGGTCAGCCTAGACATGGACCTTCCACAAGCAGAGACAACCTATTTTTGTGATGTCAGCTGGCCCCAGAAATGTGTTATTCAAGGAGCAGAACTCTTCACCAGTAATGATAGCTTGGATTTCTTGCGCTTCTACTGCCCGTGCTGAAAGCACTGTTTGTTTGGGGAATATTTTTTTTTCTTTTAGAACTGCATTTATCCTTTTTTATCTGTTTACCCCAGGTTGCAGGAGCAACACATTACTCAGGAAGAAATCATACTTATCCACAGCCTGAGAGAGGAGGGGATTGTCTGCTTGGAGTCAGAGCTGACCACTGACTCTCAAACGGCACACAGATTTGGCTGTGGCATGCAAACTTGCATAAATCTCTTGAGGAGAAGTTGTGTCTATTTTTATAGTGCAGGAGATACCTTACAAATTATTAATTTTGAACCCAATCCCTGTATTCAACAAGCAAAAATATCAGTAATCAAGTCTTTGGTCAGTTCTATTATGGCTTTCCATTTCTGCTACAATTTGTCTTTGGAAAAAATACAGACAGTGCTTTAATGATGAATTTATTATTTGAAAGAAAAATGTTGTGTTTTTGAATGTACTTCTCATAATATTCAGAAAAATAACCATGTTAAATATGTTAAGATGAAGCAGCCCTTTGGTAGCAGCACTTCTAAGTTATCTTGAGAACAGATCAACTGACAAAGCTATCTAATACCATATTAACATTTTTTATCAAAAATTGGCAGTGTTATTAAGCTTTCCAATACACTGTCTCAAGAGCTGTTCCAATTTTTTATATCTGTTAGCTAAACAAATGGAAAAATAAGAACAGACAGAGAGCTTTGTTGTTTCCAAAACCTTATCATTTTGTTTTAGTTTATTTGAAAACTTCACTGTCAAGATAGGAAATACAAGCAGCTGAAAAGATGATGTGCATTATAACTCTCTGGTGGTGCAGATTCCTACTGCATAGGAAAAAGTCCATTTGATGGGATGAGATAAAACCTCTCTCCTTGGCATTTTGCAGTAGCGTTAGCAATATAAGTTGCAACCCATCACATCAATTTGCTTCCTTTGTGTTTCTGTGACAAGACAGAGGTAGGAGATAGAACTCCAGTATATGAAATAAAATCTGAACTCCAGAAATCTCTTGCTCAAAAGGTCAGTAAAATAATGTGCATCCCAGTTAAAGTCTTGCCTAGACCAGATCATACTGGACAACTCAAGCACTTGGACCTCACTGTTAGTGTTGAATAAGAAAAGCATTTTTCTGGATCTCAGAAGACAATTTATTATGAGAAGGTAGAGCAAATGCTTCAGATCTTGGCAACAAGATTACCTTCAAATCTTCAATATTTACTTAATTTTTATGGTCATTTTATAGTTCATGCCAGGTGATGAGGTGGTTGGTTTTTTTTGTTTTCTTTTGTGCTTAAAGCATGCTTCCTATAAACAGAAGATGACTCATGGGCAAAAATATTGTATTAAAAAAGGAAAATAAAATAAAATAAATGCAAAGCAGCAAGCTGATCTGCCAATCTGTATCATCAAAATGATTTTGTTCACTACTGCTTTCAGTCAGAGCAGCTTCTCAGTGTATCAGAAAACAGCTATGTGTGTAGCAAATTCCAGCCTTGCTTTCAAGTAATGTATTCCTTCCCTAAATTCCCACTGTTACCTAATAATATGGGAAAAATCTTCACAAAAATGAAAAATACTCAACATGTTTAAAGGCAGATCCTGTCCCTTAAGCAGTGAGGCCTGGTCACAGCAGAAAGTCTCTTTTCTGAGGATTAGAGCTTGCCTAGTTTTCATTTCTTTGCCCTGATTTGTTTAATAAAAAAATATGTGAGCACATTTTGTACACTTCCTATCCTGAACTGTTGGAGTGTGAGGAGAGACTCTGTGAAAGCCTTTTCTCCTCCTAAACTGGACTGGTGATGCAGGCACTAGCACTGTCATCAAGGAAATTTGTGTTGGTCTCACCTTAAGCTTCTCTCCCCTTTAAACGGGAGTCTTGTTAGCTCAAAACTCTGTTCCACCTCAGAACATTCACGTTTGGTCAATTTTCCTGATGTCCTGAAGTTCCAGATTTTCCCTGTGAAGTAGAGAACATTGCAGAGAAAATGTGAGATACAACAAAAAAACCCCCTCAGATCAGGAAGTTTCTTCTCCCTCTTTGCCAGAAGACCCATGTTGTGAAAGTGTGATTTTGTAGGTTTTATGGATGAAGCCACACAGAATGAGGTTTTGGGGTCACAGCAACCTGGGTGAATTTTGTGGTTGCATTAAGGTAAAGGACCAGATTTTTAGTACAGGACCTGAATTCTTTTTCCCAACTGCTTCTGTAGACCTGCTGGTGCAAAAAATTTAATTTGACATTTCCTTCATTTGCTGTAAATCTTCAATAGTTACTGCAAGTCAGAAGTGAAAAACAGGGAGGGGAAACTTTTATTATATGCATTATTTTATAATCAGTATACTATTTTTGGAGGCTTCTGGAAAAAAACCCAACACTTGTCATTTGAGAGCTGCAGCTGTTAGTCTGTTGAGACACAGAGGGGATGGGGGCATAGATTGAATTATTCATGAAGGCTACTGCTATAGTTGACAGAAGTTCATCAGCTAATTCCCCCTCTCCATTCTGAACTTTCTTTCCCAACTTGGTCAGGCTATAGGGTACAAGCTGTTACTTTCAATAATCACTTTGCTAGAAGTTTCTCCTTTAAGAAAGTTATTTATTGTTAATTGGGGGTTGATAAGTGTTCAATTTTGAGTGCTTTAATTTGCAGATAGTATGAATACTTTTATATGCTCAAGGTGTAACAACATAAATGTATTAGGAAATGGATGTAATGATGCTTTCTGATCCTAGTTCAATTTGATGAACCAAAACTCCCTGACATTTTAATTGTATAGGTATTTCATGTTTTCATGATTTGAGAACACAAGGAGGTTTTGCATGCTTCTGCTTCTGTTTACAGGTCAGTTCAACATGCCCCAAACACAAAGAAATCTCAGTATGCACAAGCATGGGGGGACATCACGTTCCTTACAACCCAAATATTTTGTTGTGCAGACCATCAAATTCATAACAGAAATATTTTGTGGTTCTTCAGTGCTGAAGGTCAAAGTTAGTCCTGGCAGACACCAGAATTGTGGTGGGGGCTGTAGGAGTGCTCACTATCAAAGGCTTTGTCTCTGGTTGAGCAGTAAGGAGCAGGGACTCCACAAATTGAAGCTCTCTTCTCACACAGATACCTCTGCTTCAGCCCACAGAAAGAGTACAACTCCTACGAGTACATTATTTGTCCTCTTCAGGAGAATGCTCTTTCTTTTCATATGAGGCATCTGAGTGCAGGAGGAAATAGTCATGGAACTTCTGATGTCCACTTCACTCCCCTCTCCTCCATGGTGACCTCTCCAGTGAGTGAGGTTGGAAAATATATTTTTCGTGGTGTGCTGGCTGCAGACAGTGCCTTCTTTATCCTGTGATGACCTCATAGCAGCAGCACCTGCCCTCTTGATGGAGAGGATTATTGTAATTCCCTCCTAGAAAGGCTTCCAGCAGCTCAGCTCTGTCACTTGCAGCCTGTTCAGGATGCACTGACACACTCCCAATCCTGTCTTGAGCAAATATGATCATTCCCCCCACCCCTTGTACCTTATCTACTTTC
Organism: Bucco capensis; assembly: GCA_013396975.1. Taxonomy (NCBI): domain Eukaryota; kingdom Metazoa; phylum Chordata; class Aves; order Piciformes; family Bucconidae; genus Bucco; species Bucco capensis. Next base: position 62,297 of record VWZO01015184.1, read on the forward strand.
TCTGCTATGAAGTAGCTGTTTGATTTTAAAGTTTGCTCTCTTAGTTTCCAAATCCTTAATGGTTTAGATCCTGGCTATTTTCAAGAAACTCCTCCACAAATATCATCTTGACAGATATCACCACCCCCATAGCACATTTTAGGAATCTCAGCATCACATCTTAGGTTGGCAAGTTATGTCCTTTGCTGTGATAGGCCTTCAGTTAAGTAAACTCCTCCAGGAAATCTGTCTTGAACCATATATCCCTATCAGGGAAAAAAAATTAAGATGAAATTTACATTTTTGGCTACTTGGTTTTTTTCTCCATCATTATATTTCAGCACAATTCCTGTTAAAACTGTATGTATTGTGGTAGCTCTCAGTAATTCTTGTTTGAGTTGTTAGTTCAAAATCCCATGTTTCCTGATTTGCAGAGTAACCTAAGCATGTTAATGCTGTAGTTATTGGTGAGTTCCATGTTGCATAAAGGTACAAGGTTTTCCATGTTAACATACAGAGTATGTCAAAATAATTGCTTACTAAATAGGACACCTTTAAGATACCTTTTTTTAATTGTGTTTGAATCTAAATTCCTCTTTCTCACAAGGAATCATTCCTTCCTTGTTCTGACTGCAATCTAAGCCACTAGGCTTCAGCTGTACAAAGCCTCTGATGGAAAGGAAACCTCTTCTTTGTTTGCTTGTCTCTCTATCTTTCTACTTCTGTTACAGTTCCTGTAATTATGGTGCAATGTCTAGAGCTATGTTTAGGTGGTGCCTGATTTTCTCCATTGATGATTAAGTAAGCCTGAGTTTGGAGAAGCTTAGACTAGATGCCAAATGCTGACGTTGAGGTCAGATGGATCCTATACTTACAGGCATTTATAATATGTTTTGTGCAGTATATAAGGGGTTTTTTTTCAGTGCCACATCTGCATATTCATTCTAATAACAAATTGCATTTTTCACACACAGATTTGGTAGTGGAATCAGTTGGTATGCTTTTTACCAAATAATTGCTCTAAATACAGTTCCACGCACTGATAATACCTCCTTTCACCTCAGTATAATCCCTCTATTTATATCCATGCATCCTGTATCCACCAAAGGTTTATGATCAGTATCAAGGCTTTGCTTTTGCATCTCTAATAGTCTCATTGATTTCAGATTGATTTCTTGCTTTACTCTTTAGGATGTAGTCACAGCATCTGTGACTTCATTCATGTTAACCGTTACATGTGTACATAATTTTAGGTACATGGGTAGTTCTGCAGCCTTCAGTGAACTATTCAAGTGTTTCAAACCAAGCACAGACATTCATGCTTGCAGGTTTGGGGCTAGGACTGTGAAGATTTACCCATTTATTCAAGTTTACTGTTTTGGGGATATCATACCAATGTCACAATTATTTTTGCCAAGTAAAATGCCACCCCACTAAGTTGACTGGCTGGTGTGATGGTGTTCTGTAAAATTAGTGTGAACACTTCAAATTTTAAAGTATTTCCATGGGTTACTTAAAGAGCCTGTTTCTTAAAGAGTCAGGTTACTTAGTCTGATTAAAATGTTCGGATTTCTGAACATTTTCTAAACTGTATTAGTATTATTTTCTAGATTGTATGTATTATTAACAAAGTAAAAGCGAGTCTTAAGGAAAAAGAAAAGTTACTGGGTTTGTTTTTTTCCTCTTAAATCAAATGTTACAAATCACTTATTTTCAGAGTAAAAAAAAGGAAGTGGAGGAAGTTGACATGTGTACCTGAAGCTAACTTCATTATATTTAGATCTTTCTAAATTTAACTTTCCTGCAAACTCCTTGTTTTGCTAGGTCAGCTAAAGAGATTATGATTTTTTTTTTTAAATGTTGGTTTTATTTTTATTTGTTTTGAGTTATTTTGGTGATTTATCTTATTTTTAGAAGTCTGCTGAGGGATTAGTCAGTGGGAACACAGAGGAACTTTCTAGCCCAACTCACGAATCAGTGAAAAGTGTGGCCTTTTATTCAGCTGGCAATTGAGAAATCCTCATTACTGGGTAGTCGTCAGGGTAACTTAATCATTAGGCCTTGAACCAGAATCCCAGCAGAATGTGGTGTTTTTTAATACCACTGGGTTCCTAGGAGCAGGTTTTATTATGGTGTCATGGGATAATGCGCATCCTTTTTTTTGCTTGATGATTTATTCTCCCTAGATACAAAAACTGTAAAAGAGATGTGTTAATCTATTTTTATTCAATGTACAGAAATAGCTCTGTTACAGTTCAGGGAGTGAATAACCAATGTGAACATACTACTCCTTCTGAGTCATGCTGTACCTGGTGCTGAGAGTAAGGATATTGATCAGTCGCACGTACAGATAGGAAGCACTTTTCACAGAATATTGCTAAATCATAATAATAATACATTCTTCTGGCCCAGACTGTTTTCCCCCAAAACACTGTTGTATATCAAAAGCATGAAATTGCTGCATGAAGTAGGAGATACTGTTCTCAGTGAGCTAGCTCAAAACTATCTTTAAGGAATGACAATATTTTGTGTGATTTTTCCCCTCCTGATTGGATCCTTTGGACAGTGTTCTTCAGGGATTTGTGGCCTACATATGTCTGAATTTATACAAGTTAACAGAAAAAGAAGCGTGTCAGAATGCAACATTTATCTCTAAATTGAGGGAAACTGCTCTCCACTTACCTGCAATTAAAAGCTGGCTGTTGCTCAGTGCAGAAGGAGAGATTCAAGGCAGCTTAGCTCTCTTGTCTGGCCCTTGCCAGTCCAAGGCTGATAGCCCAGGCTGACCCTGACCTTGGAAGCATTGCACAAATAATCTTTCTCTGAGGATGAAAAGTTCTCAAACAATTTCTCTAGTATATCAGACACAAAAAAATGTTTTCCCTTTAGGAAAGGAATGGATATTTTCTTCTTCATTCTTATCTTGAATGACTGCTTTGAAAGAAGCTGCTGCCATGCTGCTTGTTTTATCTCAGGCCCTTTTGAGTTCCCCAGAACTTGATGGAGTGCATAACTGAAGGATACTTCTGGACCCTTCTCCTGTCATTAATTTTGGCAAGTTCAGATGGTGTCATTTAGTAACTTGAAGCTGGAATATTACATTAGAATGAACAAAGTGGCAGGAAGAAGATGTTTTTAGTCTGTTGGCATAACAAGAACTAAAATTATCACCTTTTCCTGCTCCTCAAAGGAGATCACACAAAATCATTAAGTTTGGAAGAGACCTGTAAGATCATCAGGTCCAACCAGCTACCTATCACCATCGTGCCACTAAACCATGTCCCAAGTAGGCCATCTATAAGTAATGATGCACTACTGCAAACAGACAAGTTAGAGGTAAAAGGAGTGAGGATGCTACAGGCACTACCTTGAGTTCAGATGCTAAGCTGGAGGGCACTGGATAGGTCAGATGATTGAACAAACAAAGCTCTTCTGTTACTTTAATTTCTCCACATTTGCTTCTAACGGAAGCTTAATTTCTTCAGGATATTGCATATAACATTCATTTAAAGTGCAGTTTCCCTTAAAATATAGGCAAAATTTGAAATGTTCTTGCACACTTCCCTTTTCTCCTCCATTTTGTGTAACTAATGCATTTATCTTTTATGGACAGCAAAACAGAAATAAGATGCACATGCACAGATGCAAAAAGTAAAATCAAAAGCTGTAGGCTATGGTACAGCCACAGGAATCTGCTTCATAACCTCATATCAAATCACCAGGCACAAGAGGTTGTTTTAGTTATATATATATTTAGTAGCAAGAAATTAAAACTGGACTGAAGTTGTAGGATGAATTTTCTGAAGGGCTGTGCTACTGCACATCTTTAAAAGTCATTACAGGTTTACTGAAGACAGCAGTGGCAAGATATTATCCTACAGTATTACTAGATTTCCAGCCATAGGGAATACACAGCTATGCCTAAAATGCAATTGTTTCTTGTCATTGCCTAGCTGGCAAAGATAGAAGGATGCAGAACTAACTCACTTGTTGTTACTGATCGTTATGCCATGGACAGGGAGGAATTTTACAACTAAATCACTTACCTGGAGACATTCCAAACCCACATGGACACCATCCTGTGCAACCTGCTCTAGGTTGTCCTTTTTGTTGCAGGGGAATTGGACTAGCTGATCTCCAGAGGTCCCTTCCAACCCTTAGCATTCTGTGGTGCTGTGATCATTGCTGATGGTTATTCTGTGGACACGAAGGAATTGTAGAACTAAATCACTTATCATTACTGATCACTATTCCATGGACCAGGGAGGAATTCAACAGTCACAGCACACCCCAATAGAAGCAGAGCATTGCTGCAGTGAGCCACCATCTCTACACCTTTACCCTCTACACTTCTTGATTTCATAATGTGCAGGATGTGTGATCCCACTACACAGATACAAATCCCACAGCCATGACAGCAGGGCTGTTTCCTGCAGAAAAATCTAAAAATTTATGCAGATATCCAAAAAAACAACTCTGACAGTTCATGTTAACATTCCCTCTGCAGTTCACAAAGGATTTGGTTGCATAATGCTCATAAAAAGTAAATCTCACAGTAGGTATTGATTAAAACACAGGTAGTTCTTTGCTGAAGATCTCAATGTGTGTTGCATCAGCTTTTTTTTTTTTTCACAAGGTGCTTTTCTTTTAGTGAGGCTTAGCCCAAATTTTGCCCATTTTATGCTGAATTTTAAGCCTTAATATGTTCCACAATAACTTTTTTTCTGTTTAGTGGAAAGCTCCATGGATTCGGCTAAAATGTGGCAAATACTTTGGGGTAAAAACCTGTAAAAATGTAAGTAAATATATCACTATGTTCTTCCAGGCAGATGTAACAGCAAACTGCAATCTGAAATGTCCTTCCTAAACTTTGCAATAAATGATTTTATAGCAGCAAATCTTGCCATCTGCACCTTGGAAAACTGAAGATTAATTTGTTTAATAATAGACTAACTTCTCAGCCTTAAGAAGTATCTTCTTACCACTAGCAAACTTTAAACAATCAGTGTTGATATTTGGCAAAACTGGACACAGACTCAGCCTTGGGAAGAGGATTTGCCCTTGGAACTGTTGTAAATGGAATGCTAACAAATTCAAGCTTGTGCTGCAGTATTGCCTTTATCTTGTTTAATGATAATTTTTTTAATGTTTTTAGTTAAAAGACAGTTGAATTCCATCATCCAGACAAAAGCAGCACACTGAAATACAGTCTGCTTGAAAATCTGAAGCTTTTTGTTATTTCTTTTTAATACAATTCAAAAGAAACTAAATGGGTGCAGATGATTTTTCCTCAGATAAGTCTTAACTAATCTCAGAATCTTTACTCATTGAAAGTTAATATTTCTGACTCATGCGTTTGTCCCAGAACTGCCAGATTGCCATTTTAAAGTCCTTCTACTCTTTCAGCCCAATTCCAGGCAGAATTTGACCACCTCTAAAGCTGGTAGTGGCATGTTTTTGTGGCAGATCTTTCAAGACAAATTGTCTGACACTTACATAGCTTTGTTTGATCCATTGCAGATTCTGCCTCCTAAAGCCTGACTTTACACTAAAGCCTTGCCTTATCCAGAAGTCTTCAGAGCTGCTGAGAGCAGTGATTCTTATCTACACTTAATTTTTCTCTTTCCCTTGTGTAGGTTGCCTTAATAAGAAACATAATAAGATCAAGCAAATAATTATTTTGTAGTTTTATTTTGTTGTTTTATTTCTTTTTTTATGTTAGTATCCAAATAAACAAGGCCAAAAGCCAAGATTCCATGCATTATTCCAGGAGAGCAGGGAAGCAAATTTAACACTCACAGAAGTTTGCCTCAGTTAGGTAAAAAGCTAGGCATGGTAGAAGAAAATTTCTTCTATTATTTTAAATGACAGAGTTGATAGACAATTAAGTTTTCAGAAATAGGCGTTTTTCAGCCTGTTTAATGGAAAAGAGAATACCTGAATCACCTCATCCCCCATCACTGGCTAGAGAATAAAATTTCTAAACCAGAAATAGCTAGATATACTGTGTGTGACAGAATAGTGTTAGCAAAAACTACTGATTAGTGTCAATAATAAAAGTGCCTCCAACTCCATCATATCATAGCACATTATAGTCTGTCCAGCTCCTGGCAGTCAGCAACATTTCTGTGGAGAAACTTGATGAAATTTAACAAGGGTAAATGTAAAGTACTGCATCTGGGAAGGAACAACCCCATGGATCAGTACAGACTGGGAACTGATCTGTTGGAAAACAGCCCTGGGGAAAAAGATCTGGGAGTCCTGGTGGATGGGAAGATGACCATGAGCCAGCAATGTGCCCTTGCAGCCAAGAGGGCCAATGGCATCCTGGGATGCATNGATCACTTATTTCTGTTTTACCACAGAATGAAAACTTTTTTTTCTAAGAAGTTCTTGCAGGAAGAGGATATTTTTGTCTCTCCTTCTCAAAACAGTATCGAGAATTTGGATTTTACCTGTAAAACTTAATAACTGAGTAGTATAAAAAACACATATTATACAATATATAAAACTCTGTCTTTGGGTTAAACTGTAAATATATTTGAGGAGAAAAAGCCTTGTTCCTATCTTCCTACACAGTACTTTTGTGTGGAGAAGTTTCTGTTCTGTCTTTTGCATGATGTCATGATATCTGCAGTGTAGAGTGGACTTCCACCTCCTCTGTATGTGCTTCTTACGTTATTCTTAATGCATTTTTATTATCACCAAGAATCTCTTGTCATAGAGACTGTGACTCCCTGTTTCTGTGCAGTAGATCTGGTCAAAAATTGTATTTCTTGATAAATTTTGGTGATCCAGTTTACTTCTGATACAATCAAGTTGTCCATCCCTCTGCCGCTCATCGCCCACCTCCCTGCCTCTCATTATTCTACTGGAAATCGGCTATTCTAACCATGTGCTACCAAGTACTTGATATTTCCAGATTAATATGAAATTGGGGCATCTATTTGTTTAAGAAATAAGCACCACTAAATGTAATCACTGCCATAACATCACTAAAAATCAGATAAAAAAACCAGACTGCTCTACCACTGGCATTGTCACAGTCATCCATAAGATGGTGTTTCTTAAGAATCCATGTTGCAATCGATTGTGTATGTATCTATGTATTATATCTATATACTGTATCTCTGCCACTATATATTATATCTATACCTCTATATAACCTCTTGAAGGCAAAATATATGCAAGGAACATAATTAATTTACCTGCCTGAAAGCAGAGCCACAGTGAAATGCTCACACTCAAAACATCACCAAATCTAAACCAAAAAGGAAAGAGTGCCTTCTTCAAATACATTAGAATTTTATGTGAGCAGAATAATGATCAAAGATGGAATTTGGCCAGGACATTAGACGTAATTTTTTCTGTAAAGATCATAATGAAATGTTCTCAGTGATCAGGATCTTGATTTTGTAATTCATCTTTTCTGTTAGCGTAGAGCCTTCAAAGCACCACTGGAAGAAAGCTCTCCAACATCCTGTATTACCTGTACATGTTTGGAGGTCTCCTGTCAACAGTTAAATATGTAAAATACAGTGAAATATGTAAAAGATTTAAGTAATAGACTGATTATGGCTGATATCCCATTATTTTACCTCTTATTTCTGTGCCATAGATGCTTATAGGAGAAGACTGTCCCTGTTCTAAAGAACTTGCAGCACTGACCCTGATTAGCTAGTGGGAATAAACAGTATCATAGCATGTGCTGGTTTGACTGCAGCCACTAAGTGAAGTGTCTCTTTTGTTAGCCAGGCTGACCATATGCCCTGCAGGTTAAGAGTGGCTGCCACCTCTTTAATTGAGGGTGACAGGTCTTTAAAAGAGATGAACATCTGATCTCCACCCTCTTTACATGGCAGAAGAGGATGGCATTGACTTTCTGGTTGAGGAAACAGGGACAAATATCGGTCTTGATGTAGAATACGCTTTGTCTGTGGAAAGTACAAGGCCTGCTCCACTTTGAAGGAACTCTTGGCTTCTTCTCCAGGTAGTGTCAAACTCTCTACTCTTGCTGCTCTTCTGCTTCTTGTCAGAGGATTCATGTTGAGCAGGGTGGCTTCTGGTCCTAAAACCTTGTGCTGGAAGTCCTTTTAAAAACTGCCATCCATGGGCATGATACTGAATGTCATGGTCAGCGTGTTTTCTGAATGTGGTGTTTTAAGAAACACTTAAATGCTCTACTTAGGGCCATGGTTTAGTGGTATGTTAGTGATAGGTGTGGTTGGACTTGATGATCTTACAGGTCACTTCCAACCTTAGTGATTCTGTGGTTCTCTGCATGGCGAAGGGAAACAAGGGATGTACTGGGTTAACCAAAAAAAAGAGGATGTAGGATGTCATGTTTTCATAATGTTCTTCATGAGTCAAGGTATGGTCCTGTAAGGCTGCCCACTACCAGTCTATACTCACGAGAACCCCATACCATAGACAACTTCTTGCATGTGTCTTGCCAGTGGTTCTTTCTACAGAGCTGTACAGCAGCAGGGTTTCCAGAGAGAAGCTCATGTAGATTTGCTACAGGATGTGTTTATTCCTGCTAGAGGTTCCAAGCAGGAGCTGCAGACGCAGAAATGCATGGCTCTCATCTGAAGGAACTGGATCAAATTATCTGGGAGTCTGACATCAAAGGACCAAACAGACATCAAAATAAATAGGAAAATGAAGATTTTGGCCTAAAAAACAGCCCCCAAACCACACTAAACTTAAAACCCAGCAAGAGAGTTGCTTCCATCTACTGGAGCCAAGAGAGAAAAAAAAGATGACAACTGAGCAGGAAGCTCCTCCAGCATGGGCTATAAATCAGCTCCTTCTTGTCTCAGGCTGCTGGTGTTGAAAAGCAAATCCATGAGCTGGTATGGGAAAATGCTGGATGATTAAAATGGCTTGAGAGCATCCCTTTAAGTTTTCAGTCACTTAGAAATTTTAGATGTAGTTGTTTTTAAAGTTCCTAATTTATACCTTAAGATATTCAGCGTATTCTATGTTTGGGTCATGTAGAATGGAGTCTTTGGTCCATCAGCGGTCATCTGTAGGTGACATACAGGAATAAGACCTCTGTATTAGCACTGCTGGTACAGAGTCATTATCATTAATAATAATAATTTTTACTAATAATTCACTTTACACTTCATTTTCATGATGCTTTGTTGCTTGCTGCATAGTGTTGTTATAGGAATTTAGAGCCTTCCACAGGGGTGGCAGCTAGTCATTCCTCTCCAGAACCACCCAGTGAACTATCAGAGAGACTGAGAAGCACTAAAGTATTTTTCCTTTATTTAAAGAGGAGAATGCTATACAGATCTGGGAGTAAAACAATGTAGACTCTGCAGACTTGATACCAGAGTGGTCTTGGACATTTTACGCTCAACTTTTTTTTTCCAAAGTCTTAGTGCTACTATTAAATAGAAAAATTGCCACTAAACTCCACATGCAGAAAAGCAATGAAGGAGTGGGATACTGTTCTCAGGAACTCTGTTACCAATCTCTATAACCAAATTTTTAAAAGAACTGTAAAAAAGAAATATAAGCTATAATGTCTGAAGTTAGGTCATGACATGCTGTCGACATTTCAATCTAGTACTGGCTCAGGTGGGTTTCACTTTTGCAACACAACATAGGTACAGAGGAGGATGAACATTTTTTAAGCATTTTATCATGCATAATTTGTTAAATCTGAGGTTAAAAAAGGAAAAAGAAAGAGTGCTGGAGATTTCTTCCCTCTGATAACTAACCTGCAGATCAGTTTCTAATTAAGTTTGGGAAATATGTTGCTTAATAGCAGTGGATTGATACTTACTGGTCATTTATTCATGATTATCTGATTTTCGCCTATGAAGAGAGGAAATTTTGGTTTACACAATAGGAAATCACTCTGACACACTATTTCCTTACAATGAAGAAAATGCTCTTAATTATTCTCCTTTTACCACTTTAGCAGCAGTTTGTTAAAGCAGATTTATTGTCAAGAATAAATCCTGTGTTTGAAGAGGACCTATCCAAAACATGTAGTTTTATTGTAAAGAAAAAACAAAACCAAAAACAAGATGAGAAAAAAATTGCAGTTCTCATCTGACTCTTGCTTTCCAATTTGTTAAGTTCTGCTTCTTTTGCGCCTTAAATTTTGTTATTCCCCTCTCAAACTGTCCCTAGAGCCAGAAGTGTTTTTTTCTTTAGTGGACATTACAATGCAGTTGATACGGAATGGGTTTTGTCCAGTATTTTTGTCTGTTCATTGCAAAATGGGAATTAATCTCTTTAGCTGGAGGCTGTGTAGTTTACTGTCATTAGTTGGGGACAGTCATAGGCATGTGAAGTTTTGATAGTAGGGAAGCCTGGGGATTTTCAGCTATTTCTGAGATCTTAATCAAAAATGTTAGTCATTGCTTGGGAATCAATGAACACACTCCTGAGAAAAGAAGAAAGCAGCAAAACCTGAACATTTTTCACAGTGTTTTGTTAAAAGGGATGGTGATTATAATGATTTTTTTTTAATCTTAGCATAATGTTGTGAAGGATGTTAAAGAACATGAAGAACTTTTCCTCTGTGTCAGTGAGTCAGAAAAGTTCACTGCTTTTGATCTTTTTGAAAATCTTTTAGCTTAAAACACCTAAGTTTTCCTTTTGACCTGTAGCATACTAAATTTTAGCATATTCAAAAGCCTATCCAGGGCGTCTGAAACCATAGCTTTGCAGTTAACAGATTCTTCAGTGCCAGTAAAATATGTGATATTTAAAGAGGATGAACTGTCTGCTGATGACACAAACTATAGCCTGTAGCATGAAGAGAAAGAGCATTTCTGAATCACTGCAGGACTTCAAAGTGGAGAAAATGTCCTTCAAAAATCATCGTGTTGCGCTCTTGGATAATATTTTCTCCATTAAGTTATTCTCTGTTGGTGCTAATTAAAATTTATCCCTGATTTTATCTGAGGTTAAAGTAGACTGAACAGGACTTAGAGCATTCTTTAAAAATACTAATGTCCAGTCAGGCTACTTCTGAGTTTCAAAACTTTGTTTTTCTTGGGTCTCTTTCAAAGAGAAAAGAGGAAGCACTTCCTTTTTATGAGGTGATGTAAAGACAAGGATGTACACACAGGCTCACTCATGCACAAACAGACAAGCAAGGTACTATTAAAACCACTTCAGGATTTACTGACACACAGGATCCTGAAGCAAAGCAAGAAGAAAAGTGCCTAACCCTTGTAAAAAAAAAACAAACAACAAAACAGCAGCTTAGTTAACATAGTGTTTCAGCAATTCAAATACTGCTGCGTCAAATGTGAGGGGTAAAGAATTATCGTGGCACAACAGCCATCAGAGTCAGGAATCTGTGTCAATAAAGCAACAGACTTCACTATCTGTGTATATATAGATATATGTGAAGTAATGGAAGTGTTTTGAATAGCTGAGATCCCAGCCTAGCCCCGGGGCTGCAGTCCACAGTTTCACAGTCCTTGTAGTTAGTCTTTTTTTTTCTTCCCTAGCAATAAGGACATGCTGTTGTGTTTTCAGAGGAATGTCTGGACAACGAATTGCATCTAGGAAGGCCACCTTCACTCACCATGAAGGCCTGCTTTTTAAAATAGCACTCAAAATAACAGGTTCTCTTTTGGCAAGGAGCTCTACTATTTGCAGCCAGAACAGTAAAATAGTGGTTTAGTACCCAGATCTCCCTAAGCCATAACTCCAAACCTGGAGGAAATACTATAATTAGGGTCTTTTTTGTCTTTTTTTTTCCTGTAGTTTTTTTAAAACATAATATCCATTATCCATGTAAACACTCAGAAGCCCAGACTGACATATCTCTCTTTTTTTTTTTTTCTGTTTAAATGCAGGATTTTGATTTGTGACAGCTGCACGGGATCTTTAATCATATATTATCTTTACGGGAGCCTTCTTCTAAACATATGTTAATTGGCTGTTTTCTGTGACAAATTATGAGCTCTTGCTTTGATGAGGTTCAATTGCAATCATGTTGGAGTTGAGTATGTAGAGTTTCCAGCCTCCGCTGGCTCCTTAAACCACTACAAACATCTGCACGTCACTGCAGTGCTGAGTAATGGCAGGATTTGGGTTGAACAGATTTCTGTACAGATTTTTTTTGTTGGTTTGGTGTCCCCCCCCCAGGATATTTTCAGCTCTTTGTACTAAATCTGTGGCAAGGTTTGCTGTTTTTAGCAAAAGAATGGTCTAAAATTAGCCTCTTGCATGGGATTATTAGCATATAATCAGAAAGAATTGGCAGGAGATGCACTTAAATATTATTTCATCTTCAAAAAATTCAGTACACTGTTAGAAACTCTCTGCTGTTCTTGCATTTTACAGCTCAGATTTACTGGAGTCATGCAGCATTTCCGGCTGTCAAACTGCTGCCTGCCTTTTTAACTCAACATTTTTAAATTCCTCAATGTAACATCAGAAAGCTCTTAAAAATGAATTTATTTTACTTTTTGAGGAGTGGTTGGCATCAGTTTAACACTTTAAATTTTTACAACAAAAATATATCTCCCAGGTGGACAGGAAATGTGTCTAATTACATTTTACATACACTTGCACAGCCTTCTGCCAGTAAAGAAAATATTACACAGAAATTCAGTGCCTTTGTAGCTTTTTTGTGTTTGTGGAATGTTGTGATTACATTTGCTCACTATGTAAATTAAAGAAATACTGAAAACACATAGAAGTAGTATTGCTTTGAGCTTTTTTTAACTTCTTTTTTACTCTTTGATGATAATTGTGCTCATAATCTTATTTTGCACAACAATTCATTAGAAATATTGAGATGGAAAAACATGCTGTATTTTAGTGTGTTTTTACTTAAAAATGTGCTTGGGGTGAACATGCAGGAATACAGAATCTTACATGTTTTAAGACAGAGAGAGAGTAGCCTGGTCATAAACTGAATAGAGCATCATCTCTTCCAAAACTGTGTCGAACAGTATCAACTGCATGGCAATTAGTTTAGCAGAACACCACACAGCTCAGCTTTGACCTAAACCAAATGGCAGCAGATAAATCTGTCCCATTTGTTCTTCAGAGAAAAGAAGAAGGTTAAATTTCCAGGCAGGTGTTAAGAGTTTAGAATAAGAAGAGCCAGATGTGTGTGGAAGCTACTTGGGTCTCCTGAGGCTTGTTTTAATTCAGCTGTTTCCCTAGAGTGCCACACAATCAATGAGTTCCAAATCCTGGGGCTACCTGCCTTCATGTGAAAATTCATGGGAAGGACTTCACAGCATCCTACTGAACACATGGGGAGAAAATAGAGCAGAAATTAACGGGGTGGGGGGGGTGGGGTGGGGAGAAAGGAACGAAAGGTTAATCTCAGAAGTTAACACAAGTGTCACACTTCTTCCAGGTTCTGAAATGATGGCAAGGACAGGGAGCTTCTGGAGAGGGTCTGGAGAACGGCTACTAAAATGATCAGTGGACTTGAGCACCTCTGTTCTGGGGAGAGGCTGAGAGAGCTGGGGCTGGTTAGCCTGCAGAAGAGCAGACTGAGGGGAGATCTGATCAGTGCTTATCAATCCTTAAAGGGTGGGGATCAGGAGGATGGCAAAACTCATACAGTGGATATTGAATGTATTTCTCTACTCACTGCTCATGTTAGGCAGTGTCTTAAAAGTAAGCCTATGTAGGTCATGTGCAGTGCATTAAGCTAGGTGAATTGAGCCAGGGAGAGGGGTTTCAAGAGAATGCTTTTGAGCATGTTCTCCCTAGTTCAGGATGCCTGTGCAAGCACATTGATGCCTTGTGTCCTGAATCACTCCACACCATGGCAATTCAGTTCCACTTGGTCAGATGAGCTTAACTGCCTTGAAGAAAAATAAAGCAAGGTAGAGGAAGATGTACAAGAGAGAGAACTTGGCCCTTTATTGGATTTTTGAGGCCTGTGAGCCATGTGTCTTAATTGGGGCCAGTTGGGATCATTTAATAATTGCTGTCAGAAGATCAAATTTAATTCTCTTTATAAAAAGACCACAGTGGGATAGAGTTAAACAAATTGTCATCTGAGGTTTCAAATGAACGAGGCTTTAATTAGGTTGATTAGGATGCAGTAAGAGAGAGAGAGAGGGGAAGAAACAGGAAATTGATGAATCTGCACTGTACCATGTTGGACCTTATATGACAGTGCTGTCAAATATCTTTATTTCAAGAAGATATACATCAGCGTAAAGGGCTATGGTGTGAAAACTACATGTGTATGTAAAAGCTTTGGCTATACAAGATAATTACAACTTTCTGAAACCAGTGATTTTAAACATAGACACACTCATTTTGATGATCAGTATCTTGCCATTAACATTCATATCTTTTTAAAGCTGCTCAATGATTTTCTCTCTTTGTTTACTGACCATGCCAGATGAGGATTATAGCAGATTTATTACTGAAAGCAGTCGGAATTTCTCCTTTGTGCAATACATACTCACCCTACTTTGTTCCCACAGCATTTTCATGAGCAAATCCCCAGCTTCCCAAATGAGTAAAAAAATCAAAGTGGCATGAAATACTTTTGGCGGAAAAAGGGAGTAGATCTCAGCCATGTCAGCACCCCAGCCTTAGATTCAATTCTTTGCACTATCCCACTACTTTTGCTGCAGTTGCATATTTTAGTCTAAGAGTGTTTTTTGTCAGAAATCAACTTGCATGTGTCAATAGGGCTCAAAAAGTGTCATTTCTGAGAAAACCATAATGTACATTCAAGGCCACAGAAAGATTTTGCTAATATATCTTTGTATTGATTATGTTTTGGGGTGGTTTGTTGTTTGCTTTTCTTTCAGCGTGCTTCTAGGGCAATAATAAAAAGAGCAATGATCTGTTTAGATGGAAAAAAAACCCTAAACCTGCTCATTCTGGATAGAAGGGAGACTATCAAGCAGATTACACTGTATCTGCCTCTGCAAATGAAGCAGGTTTTAGAGGTCTGTTTTCTTCTGATGTTCGTCAAGGATGTTGACTTTTCATGTTGGCTGGTGCCAGACTCACTGTGTTTTGTGTGTGCAAGAAGAATCCAGCCGCACACGGTGATGGAGTGGTTACAGCTGAGGTTCAGCAGGCTGGGTGTGGTGCTTGCTGGTGGCTTTTGTAGCTGCAGACAGTAGTAGGTGGTGAATACCCTCACTTTCAGCAGAAAATTTGCTTTTTGCAGGTCTTGAGGTGAGAGATGTTAGACTTCCAGTTCTGCAAGAAATCAGAAGGGCAAATCCTCACATGAAATGTGTGAATTAGTTAACCTAATCCAGCTTCCAAAAAGCTGGATATGAACTGTGTGGAACAGCTCAATTAGGTGGGGCTATTTATGTCTTTGAAACTGATTCAGGGTGGATCTTCAGGATCTCAAGTGCAGGTTTTTTGGCTCTTTACTGTACCGAAGCATTAACTCCTCAGTGTGCTATGTATCTTGTGTTTCTTTAGTCTCTCTTTTCATGTGGATATTATTAACAGAACTAGATCTGTTGCTTGGCCCTTGGTCCACCGCAAAGGACAAACCAAAAAATATCTGTAGAATATCCCACTAAGACAGAACCACAGCAAATTCCTTCCTCAACAGACAACATAAAGTTATTTCAGGCACCTTGCCCGCTTCTTCTCCCATGAGGCATCTTCTTGTACTTTCTCCCTCACAGCAAATTCCGTCATATCTTTCCTTTCTTATAGCCTTGTCCATTTATGTGTTTTTTCGTAATTCCAAACCAGTTAACATTGGAAGAGACCTCTAAGTTCATGAAGTCCAGAGTCTAGAGCAGAGAGATGCCAACTATCAAGACAGAGGCAGGAGGTAGAAAAGAAGTAGCTTCAGCAAATGAGCTATGTTGTGCTAGCACTAGAAGATATAACCATTATATATATAAACATGATAGAAATAACCAGATATTTCTTGGTAGCCATAACCTTCCATTTTTCTAACACATGCCTCATACTGAATATGCAACATTCCAGACATGAGGCATCAGACGATCACAGACTGTTAGGGGTTGGAAGAGACCTCTGGAGATCATCTAGTCCAACCCCTCCTGCAAAAGCAGGAGAACCTAGAGCAGGTTGCACAGGAACAATATATGTGGAAGGGTTATTTCCTATTATATGGCTTATAAGAGGTATCAGATCTTTGTAATCACAATTTAAGTGCTTCTTTGCTATACTGACACTGTATTTTTTTTTTTTTTACGATAGATCCATTATGAGTTCATGTTTTTCTACCTTAATTTTGTGTATTTTATATACTGGAAAGCAGTAATCCTGTGCAACCTGCTCTAGGTTCTCCTGCTCTTGCAGGGGGGTTGGACTAGGTGATATCCAGAGGTCCCTTCCAACCCCTAACATTCTGCGATTCTGTGATTCTGTGCTAGTTTATGGGCTTCACCATTAAAAAAAAGACACATATTTCGCAGAGAGAGGCAGTTCCTCACTCCTATTCAGTGAAATGCAGGTGTTTTCAGGTTCTTTTTTTTATTAGCCTTATTATATACCTGACATACATTTCATCTCCTTTCATCCTTGGGAAAAAAAAGTACATAAAAAAATCTGAGTATGATTGGAAGCATTAATGTAGACTTTTCAGCTGTCATGGTCATTGGGAAGACTGATATATTTCCTTTGCCTGTGTTTTTCCGCCTGCTCCTTCCTCCTCATTTGAAGCCTACAGCTGTCTCTGAGCAAGCAGTTGAGTTCAGGGAGTGTCACAGTTTTTATTCTCCTATTTATTATGTTAACATTTACACAGAATAAATGAACAGTTAGCAGCTCAGCAGCTCTCCACCACATTTGTGCAGAGCTATATTTAATTCTTGACACTTCTGGGAAGGCCAGGATTTAAAGGGAAAAAGAATGGGTTTCTAGAACTGGGTAAGCAAATAAGGGAAGAAAATCATCTCGATATTCGTTTCTCTCTGAGAAATGAGTTGCCAGATGAAGGATGTTCTGATATGAGGTTGCTTTAGAAAACTAATAAAGGTACTTAAGTATGAAAGTGATGTGTTTAGGCCTATGTTGCAGGAAAACCTGTTTTCTGTTTCTGTGCTAGCATAGTTGTAGCTGAAATGGTCTAAACAGAAACGACAGATGGTTTCTAGACAGAAGAAATATATTTCATTAGAGCAGCTTCTTTAGCTGGAAAAAAAAACGAAGAGTTTTGGGTACACTGAGGATCCAAAGAAGGGCTTGTACTTTAAAGGCAATTTATTTTTTGCAAGTCTGTTGGGAGACCTTATCTCTCTCTACAACTCCTTGAAAAGAGGTTGGAGCAAGATGGGTTAACAGTGAGAGGGCAAGAGGAAATGGCCTTGAGTAACAACAGGGGAAGTTTAGATTGGATATCGGGAGAATTTTCTTCCCTGCAAGGGTTGTTAAGTCATGGCCCAACCTGCCCAGGGAGGTGGTGAAGTCACCATCCCTGGAAGGGTTTAAGAAATGTGTAGATGTGGTCCTTAGGGCCGTGGCTTAGTGGCATGGGGGTGATAGATAGGTGGTTGGACTTGCTGATCTTAGAGGTCTCTTCCAACCTTTATGATTCTGTGATTATGTGTTCTCTGCTTGCAAAACTTGTCTTACTTTCAGTTCTAGTGATAGATCTGCATTAGTATAAAGTATTAGTTACATGGAAATCAGTGTCATCCTCTGGATTTAAGATCAAATCTGCCTGAGACTCATCTTTGAAAAGTCAATGATTGCTTTGGTTGACTTACTGCATCCTGCAAGATATACTGGTGAAAGATAGATTAGGTAGGTAGGTAGGTAGATAGATGGATAGATAGATAGGTAGATAGATAGATAGATAGATAGATAGATAGATAGATAGACAGACAGATATTGTCCCCTTGTGGCTTCAGCACCTAGCCAAATTGAGGATACTACATGTTGTTCCCATTAGGGCAGGGAAACTGAAAATTGATCAAATATTTCTTTCATACTGTTTATTCACAAAGATCAGCAAAGCTCCAAAGCCATATATCTGTGTCAGTTTTTCTTCAGGCTCTTCTATCTGTATTGTTTCTAACTGAGCTCTCTCCCAGTATCTCTCAATTTTCAGCCTCCCTTCATGTCACAAATCACAAACCTCAACAAAATAATACTTCACAAAGTTCTTTGCTGTCTTTTATTCCAGTTCCCAGCACTCTAAGATCACAGTTATACTTACTACCAATAATCCTATCCCTTCTTTCTTTCATCTCCCAGACCTTACTCAAATTACTCTTAAAATGGCAACACCATGAGCAACACTTCCCAGCCAGAAGAAATATTATACCAACTTAACGTGATATATAGAGGTTTTGTCTCATGATATTTCTCATCACTGAACCCAAAGCCATTTTACTTTCATTCAAGCTTTACCTTGACAATCTTTGTCACTCACTTTGGTCGTGTTTGAAGAGATTCCTTTTATTAACCCCTTCACACTTCCTGTAGAGCCCTATGATTCTCATCTGTTTGTCAGAGGCATAGATCTTATTTTAGTGATGAACATACATCTCAGTTTTTCTTCTTTTAATTTCCATGGTTATAGTCCCAGCATTAAGGTACTTTTGTTCTCAATTTTATTCCTATTCTGCTTCCTTAGATGTTCCTTCCTAATTTTCAGCTTAGCCTTTGAACCAAATACATTACTCACTCTATTTTTTTTCCTGCTCTTCAGTACTTTAAAAAGACTGTGTGTTCTTATTATTTCTTCTGATTATTTATGCCACAAAATTCCTGTTTATAAAAGCTGTCTCTTTTCACTAAAAAACTTCCTGAAAAGTTTCATTTCCAAATGTGCTAGATATCCCTTTTCAAAATATGATTTTTACGTTTTTACAACCCAGATCTTTGTTCCTCCTCACAGACATGAACTGTTAGTGCAGGACAAAACAAGAATAGCAGAACTCAGCTTCTGTGGTTAAACATAGATAGGCATGACTACAGTGCCCTTTGGGGGAGAAAAAGATCGTGGGTCAGAGGGTATCAGATTCCTCTGGAGCGTGTTGGATGAAGATAAAGATGATCAGGTCTGTGTAGATCTGAACAAGTCTGCCTCTTTTAAAAAAAAAAAAAATAATTCTCCATCTCCACTGTCTGCTGCTTCAGGACTGATCATTGATCATTGATCATTGTTCAGACACTGCTGTCTCCCAGCTCTCTTGTCTAAGTGCATGCACCAAGCTTCCCAGAAATCCTGCAGTTCAGAAAATTACATGCAGATAGCAATAAAAAAATCTTTTCTGGGAAGAGATAATCCTTTTGAGAATTAGTCCTGACTTTCTTCAGTAGAGGACAAGCTGAAAACCTCTGCCACTGGTATTGGCATCACCAAGCACTTGTGCCCAGGTTCAGACTGTGATGTGATATTGCTTTTACCAATAACATCTGGAATCCTCCCCTGATTCTTAAAACCCCTTGTGGGGATTTTTGTTCCTCACCACAGACTTGCCTAATATACAAGCAGAAATCTCTACATCTAGATCTAACCACAGCCAGAGGCTGCTTGCAGGTGTTGCAATGACTCAACTGTAGAGATCTTAGATTCTTCCTGCAGTAAGCCAACACTCTCCAGAGTCCTTTGTGTATAAGACTGCTTCCAAACTGAAAAGCACTGGTATTTTACCCAGTAGAAAACATATCTTTAAATACTGGCTCTTGCAGAGGGGTTGGCCTAGATGATCTCCAGAGGTCTCTTTCAACCCCTAACAGTCTGTGATTCTGTGACCAAGATCAGAGTAGTTCAAAGGTACTTTTTCAATGCACAAAGTGCTCAATCTCGCCTTGTTGACATCTGAAATATCTCCTCTCCTCCAGCACAAGAAACGACAGACTGACTTTGCCCAACACCTCTCTTGATTTTTATTGTGCATCTATTAACTATAATGCAATCCAATCAAATTATTAGCTCAGAGCTCTTGAGGCTTTCAGCTGAAATTGCAGTGGTCCAATTGACCTACTCCATTTCCAGACAGGTTCCCACTGCTTGTTACTGTCTCCAATTCAGACCAATTAGGTGATTCAGTTTTCAGTCTTTTATTGTTTCCCTCTTGTATTATTAGCTTGTCTGATTCAATAAACTCTTACACTTGAGCCAGTTTTCCAAGCACTTCAAGGATCCTATTCCATACTTATTGGTCAGGCTCCCATTATGTCTGTCTAGCTGCCAAAGGTCTATCATGAACCTCATCACCAACCTGGAGACTTTTTGGTCAAACTATTTGCTTACTCTTTATTTTTTCAGCTAGGTGATGGGTAGACACTGAAGTATCACCTGCCAGTCATTGTAAATGAACTTTTCTTGTAGTATATTGGCATTTCACTGAATTGCTCTCCTTAAAGTAATGCATTAGTGTCTGCATTCTTTGCTTTACAAATCAAATGCTCTATTCGTCTTCATCTGCTCTTCAAAAGATGTTGTAAATTAGCCAAGTCTTCCTCTCTTCATCAAGCATAGCACGCAGATATCTTGTCTCCCTGGGCTGCAGGCAATCAGTTACATCTAGATTGCCCGTGGTTGCTTCCTCTTTTGGTGCACCACTGCGAGGCATGACTCACCATCTGTGGCCAATGCCACAGTCACTTGGAAGGCCTTTGGCCTCCTATCAAGGATGCTGATCAGTATGCTCAGGTTTGATGTAACATGTGTGTGCTGTTCAGAAAGCTCTCCTTCACTCTGCCTGATGGATGACTCTCAGCACATCCTCTCGAAGGTAAGATGAAGTCACCTCTTTCCTTTTCATCTAGATAGGGATCGCCTTTGAATTGATGGGTGGCTTCAGACTAGATATCCATCATCTGGAGAACTCAAAAAAGCAAGGTTTGTGGCATCATGAAGTAGGACTATTATGTGGAAGTACCGTCTTCTTCCCTCTTTTGGCAATGATGCTTAGTTTGCCCAAAAGCACTTCTCAGCAGAACTTTGCAAAACAACAGCAAATGAAACTCCTCCACCCACTTTGTAGAAGCTCTTGCTCCATGAGATAACTTGGGGCTGTGTTGGAATTGTCAGCTACAGAGACAACAGTTGCCAGATTTAAGGCAGATGAGGTGTTCTTACAACTCGACTTCAGATTGCCAGGCTAGATTTTCTCATCCATCTTCCCACTTTAATAGAAGTCATTGTAAGACAGTAACTTGAGTGAAATAGAGGAATTTTCTTCAATTCATTGCTACATTATCAATGTAAATGTTCAAATATAGATGCAAAAAGCAAATAAGGTTTATCACCTGAACCTCAAACAAATTTAGTGGTATGTTAGTGATAGGTATGGTTGGACTTGATGGTCTTAAAGGTCTCCTCCAACTGTAATGATTCTGTGGTTCTGTGTAATTAGTGAAATATGAATTCAGGTGAACTCATTCAAGTTTTCTCTAAAAGTCTGAAATAACAACTTGCATACAAGGAATTATTTTGCAGTTTGCAAGCTCATGGACACTTTCCTCCTACCTTAATGCAGGACTACATTGCCCTTGAATTGTTCCCCACTATAAATTAAACTCAACCCACAAATTAGGAACTAGGCCAGAAAAATGAAGAGATTAATAAACTTTTGGGTAGTTAAATGTTAGAAATATTCTTCTTTATGTACAGACTTTTTCAGTGTGATGTGCTCTCTCTCTCTCTCCTAGTCTGTAGTGTTTAATCCATTACATTACAACCATTACGGCTTAAAATGTTAGTTTTATACTTACTGCAGCAAAATGCAAGATCTCTTGAGAGTTAAATTTAGTAGATTAAAATGAACTCCCTTCCAATCTTCTTCTGTGGCAGCCTGCCCATAAGATCAAAACACATAAATGTAGGTTATATTTAACTTCCAAATCAGAGTGCTGCGGACAGATGTTTGAAACCTTTAGATGACTCAGATTCATTTCAAGCATGGCTTTCTGCCTGGATAACCATCCTGTAGATCATGCCATTTCTGCTGGGCTGGTGGTGCTAATGACATTTGTAACGTCTTCCTAACCTTCCTGTGAGTGGCCCGAACTCTTTCTTTCATAGTGACCATGCCACCAAACCACACTAAATAGGAAGGACAAATTCTATCTTTGATGAGAGCCGATCCCAGCTGGGTAATGTGAGGAATGGTTGTTGCTTTCACCCTTTTCCTCTATTTCTTCCACCCGTAGCCAGCTCAAGGTGACAGACCCAAAATGCTCAGTCCCTTTATTTGGCTCAGCCTTCCTCGATGTTCGTTCACACTGTGTCTGTGGAACACAGTCAGCTAGGACTTAGTCTGGAGAAGAGGAGGCTCAACAGAGATCTTATCACTCTCTACAGTGATCTAAAAGGAGGTTGGAATGAAATGGGGGTAGGTTTCTTCTCCAGGGTTAACAGGGAGGGAACAAGAGGAAATGGCCTCAAGTTGCACCAGAGGAGGTTTAGATTGGATGTCAGGAGGAGCTTCTTCCCTGCAAGGGTAGTTAGGCAGTGGCCCAGGATGCCCAGGGAGATGGAGAAGTCACCATCCCTGGAGTGGTTCAAAAAACACGTACATGTGGCACTCAGGGATGTGGTTCAGTGGCATGGCGGTGATAGGTAGATGGTTGGACTTGGTGATCTTAGAGGTCCCTTCCAACCTTAATAATTCTGTGATCTACAGAAAACATTTGAGTTACCGTTTCATTTGAACACCTCTTTCCCCCTGTGGATTTTCACAGTTTGCAGTTGTACTTTTTGCAGCGGGTCTTTCATCAGAAAAATAGCTGATGTGCTCTCAGTACAGTTAGATTTTTATTTAGAGTCTGATACAAACCTCTTTTTGAGTAAACAGAAATTCTTGCATCAAAAAAAATTTCATGGATCATCGAGACTGCTTTTATTTATCAAGAGGTGTTGGACTAGATGATCTCTAGAGGTCTCTTCCAACCCTTAAAATTCTGTGATTCTGTGATAAGAATGCTAAGAGGATGGGGACAACCTTTCTTGTCTGCTTCCTTACATGAGAATAATAACAAAAATAAATATTTGGTTTGCTTCCTCAGTTTTAACCAAATTAATCCACTCAGAATGCAAGCTGCTCAACAAAACAGGCACATCTTTATGGCAGTTTGTTTCTTTTGTAAAGCAACCATGAAAACACCAAACCCTGGCACATTGTAACAGTTTTTTTCTCTAGTTGCCCTCTTCTTTATAAATCAAACATTTTCCCTCTCCTGCTGTGCTATTCCTCGTTGCCCCTGGTGTGAGTGTTCACAGCACTCTCTGTCTGGGGGTGTTGCAGCAGAGCAGATTCAGACAGTTCTGCTCAGAGAAGGAAGTGGAGAGTTTTGGTTCCCATTTTGCACTTCTGGAACAGTTTAGGGAAGGAAGCACCTTTACACCTTTTATTGTTCGTGGTTGCTGACATCATATCCTTCCCTGATCACTCTTGTGCGTGTTTCCTGCCATTCTATAAGGTTCTTCTGCAGTGCAGAGGAGGGATTGTGTGTGTGTGTGTCTGTCTGTCTATATGTCCCTGTAGGAACGAGGGGGCAGGAGTGGTCAAATGATCTGCTGCATTTGTCCATTTATCCACTTCTCCCTTTTCAAGGCTGAGATCAATCTTCTGTTTCAGCTACCACTGCCTCTGCCAAATCATATAGTGAACAGGAGCCCGCCAAAAAAAATGAAGTTCCTCTTTTTTGTAAGCAGTCTGATTTTTATGTTTGGTTGGGCTTTGTTGGGTTTTTTCCTCTCTTTTTTTTTTTTTTTGAAGTGTTTGGGTTTGCAAAAAGAAAAACTGCTGAAGACTGTAACACCCTAGCATGTAACTATCTGGTTTTTTCTGACTGCAATTCCTTTGCATGTGACCATGTCATTAAATTGGAAGGTTTCTTTTATGTGGAGAGTTACTTCAGCAGAGCTTCTGGGATTATTTTTAAGTTCCTTCTAAACTTCTCTTGGATAATGAAAGCCCGAAGTATGAGTTTTGTAGCACCTTTGACTTTTCTAGCCAGTGTTCTTATTTTTTTCAGGTTGGGGAAATATAATTTGTCAATTAACAAGAACTTTAAATCTTTAATGCTGTAATCCTTAATCCTGCAAGATTCTCCAGAAAGTACTGGTGAAGTCCTAAAGCAGGGGATTTGTTGGTCTCTGGGCTTCTTTACTGCTTGACTCAAAAGTCACCAGCCTTTGAGGTTTACAGCCCTTCAATCAGATCTCTTGATTGATTCCTCTGAATCTAATTGATTCGGAATCAATCCAGCTGTCTGCTTTATTTGTGTACTAATTGAATGAATAGAGCTCTAGACAAACACATAAAATAGGAATAGCAGCATGTGCTGATACCTACATATGCGTAAAAAAGATAGAACACCAAAGCATTCCCAAGATGTTTCTGGGAGCAGCAAAAAATATTATAAATCGTTTTTAAAAGGGGAAATGCAGATGCAAGAAAAAACCAAAGAGCTATTACTTGAAATAAGGCTTCAGAGAGATCTTTTTTTTTCATCCATGCAAGAAATTTTAACCCACTGCCTATTGAAGCAAATTTGCCTTCCTTTGCATGTTGTACGTTGGATATGTTTGACCTAACACATTCTGTCTTCTCCACCAGGTTCTCCCAGGTTGTAGGAGCAAAAAAATCAATCCTTGGTCTCTTTCAGCTTTGTTTTCTTGCAAATCTGTTTTTTTTCCCCTTCAAACTACTGTGGTGAAGTGATTTGCCACAGGTAACGCAGAGCAAAGCTCTGCACATCATTCGTTGCACGAGTGACTTACAGATCATTTTGTGTGGAACATAGGCATTTTGAGTGTTCTGACTTTAAATGGCCTATAAAAGCTTTTGTTGTTTGGAGACTGGTCTGAAGTGTGGAACTGATGAGTGTGTGGGAGGGACTCAACACACTGCTCCTCCACTAAGGTTTTTGTCTTTCCTGGTAGATTTTCTCAGCGCTCAGTAATTTTTTTTTTTCTTTCTTTCTTTCTTTCTTTCTTTCTTNTTCCCTTTCCCTTTCCCTTTCCCTTTCCCTTAATTTTTCTTTCTAAACTCACCTACCATCAGCATCTTGATCTGCAGAGCAGATCTCATCCCTGTCACCACTGCTCTAATCTTGTCCATCCTGACCTTCCACCTTGCAGAGAATAAGAGTTTAGGCAGGCATAGCGCAGCACTGTAAGCTGATCGTGCCGTTGGCTGCTGGCTGAATGAAAGGAAAGGAAGTTGTTCCATATGCTTTTGCTGTGGATTAATGGATTGGCTTCACTGTTAACAGAGAAAGCCTGTTAGCTCCTTTGGGTCCTGCATGTGCTTGGGAAACACCAACTCTTAACTTGCTCTTTATGTTGGAGGTAACGCTATAGGAAAAAGCAGGAAAGAAAACCAATCTAGTCCGAGGACATTTAAAACTGCTTCTAAAATTAGGCTGGGCTTGTTTGTCAACACTGAATATCAGATAAGGCTGTCTCCTAGCTTTATTTTTTGGGGGGAAAAAGGAGTTGTCTAAATACATTAAATCATCTTAATTTATTTTGAAGTTTGGGACTTCTCTTTTTTTCTTTTAAATACAATTGGGCGCCTTTGTGCTTCTCTGAAACAGTGAGAAGTTGAATGGTTCTCTCACAAGTAAATAGCAGTAAAAAAGTAATTTTTTTGGCAAAATGGGGGTTTTTTTCCTTAGCCTTTGCACTTGTTTTATTAGCAGCATTGTTTGCTTCATATTTTGCATTAGTGCAAAAGAGTAGTGATTTAGTCATAGAAAAATATGCCAAATAAATAATATAATAAGCATTCATGCCTATGATTCTGTGCACAGTAAGGTAATAAGAAGTATAAGTAGATTTTTTTTTTTTTTTTTGCCCAGCAGATTAATTATATCACAGTGTCTAGTCAGAAGAGTCAGATTGACTGTTTATTTGTTAATGTATTTATTATTTTTTTTTCTTAGGGCAGCTTAAAGTCTAATGTACCCAGAGAAAAATCAAGGAAGAATTGAAGATCAGAATGAGTGAGGTCTAGCTTTTCTACCTCAGTAGCTTTGAATCAGAGCCAAATAATGGATTAAATGACCAGGACATCAGCTTAGTCTTACATAACATATTGTAAGAATTTATCAGGTTAGCTGTGAGCTTAAAATAAAGAAACACCAACCTCTGCTTTAAAAATTGCTCATTTCTTTTTATTACCAAGGCAATGCTTTCAAAATGCTGTTGGATATAAGCTAAAAAACTTCAAAATAGCATTTTAAATGAAACTTGTTCAGATTTTTGTTGTTTTTCTCTTCTGTGTTTCAAACAACTCTGTGCTATTCTGTTCAAAATGTGAAAATATGGTAAATGAACGATAAAAAGGGAGGAAAAAATGAATCTTTTATTTTAGTGCTAGCCTAATTCTGCGGTTTTTCTCTCATTTATTGCTAAAATTACTTTGCAGATGCCAGAAATTAATTCTATGATTTATTACTTTTTGGGAAATACTGAATATGCACATTGTATATATTTTTATTGCACTATTTTATATGTTATTATCTATTACATCTAACCATCCTTGGTCTTGTGCTAGAGCCCAGTGTTGTAAAGTTCAGGGAGATAGCATCAGCGCATTTACTAAACTTGTGAAAATATTTCTCCAAACATGCCTAAATTGTCATCTCTCCCTATTTTCCCTGCCTTGTAGAGTTTGTTCTCTGCTGCAGGAATTTTGAGAGGGAAAGATGATAGATGTTTGCTAGTTAGAAGTCATTTGTTACAGTGTTTGCATTGAGACGAAGCAAGAGGAAACTACTGTTTTCTTCTAGCACCTTGAGTAATATTTGCACTAATCTATATTCTTAATGAATAAGGTTAAAAAAATTTTGGAATTAAAGCAGCTGACATCTCTCATCCATCAAGTAACATGTTAATAAAGGTCCATCCTATTTGCATAATGAGGAACATTATCACCTCTGCTGTCAAAACACAAGATTGTTTTCCTTTCAGAAATGAATGAGCTGGTCTACTTAGCATAGATAGGTACAGAAAGGTTCATTAACTCTCTGATTTAGGTAATTTTTCTTATTAGAGCAGTGAGTGAGTTAAAACTGGAGGCAGCTGATTCTGCTGAAAGTTTTGGCAACGTGGTGGGCTAGTCCATGAAGAGAAGCCTTTGAATTAAATTACTGTGTGAACTAAAATATTACTTGAATTAAAATATTATTTAAATTGAATTATTGGATTGAAATATTATTTAAATTAAATTATTAAATTAAAAGATTTCTTTATGTTAAATGATTATTTGAATTAAGTTATTATTTGAATAAAATTAATATTTCCCTGTGCATTGCTTATTTTAGAGATGCAGTAAAATTGTTATTATCATGTACTTGTCCACCAAATTATGATGAGGATGCTTGGACAGCTCCAGATATCATAACTTTTATCTCCTTATCAATTTTGTTGTAACATTTGATTTCCTGTCTGTGTTCAGCAGGAGCGGATGCAGGGGACTGTGAACTGAGTAGTGCAAGTGCTGAAGGAGGAGGTTTGTCGTGAGGAAACGGGAAAGAGGAAGACAAGAGAAGGGAAAAATACCTAATTTTCAGGAAGAAGGAGAGAAAAAAAAACGGGGACGATGGGGAGAAAAAAGATTCAGATTACAAGGATTATGGATGAACGTAACAGACAGGTGAGCAGCAAAAGATACTCTGTTTGAACATACTGTTTCTGAAGTGATTTATTCTCATGAGTGATGAAAAAGTTGGTAACTTTATGTACAATACCCATGCCTACAGATATGTAGATACAGATACCTATATATGCCCAATGTTTGGAAGACTATCAAAGGAAAAGTACTTTTGGAATTGACCAGAAACCTCATATACAGGTGGTTTTTTAAAGTTTATTAACATGTGTAATGAGGAATTTATTACATGAGACCTTAATTCTGCAAAGAACGATGTGAATACTCTACTTTGGGCCCCCTCTGCAATCACTTTGACTTCAGTGTGTAATACACATGGTTAAGTGCAAGTTGCTATAGGATGCAGGCTTTTAGTCCTGTGTTTTGTGAATTAATATATGAGTTGTTTGTAGGAGGACTTTCATGTACATCCAGAGACCCCAATTATTTATGCTTCTACATGTTTGCAGTGGTTTTATTTTTACCTCCTTCATTGTATTAAAATGACACCACTTCATAAAATAATGCTCATATTTCCCTCTGAATTTGAGTAGCCTAACACATTCCAAAAGCCACATGCAGAAATATTGGCATGTTATAGTTCTTGATGCTGTGGCTTAAATAAGTCCGGCAGGACTGCTTAATTAATTATTACCAATGCTTTAGATGAAATGGCTAAGAGCTGTCACATATTATCAACAATATGTCTGCTAGTTAAAAGATGGTGATAAATTTGAGAAAAATAAAATCCAGAAATTGGCATCTTAAAATAAAACCAGTGAAAAGCTTCTGCTGTTTACTTTTGATGTAAATGGATGAATTGTATGTTGAAATTGAAGATTCACAAGTGTGAGAAACTACATAAAATTATTTAAGGGTACGATTAGTTTTCTTCATAGAGGTGGTTGCAATTTTAGTGTAATCGTTTTTTTTTAACTGATTGGTACTAAGCTACTATTAATATGTTAGTTCTGTTCCTTTGACCTCTACATTTCTTCATATATTCAGAAGTATTTGCTAGTATTCAAGGATTAGATGAAAAATTCAACCTGGGCATAGCAACAAATTATAATCGTTAAATATGCTTTCCAATAATTTGTAGATTTTATAGTGTTTGTAGTCACTTGTGTTCTCCATGGCAGAAATTCATATCTAAAAGCAAGATTATATTGATGATGGATATATTTTATCTTTTCCCTAAAGGTTACCAAGCCAAAAACCAATAATCCTATCAATATAAAACCATCACCATAGTTATTTCCATTCGTTTATAGCTTGGGACTGAAATTGGATTTGAAATATTGAACTGAATTTATCATTAAACATTACGACAATTGTCCTTTGGAGCTTTCCCATTCTACTCGGGTCTCTTCATGAAGTGAACCTGAATTATTTTGTAAATGACACTACAAAATTTAGGCCATTTGTACAATTAGTTCACATGCAGGAGCTTCCAGTGTCAACTTTGCTTACGCAAATACAGGATCTAGGGGGGCCATAATACCCAGTTTTGTCACACAGATATTTCCTTTACAGCATGAAGGCAGCTAGTCCTCAAGTTATTCACAGTACAGCCTCAAAACTTCCAGCACCAGGCTTTCAGAACTAATAATAATGAATAAATCTAGAAGACTAGAACACTTAACTGTAGTGTTAGTGCAGGAAGTGTTTATCTTGCCAGCTTTTGATAACATCCAGCATGTTGATTAGTCACTCTGAGGCTGAAGGTACGGATTTATGTTATTTTACTCTCCATAATTGGCTTGATTCTGCTTCTCACTAATAAAATGGAACATAATGAAGAAAGCGTTTCATCTTCTTTACATTTAGTGCCCTGATTTAGAACTCAGTGAAGCGAACAAAAAGCTTTCCATTGACTCACTGGGACTGTGGGATCAGGATTGTTAGTTGTAGTGATGTATAGGTGAATAAATACAAATGGATTTTCACCAGCAGCTGTTTGATATTTTAACCATTTGTAGGAGATGAACTCTTTCACAAGCCTTGCTCATTCTTACCATATAGTGTATTTGAGGAGCTTTTGCTGCTTCAGTGGGGTTGAATTGGTTTATTTGTTTTCTATCTCACACACTTCCAGTCACCTTAAAATAGTAAGTGGGTTATATTCTTATATTAATAAATATAGTTATATTTGAATGCAGAGAAGAGGTTAAAAGGTTGCACTGGGAGAAAAAAATAAAAGGTTTAAGGTTTGTGATTAATCAAACTAAGATAGCAACTGAAGCATGCTTCCACAAAGCTTAATTGTAGCTCTGTTTACCATGATGTGTAAGGAGATGATTTTCTTTCCTTTCTTACTATCTGACTGTAAAATGTCTTCAAGAACAGCAGCAAATCTGTTGACTTGAAGCTGACCCACTGTTGGTTATGTTCCAACTCAGTGTGGTGTCACAGTTAGATGGGAATGTGATAGATGCATGGATAATGCATGCTCAGGCACTTTCAGGCAGGTAGGTTCCCTGGAGGACAGCACAGGCAGGGAAAAAATAGGTGGAACACATATCAGATGAGGAGATAGAGCAATAGGTCCCTTCTGCTCTCTCCCAGAGCAAAGGTGAATCAGTTTGGAGAGTGTATGGCTAGGCTTCACGAGCGAAGATCCAGNAGAGTAGAGCTTCTGCAAAAGGGTGTAAGCTGTTACAAGGCTTATGGAAGGTGATTCCTGTCCCTGCTTTTCCACTCATTTGCCCAGTGACCTGAGTCACTGTTGAGGTTAACCATGGAACGGAGTACTTATTCCATCAGTCTAACAGCTCTTTTCTGCTGTCTGCTGTGGTTAGGAGACTCCTCTACCACACAAATTAGTATGGTAAGAGACTTCCCTTGTGTGGTGGATTGGGAAGGACAAAAGCAGTCCTGACCTCCCTTCAAGAGGATTTCTTCTGAGCAAATCTAGATGGTGGGGTTTGTATATCTTAGTGACCATCCTGGTAATAGATTTGAGCTGAAACAATCCAGAGTCAGATGTCCAACTACATGGATATGATCAGCTTTTTTCTATAAGCTATGTGAAACTTTGATGTTTTGGGGTGAGTGAAAGGAAAACTACTGCAACCTAGACATTAGATCTGTGTCATTGACTCTAGGGAGTGCATAGTTCAGGCTTTTAATTAGAAGAAGACATTCAGTTAGTCTTGTTTCATGTGGGTTGCCAGCTGGCTGTATTTCCCTAGTGCTGATGGTTACTGCGTGGTGACAAAAGTGATAAGGATGCTTGAAACTTCTGTGACCAATCACAAATTCTCTTCAGTTGTGAAAGCTCCAGAAAAGCCCATCTCAAAAATTCCTTTTTGCTCTGATTTTAGCCACAGGGCAGGAGTAAATTAAATCTGTATTTGTTTATTTATGTGAAGAACTTCTTTATTCAAAGTGTGGTAAGGCACAGGAACAGGTTGCCCAGAGAGGTTGTGGATGCTCCATCCATGGCAGTGTTCAAGGCCAGGTTGGATGTGATCATGGGCAAACTGGTCTAGTGGGTGACATCCTTGTCCATGGCTGGGGTGTTGGAACCTGATGATCTTTAAGGTCCTTTTCTACCCAGACCTTCTATGAATTCTGTAGTCTAGTTACCGTCATGATAGTGAGTGGAAATAGAAACTCTCAAGAGGATCCTGTTAGCAGCCTATGTGACCAGAGACTTTCTATTTATTATAGTGACTTTATTTTTATTATAGAGTCTTTATAAATGTGGGATAAACCTCTCGTAGCATTCCTCAGGCTCATGAGGTTGGGATAGCCTGGCCAACAGCCCCTTCAATCAGACTTCATATGTGATACTAACTGCACCACAAGTAGACTCGATAGCCAAAAATATTAACACTGACATCTGTTGTTGGAAGCACCTGACTGCTACAAATCCTCTGGGCAGGAATTTCAGTGGGGAGGATTGGAGAAGGCTTCTGGTTTTAAAAAAATCAGAATTCTGACTTCTTTTACAAAACAAAGAAACAAACAAAGGAATAAAAAAGGAAAGGCATTTGAAGAAACGTGGTTGAACTTTATATTAATATGTTTTTTCAGTTTATAGAAATAATTCAACTACCTCTGTGAGGGTCAGTATATGAAGGAAAAATTGCCTCAGAAGAGTCCTTGTATTTTTATTTTTCAATTTCTTTTTCAAGAGTTTGATATATTTGATTAGTTTTGATGAGGTCCTTTTGTTTTCTGCTGTAATCTGGAATCTCTCTCTGCAACAGTCCAGGCAGGGCTACCCAGGCCTAAAATAAGTAGGTGTCATGACGTAAATGATATTGTATTACTGTTGTACAAGGTCACTTAAAAAATATCTCATTAAATCCATGGTCTGTGAGCTAACTCTAGAGGTAAATTGACCCAGGAAAGGGGGCATATTGACCTAGTGACATTCTGGTATCGGGTCTGGAACACCCTTTTGCTTTTAATCCACTAGTTTTTAATAGTTCATATTAAAGAATACCAAGGCTTACAAGAAAACCACTGGTTTTTATGTTTCTTATTAAGAAATACCAAGTTTTACATGGCAATCTAGTTTTTTTATATTTCATATTAAGAAATATCAAGTCTTGTATAGCAATCCACCAATTTTTATCCTTATCATCTTACTGTTATTTCTACAATGATTTTTTTTCTTCCTGCTTGTGAAGTTTGCTGTTTTCAGAGAGTGAAAACTGAGTTGATCTCAGCTAATGAAAATGCTGTTTAAAACACATGTAATGAGCTGCTGGGAGCTTAAGTGTTATTAAACACCTTAGAAAGTGTACACTTAAATGGTAAGACATCCTCTTTACAGCCTTACGTCATGTAAGGTACAACAAATGCTGCTCAACTTTTTCATGCCTGGACTTTCTGCGATTCTTGGATTCCAGCAAATCTGCAGGGCTACAACCCAAGACTTGCAACAGTTATCAGCTCAATAGAGAACAAATTAAAGCAGATAAGTAAAGTGAGGTTATGGGGCAGGGGAAGAATATCCTGGAGGGAAATGACCGTTTGCAGGAAGACCTAGATTTGTTCTACTGACTTCGATACCAAACACTGCTGGTTTCCAAACTAATTTCAGTCTCCTGCATCTATTTTTATCTCTGTTTTAGCTCTGTTTAAAAGGAAAGAGTCTTATCAGCTGAATCAGAAACTCCCCTGTTGAAAGAGGAAAGAGCCATTCATATTCATGCTAACAGGAGCAAAAGTGAGAACAGTTTTTCCCACCAACTTCCTGACATTTTCAGTCATCCCTCATGGAGTCTCTTTCCATTTTATCCAAAATCTGAAATTTTATGATTTTGTCCCCCAGGGAAATGTTTTTTTATGAAAACATAACTGCAACTATGCAACTAAGTATTATTCTGTTCAGTGAAGCCATCTTTAACATCACACTTCTTTTTTTACTTACTTGAACTCCTTCTCTTGCTTACATTAAATTGCACATAAGATATATATTTGGAACATAGCATTACAGTTGGACTTCGATTCTGTTTTTTGTTGGTTTGGGTTTGTTTTTTTTTTCAGAAGTGAAGTTAGGTTTCTGTAAGCAAAAAATCCCACCCAGGTTTTCCTGACTTGTGAATTGCTGTGATCTGTACAACCCTGACAACACTTCTTCACCTCACAAAATCACACAGAATCATTAAGGTTGGAAGAGACCTCTAAGATCATCAAGTGCCAGACTACCTGAGAACTGAAGTTTTAAAAAGAGCTTGCTGGAGTGAACTGTGGATTTCTAGGATGCATTATATTTAAGGTTGAGTGTGCTTATGTAACAAATGTATGTTCTGAGCCTAACTTAGGGCGAATTAGCATAAGGTAAATATTTAGGTCAAATTACTTTTAATTTGCAGTGTGAGCAAGAAGCCTAAGTAAAGAGAGTGAATGAGGCATCTGCCAACACAGCAGAGCTGAGAACTAATACAGGCACAGGCAGAGCCTTGCCATCTTCCAAGGAATGGTTTGGAAAGCCCTGGGGGAGAAAGAACTGGAGGTGGGAAGCAGAACTGAAGCCATTGTGGAGAGGAAGAAGTTACACTCTTCCTGTTATGACAGGAAATGCAGACAAATGTGCTTCCTGACCATTTGCTCAGCAGGGAATGAAATATTCTTTGACCTTTACCTTACGAACATTTGAGTGACACAGAACTAGTAAACATGTTTTTTACCCTAAACATCTATTTGTATCTGCCAGAACTGGTGACAGCTTACTAAAAAACAAAAAAGAAGTCAACTTTCTTGTATGTTGTATTGGCTATTGTGTTTTTGACAAGGATTATTTCTTTTTTTGCCTGAAATGCATACATATCTGTACCTCTATATATAATAAATTTAATCTTATCTCTCTGTTTCAACAAAAGGAAATGAGGTACCAGAGATTAACCATTATTGCTCTTGCATCACTGAGTGCGTTTAGACCTTAATTTTGTAAGCTAAAGTGGGAAGCATATTGACACTGCCTAACCCACTAATTTCTGAGTTGCTATATCATCTCTTAATTAACACGTCTTCCAATTACCCCTCCTCATTTTACTTAACAAAGAACAAATGTGCAGGAGAGTTCCACCATCATGTGTTGCATTTGGGCAGACTGAAGAACATCACTATTTTCAGTGTTTGGTCTGTTATTTATGTACTAAAGATGCTAAAAAAAAAAATGAGGCGTAACAGACAAGCACAAAACCTCCTTTTTTTAATAGGGATTAATCATGAACACTTTATTTGTTATAGCTATAATTTTAGGGCATCCTGCTTAGAACTCCTCTTTATCTGGGCTATTCAGCAAGTTGCAGCTCAATATGCTGGAGGCTTGCTGGGACAATAGCTCTTTTATCAATATAAATCAGTGCTGTCTCATCCCTGTGAGTGATGCTGGAGGCTTGTAAGAATATGGAAAGAGGCTGCTGAAGGTCCTTCAACTGCTCTTTTAAAGAGTCTTTCATTTCATATGGCATCCCCAGCTGTTGCATAAAGGAAGGTTTGTCTGGAGCAAATCCTGCACTGGTACTGCTCCCCACTGAGTCCCACTGGGGGTCACTGTGTGGGTTGTTGCAGCCAGACCTCTTCATTGGACAAACAGAGCTAACAAAAAATAGGAGGAAGAGAAACAGACAATATTACCAGAGATCTTGCTTTTCCAGTAGTTAGTTTGGGGTTTCAGTTTAGGAGAGGATTAGGTAGCTGGCAGGGATATTTCAGTCAATGGCCTCTTGGTTTACACATGGCCAACTTGATTCTCCTTGAAGCTAGGTAGATTGCTCCTGTAGTACCTCCTGTTTGTCACGTGGTAGCTCTAACTCCTGTCTCAGAAATGCAGACATTCCAGATGAAATAAGGACAAACAGAACAATATTTCTTCTTGACCAGCCAGTGCCTGTATCACGTCCTTCTGTGCATCAGTAGTCCCTGTTTTTCACTGCTCACTCCTACATGTTTAATGGCAGGAAATGTACATGGGAAGGATTATGTGCAAATCCTCTGTTTCTCTCATTTTCCTCTACCAGCAGCTGTGTATCTTTCTAACAGGGGTGGGAAGTAGGAAGGGGAAGACTGATGTCTTGCCACTGGCTGGACTTAATTGCTTGACGGATCCTAGGGCTGCTGCTTTGAAGACATAAAACTTCAGCACAGGTGCTTGAGACTGTTAGTGATAGATACAGTGTGCTGCTGAGGCTCAGTCGCTCAGAGTGTGGAAGGTTTCAGAAGAAGTAGTAGAAGGACATGAACTAAAAACAGACAAATAAATGAACTATATAAAATAATCCCAAACCAACTCCCAGCAAAAAATACAGAAAGCAACAAAGATAAGTGATGCATCCTGAAGGCTGTATGCATTAAATGAGTATCTATGAATGCTTCTGTTCCTCCACTGATCTATTAATCTCTATTAGAAGCATGTAATTGTTGTTATGAAGTGAGGTAAATGAAGACTATTACCAGTGGCCAGTATCACCATTTGCACACACATATTTAAATTGGAATTTCAGCACAGGAAAGAATTTTTACTCTCAATTGAGCAGCATTACCTTCTGATTGATTTAGCTGAACTAAGTTTTACTTACTAGTGATTAAACAAGGAGGTCTACTCTGGGCCAAATTGCTCTCTAAATGGAACACATCGCACTTGAATTCAGGCTGTCTACAGCCCCATTTACAATGTCTAGTCCATGAACCAACTCTCAGAAGACTCTTGCATGAAGAGCTCCTTGACAGATGTTTCCATGGCACTGAAGAAGAGCCAGGGTTGAAGTGGAAAAGGGTCCTTTTAACAATCCTCCTTTGTCAATGCTTTTCCTTTAGAGCGTACACCCTTTTGTTAGAACTTTCCTCCAAAATGTATAAAAAACTCACCTTGATTTGTATCAATGAAGCTGGAAGGTGGCTTCCTCACTCTTTGCTTGGTTTGGGTTTTGTTTTGCTTTCCTTTTTTAGTTTTTTAACTTTTTTTTAAAGTTGAAAGCAGCATCTGATTTGCTCACAGCCTATACAACCATCAGCATTTATACATCTTTAAAATGCTACAGGCTTTGGTAACCTACCTTCTCAGTGCCACCATCCCTGTTATGATGGCAGTTTGGCTCTTCAAGTTGTAAAAACAACTTTTAATTAAGTAAATTTAATTTAATTAACCTTTATTAAGTAACATAACCATAGGTCTAAGATAAATGTAATAGAGTAGTGGGTTTTCAGTTAACACGAAGGGAGTAATAAGGTTGGGTTTTGGTAGGTTTCAGAGGTGAGTATGATACTCTCCTCACACAATTCTTTTTGCAATATACACAAAACCATTCATAAAAGCACCTCGTGAGAGTATTTAGAGATCAGTGTTTCATACCTTGTGTTTCATTTACACATGCTTAAAAAGGTTTCAAAGGCAGTTGAATGCTGCCCTCTTATCTGTTCCACTTCCTCCCTCCACTCTGCTTTTGTTCTCCTCAATTCTCACACTGCCGGTATAAAATATTATATCTCAAAAAAGGGAGGACTTACTAAATTGTGTATTATTCTCCTAAAAAGGAGAAAAAATTTTAATTGAAAAAACACCTACAAATTAGCAGTGGTTTAGACAGCAGGGGCAATTAATCATATCATGACTTAGTATTGTCAGGAAACATGTTGTGGTATGATTCTTGTTGCTGAGAAAAAGTGAAATATTCAAAAGATATCGAAATATTGATATTCAGTATTGGCACTGAACTTTTTTGAGAGGATGTCCTTTATTAAATGTGTTAACTTCTCACTGTGTGTGTTTTCTTTCAAGCTCACTAGTGTTCTTTGTGTCCAGTAACAAATATTGCCCTTTATTATAGGATGCTATCATGAACCATGAACACAGTAGATGACAATAAGTATATGTGACCATCTGGATTTTTTGGTGCTGTAGCTACAGCTACTCAAAAGCTTGGATTATCTGTGTCTTGGTCATTCCCAAGACTGTCAGTTCAAGTGTGGTCAGAGCTTCTTGAGTGTAGATTGCAGGTTCCACCTAGGCAAAAGAGAATAAATGTTTTGAGTAATTTATGCCAGTTTTTACCACCCAGCGAAGTATCTGTGATACTAGAATATTACTTTATACTTGCATCACGTACATCTGTGCATCAGTGGTGCCTGTTTTTCACTAGTAACTCTTACATGTTTAATATTTAATATGTTTAATTAATTGACATGTTTCGTAAAAGACATTATTTATTAGATTGTTTTACTTTCAGTGAGTATGGCTAACACAAAAAATGGTTTAAAAACAGACACCCAAAATAGGTTCAGTAATAATGGTGCTAATTATATTGCTCACAAAAATATTTTAGCATATGGAAGAGAGAAGTTTATTCACCTTCCTTATGTAGCCACACAAAAGAAAATTATGCACAAAGATAATTTCTTTTTAAATGGCTTTAAGTATTCTTAAACTTTCCTGAAGTTAGTGAACTTTCAGTATATATTTGAAAATACAGATTCACTCCTGCATTAAACTGTTGTAGAAGCATGATAAATTTGCATATATATATATGTAATATATAAGTCAGAATGAATGGTATGTTTAAAAAGAAAAGTAATACTCCATATCACCATAGAAACAGGAGTAGACACAATTGTTCTTAATGCATTTGTCAGCAGTGGCAAGAAAGCATTTTGTGATAGATTTAATAAATCTTAGGAAAACCAAGGAATGGAAAACAAATGAAATGCAGAGCAATTAAGTTTATATTTTAAAGAAAAAATAATCTAGTTGATTTTTTTTGTTTTTGTTTTGCTTTTTTTCACTTTCCACCAAACGGAACTCTTACCAGTATCACTCTGGTGATAAGCATTATGAAGTAAGTGTGTGCTGTGCAGCAGGGCTGTGAGGTCACTCTGAACATTCAGGAGCACCTAACAGTAAACACAGTGGCTTTTAAAGATATTTCTGTCCTGGAGATCACTTTGATGGTGAGGAGCTGCAACATGCTTTAATTCTGAGGTTTTCAGTGCAACAGAAACTGTACTGTACAGAGACACTCCACCTACAGCACTGTGGTCAGAAATTTGACTGAAAGGCATTTTAGATGCAGGAAAGTATGTTGAGTTAGTACTTTTTATTTTTCATTATTTTTCTGTATGTTCGGCTCTTTCTAAAACCTGCTTTTTATGTGTGTTTGTTTCCAACAAATGCAATTTTCTGTAATCAGGGAAAACAGTATTTGAAAACTAGGAGTTTGGGATGGTATTTTTTTGTCAGAATTTGAAATAAGTTTTGTTACTTATCTCCTTATTCATTCCAAGTATCAAAAACCATGGAAAAAGGAAAATTTAGCATGAATTTATCTGTTAGGCATAGGTGAGACCAGTGCCATGGAAAATGCTTGAATAATTGCAATTTAGTGGCAATCCCTCTTTTCTTAGCAGAAGGCTATAGAGATTGAAATGACAATAAGAAAAATTAACATTCAGCCTACATTTGGAGAGAATAAAATGCTCCTAGCCTTGGCAGACAGCCTCACCTTTCTGAGATGGACTAGGGATTAGGAATACTTAAAGGTCACGTTTTCCATGGCCTGACGTGCTGGGATTTTAAGGTAGTCTGGGGTGGCTGTTAGCATTAACTTGCATTAGGAGTGTGATAAGATAAAACAGCAGCCCTATGAACCACAAGCAGAGCAATCTTCTTGCCTCAGCATTAAAGTGCAGAGGTGTGACTGCTTATGGGCATTAAGGAGTGGTAGCAAGTAGTGCAGGATTAGCAGACCTCACAGACTTGATGGTGTACCTGACCTTGGTAGATCACCTACCTGGGCTGGACATGTCAAGTTTGATTAATAATGGGCTTAGCAAAGCCATATTTTCATCTTGAAAAGTTCTTGTTGCTGAAAATCATTAGAAAAAAAGTTGTAAAAAAGAAAGAAAGAAATTTGCAGTCATTGTATATACTTAATGAAAATTGCATAGAGGGAGAAGGAGAAAAACTCAACCATGCAATTAGCTAAAAAAGCTCCTGGTAGTTTCTTAGTCTGAGTCATATCTCTTACTGGAACTTGTAAGCTAGGATAGGAAAAAAAAAAGTAAAAAGCAAAAAAAAAAAAAAAGGCCACTTGTGTGCAGGTCTTTCTTTCTCATAACAGTCCCTGTGGAAAATTATGGTTTTGTACAGAATAATGGTATTTTTCATACTGCCTTGGTTTTGCATGATGTCAGGACATTAGCTGGTCTCCTGAGAACTTAAAAGCACACCCCTATTTTTTTCCCTCTACAATATGGCCTAAACTCCTCTGTGCTGACAAAATGCCAGTTGATATTTCTAAACACTTAATCTGAAATGAAACTAAATATACTCCACTCTGTGTGTAGAAAAGACCCCATTTCTATGGTGGTCTTTACTATGGTTTGTTCTTCCTCATTTCTCACACAGAGTCTCTGGATTTTTAACACTAGATAATTCCTTCAAAACCATTCTGTGTTTCCATGAACATCTTAAATGCTGTATAAAATACCTTCACTAAAAACCTGGTGTGAGCTTGGGGAGGTCCTGGAAACACAAAAAAATGTCAGTCTCTATCAGAAACAAGAATTGTCTGCACATGTTCAAGCTATTTACAGCTGCAGATCTGAGGTGCAGTTTTAAAATATTAATGGAAAAAATATATGCCATATGAAGAGTATATGACTTAAAAAGTTGCAGAGAAAGTGCAGTACTAACACTTTATAGTCCTACCTAATTGAAATTATTTCATGCTCTTTACCTGGACCTTGAGCTTTGCGCTGTGAGAATTAGTTGAGTTTCCTCATATTACACACATATATGTACTATTTTTAAGCTATATTTATGTTAATTCATTTGCCTTCTGGATGAAGGAGTACAGCAGTCACACATTTTATTTCAAACAGGAAAAAGACTACAAAAATAAGACTACGAAGACCATTTTGGGGGATTTTTGACAGATTTTTGTATCTTTTTTTTCCAGGTGACATTTACAAAGAGGAAATTTGGGTTAATGAAGAAGGCTTATGAGCTGAGTGTTCTGTGTGACTGTGAGATTGCTCTGATCATCTTTAACAGCACCAACAAACTGTTTCAGTATGCCAGCACTGACATGGACAAAGTGCTGCTGAAGTATACAGAGTACAACGAGCCACATGAGAGTCGAACGAATTCAGATATTGTGGAGGTAAGATTTGGTGTTCTCTGAGGTTTCTTTTTTTTACTCTCCTCTGAGGTAGGGGGACTCAAAGTGAGAATTCTAATCATCTTTCCAGATGGTTGTAGAAGAAGAGATGATGGAGTGGCAGGAGAGCAGAGTGAGGACAACCAAGTTGTGGTTTGGGGGGCTGGAGAATGTACAGCAGAAGCTGGAGGGAATCGCTAGCTTTGGTGAGCTCCAGGTCTTCCATGCTCAGCAGAAACTCCTGCAATGGGATGTCTGGCTTACTGTCATCCAGCTTTCTGGGCTGCTTTATCCTATTAGTCCTCCACATTCTTTGACCATTACCTCTCAGTGAATCTCCTCCTTGTCTCCTGGTTGCTTATAGTGGCATGCTCTCCAGAAGACAGTGTGTCTTGTCTCCTCACTTAGAAGTTGTGATATCCCCTGTCCAGGAGGACCTGACACATACCTTGTAAAAGATGTGGAAGGAAAAGGTTTAGAATCACTGCTTTAAGACATTCAGATGACTTTTTAGCTTTTTGATTTAACAGAAGGAGGCTTAATGAAGTGCAAGAAAAGTTTACTTAGGATCTGCACAATGATAAATATTTCAGCTACCTCACACAGAATACTGCTACCATTTATTCTTATTCTCTCATTTTCTTATTCTTATTTTCTCATTCTTTCTTGTTCTTATATTTTATTATTTTTATTATATTTTATTATTATGCTTATT
This sequence comes from Bucco capensis, assembly GCA_013396975.1. NCBI lineage: Eukaryota > Metazoa > Chordata > Aves > Piciformes > Bucconidae > Bucco > Bucco capensis. The sequence goes on from VWZO01015184.1 coordinate 103,144, forward strand.
CTATTATTATTATTGCATTACATTACAATATCAAATCAATACTATCAGAATCCTAGACACAATTATTTTTTCTTACAGTTATACAGGGCAAGTTTTATTACAGTTACTGAAAATTATGAACTCAAATTTAAGACTTTCAAGCTTCTTCTAAGTAAGTTTACTTTGCAGTCACATCAGGATTCAAGCCATGCAAAAGAAATGCAACTTTCAGTGATTTCTTTGTAATAACAAAACACTCAGAGCAATATCTAAAAGAATTTATGTGGCCCATGCAACTCCTGATTTCAAAGTAGCTGAGTAATTAAGCATCTAATAATACAATTTTTAAGTATTGAAAGGATGAAGTTAAAAATTGTAAAGGCTAATGAATACCTTTGTCCTAAACACTTGATTTTTAAAGGTGTTAGTTTCCGGCTTTTGAATAATCTGGGTGCTGCCTAAAAGGAGGCTTTGGTGCTGTTGTCATCTTCACTTGGGTTGGTCATGTATCTGAGACTAGCAATGGAAGTAAGTAAGTGTGTGGATGACATAGGAAATGTTTTGGACGTAGACCAAGAATATGAGATAATAGACATCATTACACTTGTTACAGGATGTCACAGCCACCCCACCACAGATTGGCAACCCAAGGACATATATCATGTTCTCCTGTCTACCCTTAGGTCAACTTATAGGTTGATGCTGGTTTGCTTCCTTCATTATCTCCCAGAAGATTTTCTCCCCCACTAGGAGAGGATGAGTTTCTGACAGCAGAACAAAAAATTTATGTGAATTAGGACTCAGAGGAGAGTACATAATTTCTTCCTCCTCTCCATCATCTTTCTTCCTCTCTTTGCTTCAAACCTCCTCTGTAGACATGAAGCCTTTCCTGTCACTCTGTGAAGCCCATGTCCTGTCCAGCAGAATTCAACTTCTGTCCCCAAAAGAATGCCTTCTGCTCTTCTAGTGTCAGAAAGCCAGAATATTCTTAGCAGGGAAAAGCTTCCTGTGGTATCTCTACTCCTTTCTGTAAGCTTTCTTGTGGGCATAGGTGAGTAAGCCACTAGTTAGGTATTTTTGCTTCACAAAAAAAACCCCAAAAACCAGAACAAAACAAAAAAAACACCCCTGAATAATTTGGATCTCTAGGACTATGTTTTTTCAAGAAACTTGAATGAAAATGCGAAATTATCTCTATTTTGGACAACTTTTGAGATTTTACAGGTTAAGCACTCTCTGCACCAGCAAATTCCCAAAATAATGGGCCAGTTTGGATAGGCAAAGAGACAGTTTTGCAGGCAGGTGTCTAATTTTCTGGCTACACCCAACATCTGGTGGTCATCTTTTTTCACTCATCCATAAGGAGCCACATAAAATTAAGTAACTGGAATAAATATCACATATTGAATATTAACTGGAATAAATAATATTTATATTGAATAGTAACTGGGAAAATAGTATTTATACTGAATAGCAACTGGAATAAATAGTATTTATATTGAATAATCTAGCCATAGGCAGAAAAGGCCAAATGAAGTGCACATTTATAGCCTTCTCATATGTTCTGTCAGTCCTGAATTCAGTCATTTAGTCATTTCTATGTTCGGTTTTTCAGTGTTTTGCAAAATACTTAATCCACACTCAAGCAAGTTCTGTGCCAGGATCAAAGGAGAGCTGGTGCAAGGTGTGGGTTTTGAATAAGGGTTTCATATTATCATGCTTTTAATTGATAATTAGCATTAGAGTGAGGAGGACAATGGAGGAGCTGACAGTGTGCAGACTGAGAAATTGCTTGACTCTGCCTGCAGTTGGGGGGATATATTTTTAGCTACAGGGTATAAATCTGCCACACATTTCAATATTTAAATTGATCAGTTAAACTGACTGTATTACACGTGTTTTCTTTGTAAGGAGTCAATTTTTTTACACACACACCCCTTTCAAGACCACTAGATTTCACGCTTAACAAGTTTTTAATCTTGTTCTTCCAGAGCAATCAACATCAGCTAGGAATCAGACAGTGTTATTAAATCTGATCATTTTCAGCTAAATGACTGCTCCATAACTCCGTTTCAGCAGAGGAAAAAGGCAGAGATTTTTGCACTGTGTTAGAGAAAGAAAACTTTTTTTTTTTAGGTAGAATTTATGAAAATTTGAAATATAACTGTCGATGATGTAAAGGTCTTCAATTGAGAATCCAATTTCTGTTCACTTTCAGCATAATATTAACTATTTAGTCACTTGGTGGTGGTAATAGGCCTGTGTATGAGTCATTAGAATATGGTATAGCTTCTTTGAGCACTCTGTGTTCAAAAGAGTAGGCCTCTAATATGTAGCTAATTACTGCTTAACAAAGCAGTTAAACAACTGCTATTCACATGGAAAAATCATACCCATTTTCATGCAGGTCTGGCCAAAACTTTTTATTTTATTAAGCAAATTTTTTCAATTTATTTACTGAGATTCATTATATGAAGCATTTCTGAAGGAATGAGTCTCCAGGCCACAATTTGTTATTTGGAGTAGCAGAAGACACCAAGTGTCTAACATCTAACAAACACTAGTTTGTTTTTTAAGGGGAAAATTGATTTGAAATTAATTTTAATATTTGTATTACTGCAATAAAAGAATTTGGCTCTGCCCAACTTATAGCTATATGATCTGTCATGATGTAAAATGAGGTAGCTAATATTACAGTAATTTTAAGCTCAGTTACTGGTTTTGAGCTCTTTTGGTTTTATGATTCAAACAAAGAGTTTACACTTTCTTTACACATATAGTAATTTTATTTACATGTTATTAATTTCCTTTTATTACATACAATAAATATGAGATAGTCTTTTCCAGTTGCCTGATTCAAAATGGAGCTGATTAACATGCATTTTGTTACATATGAGTACTTCAGATCAAAAAAATTATCTACCAGTGAGTGTCTCTTTCCGTTATTACCCAGTAAATATACTTAAAACATCCACAGGTAGCTAAAAGTCAGTGTTTCCTCATGAAAGACAATTATTACTGACAATTATTTTGAGTCTTACCAATATCTTTGAGATTTTATGACATGTATTAGTTCTGGAAAAATAAAAAGTTCAAATTCTAAGCAAGAGTGACAATTTTTGTGAATCTTAACAAAAAGAAATATTTTCTGGAGATTACTTCTAAAAAAAAAGTTCATTCTGAGACTTCTGTTTAGAGGTCTTCAAAATGAAACTTTTGTGTCCTCAGCCACCAAACCACTCACACCACAGTTGCTCATTCAATTTTACTTCAGTTGAAAAAGTGCATTTTGTTTGCTGGAAATAGTAACCTCTTTTAAGGAACAGCAGGAGGTGTGCAGGGTCCCTTTGACACTGAGGAAAAAAAAAAAAGAGATTAATTTCATTTTTATGCTAACTTCCAAGTGCTGTATGTAGATACCAACAATATCTTCAGCAGCTATCATTTAAAATTTTAAACATAATTAATAGGAAGTTCATCACTCTTTAAACATGGTATTACATTTTCTTTCACTACAAAATCCTGTGGCACTTGGTAAATAGTCTTTGGTCCAGAAGTAGTGTTTTTACAGCTAGAATTTTATCGATTCATCCAGCTCCTGTCTGCTCTAGCAGAAAAAAAATGTACATCAGTTTATCGTTTTAACATGATCAGCATATTTGTGCAGGAGGAGGCAATAATTTTCTTGTGATGGTGAGGAAGAGTAAGTGTTAGAGTTGTACAACAGACAAATATGTGTATTATGCATATTCTTTTAGTAAATTGATTTAAAATGAAGCCAGATCTTCTCCTTCTTTCTGTAAACCAGAACTGGAGATAGCATTTCAGTGATATTTCATGGATACACTACTGTGAATAACGAGACTCCAGTGCCAAAGCACTGCTTAGGAGCTCAGGAGAAGCATCCTCACCCTTAGATTGCAGGGGGTATGTTTCAGGGTAGGAATACAAGGAATTGTTTTGCATCTTGGCTGCAAATGTGATCAGAACCCCAGAAACCTGCTGTAGTTGTATAGCTATGCCATCAGGTCTTGGCTGATGTAAGGTGAAGCCTACTGCTTGTTTTTTCTCTCCGTTACTTCTTCCTTGTCAATTTTCCTTCATGTCAAAGCATCAGCTACTGTCTAAGCTTCAGCAGACCTCTACTGAGCCTTTTTTTTTCATGAAGTCCTCAGTTTGGTTCTGTTGCTTAGCTCCTGAGCCTAACAGGCTGATCCTTGCTCTCTCTGCACATCAGTCAATCCCCTCAAATCACTAACCACTTCATCTTTCAGCTCTTTTTTAAAGCCTGCAATCCATCAATTTATTTGACCCTGCTGCTCTTATTGTCCCTTTTCTCCAACTGGCTTCTATTCCTCTGCTGATTCACTGGTCACTACCTTTAACTCAGGTCCTCCTGCTAGGTCAGCCCTTTCAAAATCCATCCCATTAAAATTATCTTCCCTTTCTATGGCCAGCAAACATCCATCTCCCCTGTTCCCCTGTGGTTCACTGGTGGAGAAAAAAGAACACCACAAACTTCCTCCCTTTTTCTCTTTGCTGGCTGAGGTTCTGTGATATCAGTGTTTGTCATCTACCAAATCTTCTCTGAATTTTGTGAAGTTCACTGCTCAACACTGCTACTTTGCATGCATACACACATCTCCCTCATCTCTGCAGCTGTCTTTCGTCTTGCAAGAAATTCTTCCATCACCTCAGTCTCTTTTTCTTTTCTGAGACAGGTCTCTTGCAATCTGCCTTCAGCTTTATATTTTACTGGCATCTGGCTTCAACTTTTTTCTCTTTTCTTTTCTTTTCTTTTCTCTTTTCTTTTCTTTTCTTTTCTTTTCTTTTCTTTTCTTTTCTTTTCTTTTCTTTTCTTTTCTTTTCTTTTCTTTTCTTTTCTTTTCTTTTCTTTTCTTTTCTTTTCTTTTCTTTTCTTTTCTTTTCTTTTCTTTTCTTTTCTTTTCTTCCTCTCCCCTAGACATACAAGGTGGTGGAACTCAGAATTTTGCTTATATTTCTGTGTTATTTGTTAAAGTCACATTTTGCTCTAAAAATAAACATGTGTATAGTGATAACACGCAGCTAATGATAGATAGCAAGGAAGGCTCCCACAGTGTGAAGATCTAGCCTGACTTGGAAATCAGATCACTTTGACTATGACTAGCAGCAGAGTGTTAATAGGCATGAAACACTACTAGAAGTAATGTTTGAAGGACTAGAGACTTAACACATCTTTCACAGAATCACAGAATCATGAAGGTTGGAAGAGACCTCTAAGATAATCAAGTCCAAACATCTACCTATCACCCCCCATGCCACTAAACCATGGCCCTAAGGATCACATCTAGATATTTCTTAACCACCGCCAGGGATGGTGACTCCACCACCTTTTTTTCTAGCACATTGGAAGGTTGGAATTGGTGAGGATGGGACTCAGGCAGGAGAAGGAACATACATGTGACATGTTACAAGGGCAGTAAATTCCTAGGAGGAATACTGTAGTCCTACTTTGCTGATGGTCTTGCTGCACTCCATCTCATCAACCCTTACAGGTGTGCTGTGGGTCCTACAGCCCAGGTAGGGTTAGTCACTTGGTGTGGAAGTTCTGAATGAGATGATAAGGAGAAGCAATTTCCTTCTGTCAATTATTTCTAAAGGTCACAGTGCTAATGACTAACTGGGAGGTTAATTAGATTCTGAAAGCCTCTTCATATCAATTAAGACTCTGATCTGTGCTCTTGTAGTAAATAAGCCCATAAAACTCTAAATGTGCTCTTTGTAGGAAAAGGAAGGAGACTGTTATGACTTGTTTAATGCAGTAAATGTGTTTTCTTCTCTTGTCATCACAACATTATCCTGCACATAAACAATCTATGAGAACCACATCAAGCTTTGCTGAAATCATGGGAATTATTTCAGCTGAAGATCTGGGACAGTATCGAAAAGCAAGGCTGTATGTAAGAAAGGTTATTCAGGGTGATCTAAAGACAGTACAGTCTATTGGATACTGCCCTGGACTAGGACTCCCGAGGCTTGGATTTTATTAATAGCTTTGCCAAATACCTTTATCTGACCTTGGACAAGTCACATTTCCTCCTAATGCTTCAGTTTCCCTATCTGTAAAATGGGGGTAGCATTATTGATTTCCTTTGTAAAGTTGGTTGAAGACCAGCTTGTCCAAAAAAACAGCCACTGTTCCCACTTTCCACAGGCCTGGAGATGACTGCACAGGGTCAGCTGGCCAAAGAACTTCCTTTGGGTGATGATTTAGGGCTTTTTAAACAAGACTTAACTTCTTGTTTCATTTTCAGTAAATGTGAGCCAAACCGTTGTTGCTAACCTCATCTATGACAAAATCATGGGATTGACTTCAAGATCTGCAGACTTTTGTCATGTTCCTTTGCTCTCTCTCCACCTCTCTCTTTGGTTGCCTTCTGAGTTTTGAGCCTTTGGAAAATGTGTTTGTAACCTAATAGCCTCATCTGAGTTCTTTCCTAACCATGATTAGTAAAAAAAGATCTTGGTGGGGAAAATATCCCATTTTCAAATATACTAAAGAACCTCTCCACTTTATGACTCTTAATTTAATTTTTTTCAAGCAATTAATTTATTCCCTTTCTCCCACTCATCCACATGAGAGTTTTGCCTCTTTTTCTGTTGGTATCTAAATAAGTATCTTAATATCTAAAGCTATTAAGCTTTTCTTGATAACTGTAGCATCCTGTTGAGGGCATCTAATAATTGATAGAACTTTTGATGCATTGCAACCTAGAAGAAAGGCAGAGGGTCAAATGTTGACACTTTTGGGGTTATTTTTTTCCTAATATATTTCAAATTAATACAGTATGTGAAAAATGCAGCTAAGGGAAAATTGCATAATGAGTGGATTTGGTTTATGTTCTCACAGAGGAAAAAAATCCACTATGCTTTATTTGCAACAAGGATTTGGTTAACAAGAAACAGTAACCCTGTTTCTCAAGTGAAAGTAAAGCAGCTCCTCTGATATCTTGGTTTTCCATATCTGGAAGAAGAGAACAGGGAGAGAGAAAACTAAAACAGCTGCAGTTAGTTGCTCTGAAGCATGGGATAGAGCAAAACTACTTCTGAGTGTATCTTTGAGCTCTAGACCTCTTGATTTTCACTTATTGAGAATGTATGTCGTGCCTTCATGTTGTTTTTCGTTTATTCTTTTGTTGTTAATCATCATTTTATCAATATTTTAATAACTTAGTAAAAGTTTTGGATGGATAGGTGCAAAAATGCTATGATGAAGAAGGTGAAAGAGTACAGAATATAAAAGTATTTCAAACTCTGCTCACAGTTCCTTGCTTTGTCAAGCTCGGGACCTCAAGTCTGCTTTTCTCAGAGCAAGGTCTATTTCACAAATCAGTGTTCCTTTCTCTAAAACATGATCTATCTGGCTGAGAAGCTGGAAAAAATCTTACATGTCTCTGTAACATTCTTATAACTTAATATCTCTAAGTTTTATCCCAATCTAATCATTGGAGAAGGCTCTTTGTTTTTGTAGTCACTGTTTCACATAGTAACAGCTTGTTGTATTTTGGTCTGTTTGCCAGAGGCTAGGTTTATTTTTAAATCCCTGAACTCCGAATTTTTTTCGCTTTTCTTTATTTTTCCAAGATTGGAAGCAGCTGAAATGCCTGGAGTTACACGTTGAAGGCCTTGCTTCACAAGATGAGATGGGAAAGCCTCATCCCCCTCCCCTTTTTGTGTGTTTGTCCTTTTTCCTTTAAATTTTTCCTAATGATGTCTCTTAACTGATCTCTGCCTAAAAATAGAACACTGCCTAACTAAAAATAGCCTGGCTCTCAGGCCTGCCAAGGAAAATGGAGAGGAATAGGCGTGGAATGGGAGGCTGAGTAATCCAGCTCTATTCATTCACAGATCCCTTTGAGAACTCAGGCAATGATAAAATGCCCTCAAAAAAAAAAAAAAAAAAAGAAACCACAGCCCTGACTTGCTCTCTTCAGACTCCTAGGTGCCAATAAACATTTTAGCCCAAGGATATATTTTTTTTCTTCCCCCTCATATATAGTAAACACTTTCTGAAAGACAAGGCTTTGTTTCACAGAAGCTAACTTACTGTCAAAAATAGCTGACTTTCCTAAGGTCCTTTCTTTCCCTTGATTTTCCACATGTCTTTTAATTCATTTCCAGATGAGCAATGACTGAGATCTTCTGTCAAGAATTACCATGAAATGTCACATAGCTAGTGTGAATGAATGAATGAAAGAAAAAAAAAAAAAAGATGCTTTTAATTGATTTAATACTTTAAAATTGCTCTCTCAAATCCTCACAGAGCAATGAAAAAGAAGAATTTATTGACCTGATCCTGAGTGAATGAGTAGCTAATTTATTTCACTGAGAAATCAGACTTTAAACAGAAGAGCACTTCTGCAAATATATATATGCGTATATATAAAAGTATATATCATAAATATGTATTTTATATATGTATTTATGCATAAATATATATAAATACATATATATATAAAAGTGAAGGTTTTATTTGTAATTCTTCATTCATCTGAAACTCCAAGAGGTTTAAGGACTTGAGGATGGCAAGGGGCATGGATCTAATTAACAATAAAACTGTTGGAGAATCCTGCAAAGCAGGAGCTTCTAACTAACTTTAAGTCTTCAGCTTAAAAACCTCTCCAGAGGTTTTTAGATCACAGCACCAGCTGTGGTCTTGCAGCATGAGGTATCAGCAATGCTAGAGTGCAGAAGAGACACCAGGAAAAGGGCTGAGCGTGTTATTTAAGGCAGGAATGTTTGTTGTTGTGCTGTATGGAGTTTTTTTTTAGTTTGTTGGGTTTTATTTTGGGTTTTTTTTCTTACATCTGAGTAACCTGGTCAAAGGCAACAACAGGGTGTGGAAATGTCAGCCCAGTTCACAGGGTTATTTGAGCCTGAGTATTGTTTCGTTCAGTTCCTGTAATGCTGCTTCTGATAAGACTCTGGAGACAAAGGACGATAATGGATGGAAAAGGGGACTTTAAATCACTCTAAAAAAGAATCAAGGTCCTTGTGTTTGGGTCTTGTCGACTCTTCTGGTCTCCTTCCTCCTTGTAAAAAATTTCGTCTTCTTGCCTCTTGGCCCCCTACTGCTCTTTGTAGGAGGAGTAGACCACAAGTGATCCCTTTATGCAATACACAGGGTGTAATTGTGTCTGTGTGGTGTATTAGTAATTACCAAGGCTGAATTCCTGTATTGTGTCTTCACTGTAAGCCCTGGAAAATAGGACACACTACCCTGCATTACCATTCTCAACCTAGATAGTGAGCTACTTATAGATGTGTTCCAGACACAAAGGCTTTTGTGAGCAAAACCCATTTTTCATTTCCACCCCTGAGACTTCCCTTCTTTGTGAGGGAAATAGGAAATGTTGCTTATTTACCTGGATTCTTGCGCATTAGTGATACTCACCAGTATAAAATCACTACCTCTTCTTTTACCTCACAACACACAAACTACTGACCTTGTCATCTTTTCCCTCATGACTTTTTGGTTTTATTGGGCTCCTCACAATCTGTTAACTGCTCTTCGTCAGTGCTGAAGATCAGGGAGCAGAGAGTTACTAGCAGAATCAGCAAGTGATGCGTAAAGCTTCAGATCCTTACACGAGTGAAAACTTTTTTTGGTGTACATGTGTTTCCAGATGCAAGCTCTTAGCCACTGTTGTGTTAGGTGAAAAGAGACCTTCCCTGTCGATAGCCAAAAAGCTGTGGTGTGTAAAGCCCACCGTTCAGGTTTAATTAGATCCGTGATTTAAATCCTAGTGGTCACAGAATCACAGAATGTTAGAGGTTGGAAGGGACCTCTGGAGATCATCTAGTAGAGTTGTAGAGAGGGTTAAGGTCTCCTCTGAGCCACCTCTTCTCCAGAAGAAAGTTGAAGGTTCCTGCAAATATCTGCACAAACGTGGCTTTTTTTCTGAAGCAGTTCCAGGGTCAGTAAAGGTGGCAGAATTTGGACTTAAACAGTTCATGCCATGAATGTCCACATCTCTTACACATTACGGAGAGCTGGCAATAGGTGAACCCTCTTTCCTGACGGTGCAAGAGGAGCTTCATCACCCAAGTGGATGGGGATGCAAAAAGTCAACCTCATCCTGGCTTTTTTCCTACTTCACTCCACCTCTAGAGACGTGGCATTTCAAATGTTACGTTACCCTTCTGCTTCATATGAATCATAGAATCATTAAGGTTGGAAGAGACCTTTAAGATCATCAAGTCCAAACATACCTGTCACTAACATGCTACTATGAAGAGCAAACCATCTCCATACCTCTTCCTTCCCTGGGCTGCACACAAATCTGCTCTTGAGATGCCTTTCCACACTTTGTCAGAGCTCTGGCAGCAGTTCTGTTAAACTTCAAAATGTGCTGACTTCTCTTCCCTCTTACAGTAAGGAGGTAGAAATTAATTATTTATCTGTATACTATCAAAATTTGCATCCATCCTTTATGTATTATGTAGCTCCTATTGATCAGACTGCATTTGCCCTGAATTCAGAGAGGCATCCACGTGTTTGTTTATATATAAAAGACAGATGAAATTAATGTCAAGTTGCCCAGCTTGCAAGGGCTATAAAACCTCAAACACATATGCTTCATTGTTCTGCATTTTTAATCATCACAAGCCTAGCAGTCAGCTGTAGTAGATTCATGTCCACAGTCCAGAAGTGTTGAATGTAGTTAAATCTTAAATAGCCATTGTTCTTTGAATTAAAAAGGGGGGGGGGGGGAA
>VWZO01015185.1:0-44129 GCA_013396975.1 Bucco capensis
CCAAGTATTAATCTCTGATATTCTCCAATATCCTGATACCTGAGATACCTGAGAAGAAAGACATACCTATTGCTTTCCTCTGCCTCTGCATGGAAGGTTCTACTGACTATCCATGAAGGAGCTGGTGCTAGATAAAAAAAAAAAGTAAGGCTGTTTCACAAAGCTTTGTAATATTTATAGTGCCCAATTCCTGAGGCTGCCTTATCACACACCTGTGCAGCCACTAACTGAAAAAGAAGGGTCACCTGGTGTTTTATTTGTTACATATCCTAAATCTCTCCCCAAAATCCATATTGCAAAAGCCAGAATTAACATGTCACTGGAGTAGTGAAACACTCTTGAGACAGCCTAGCAGCCTAGCAGTGAGAATTGTGTAGGCGTTTTATAAGCACTATTTCTATAGTAATAGTAATTACTATTATAGTAGTAGTATTTGTTAGTGTTTTATATAACAGGTCAGCTGGCCTCTCCCTCACCAAGCACACTGTATCAGTTACATGACAGGTTTTTAGAAACAAAATTTGGATTCTTCTTATGCCAAACAGAGAGGTTTAATTTGTGACCCACAGAGTGAGCACAAAGGAATCACAGAAGGAAAGGAAGAGGAGCAGATAACTGAGGAAGAACATGGAAGGTAAATTTGCTGCAAAGCCATGGAACAAGATTTTGGCATTAGACATGATGGATAAGAAGCTTAAAAGCTTAGAAAAAGTAGTGATGATGAATTTTGAAGTGCAGAAGAGGGGGCCAAATATAAGCACTGTGTTGGTAGTGTAAGTGACCAAAACACAGTGGAATAGTACTCTCTGGAGGAAAGTGAGAAATAAGGGGAATGGAAAGAAGGAATTTTACTTTAAGCAATATATATTGGGTAACTGCATGTATCTGCATATATCAAGCAAATGAGCATTCCTCTTCCTTACCAGCATGTACCCAAAAGCCAACAATCCACAGCAGGTTTTTCTATCAAACAAGAAAGAGTAGGTAGCTGTGACAGCAGGACAGGAGAGTTACAGTGCATTAGAACAAGAATGTAGCATGAACTTCTAAAGCCTGAGATCATGTATTTCTCACAATAAAACAAACAAGGCAACTGGCAGAATTCTATGGGGAAAATGACATCACTGCAGATTTTTAGGGCTAATCATTTAACTGGATTAGCCCCAAAGTGCAGTGTCTAAAATCAGCATCCCTGTCTCTTTATGTACTCCAGATGAAACACATTAGCAGAAATATGGCAAGGGACATTCACAATGCACTGTTCTACATTATCAGCATTTTTTGCAAATCTGCAATTAGTCTAAAGGGCCTGTGTAAATTAGGCCTCTTGATAAACGAAGCACCTAGACAGGTCGCAGATTTATTGGATCTAGCTGTTCTGCTGTCCAGAGCCTGTTGGCTAGACTGTGGAACAGAAATGGTACACTGGGAAAATCTATGAAGTCAACATAACTGTTAACTACTGAGCAAATGGTGAAAAGCCTTAAATGGGGCTGCTGACTGATTAGCTTTGAAAGTTTCTGCCAGTAATAATGTAAATTTAGGGTTTATGCACTGAGTGAAGAAATTAAGGAGATCCTCTTCAAACTTTAGTAGATATGCACGAAACCCTATGTTTTTGTAGTGACGGGAAGAGTGTCTGAGATACAGATGCACATGTGTATGGAGAGAGAGATGAACACTTGGAGACCAAGATAGCATTGTCCTTTGCACAGATTCTGGACAAAAAAGATCTCTCTTATAGCTCCTTCTACTGCCCCATAACAAGTCTATTTCATAGGTGATTATTTGCAGTCCTAAAGGGAAGTTTAGTAGTTTCTGTAAATTCTTGCTCAGAGCCAGTATGAGTAGGGCATCTTTGATATGTATAGCTATTTACTTGCATGCACAGCCCTGCTCCTAGCTATGTCACCTCCCTCGCAGCAGACAATACAGTTGTAATCTTCTGGGAAGGAAGAATAATCTAGAGGAGAGGAGAAGGTACAGGGACTATCCAGATTATTTTCATTTATATCTTGAGATCATCTGAAGTGATTTCCAACTGAAGTGTGGTGACACCTGCCAACTCATCTGCTGTTGTTCTCAATGAACTCAGCTGAACAAGCCAGTTTGGATTTTCCAGCAGCTGTTCAGATGTTTTCTCTTCTCTCCCTCTCTTTCCTGCTTGCCTTCTGTTTTTAAAAGCCATGTAGGACCCCAGAAAATGCTTTCAACTCTCCCTAGATTCTCAGAAACAGACCATATCCAAAGTTCCAGCTTTCTCTTAGTTATTGCAATGATCAAATCATCAGATATAATAATTGAGCATAAAGACACTCTATATTGGTTGTGGGAAGGAGGTAAGAGCAGAGAAGGATCTAAAATAGCTGAATCCATTTGTTTCTGAAGGAAGTGCAGTATGCTGCCACTTCTCTCTGTGACTGCAACGCTGCTCTATGGTCACTCAGTGTTCTTCAGTAAACCCACATTGATTTTCCTGTCGATAGTGTTCCTTCCGATCACAAAGAAACTGTCGGTGCTAAACAAATGGACAGTGTTTTCCTGCAGCACACTCAGCTCTTCCACCTCGTAAAAAGCTTGCTTTGCTGCTGCATCTCTCTTTTCAAATGAGTACTCTTCACAGAATAAAGAGAAAAATCTCTTGTGCCTACCGGGGACCCAAATTCACCCAGGAAGTACATAGTGTATCCAATTATGTTTCAGTTTGATCCTGCTACTTTTCAGGGCCTTCTAAATTATGGAATTAAAATGGTTTAGTGGATAAAAGGACTGGTGACACTAGCAGTGTTAAGAATTTAGAATGTCTCCTCATATATTAGAAAAGGCTCTTTGAATATCATCAAAGAGATTTAAGAATTTTTATTCCTTTTTATAGCTGTTTTAAAACTGATTAGACTTTTTAGAATAGACTTCATCTTATGTCTGTCTGTTGCTCTCTCTCTTTTCCCACTTGCTTTTCTCCCAAGTCTTCCCTCCTGCTGATTAATCAAACTTTTCTTTGTTAGCATACGGCACTTCTGCCAAAACATTACCATTTTGCCAAAGACTGAAGCAGGCAGCAGAGCACTGAGACCAGGCACTGCTTTGTGTTAAGGTCTCCTAATCACTGTAGGTGTAAAAGAGTAGGAAGAATCATCACTTTTCCAGTCACTTACTCTTTCCAAAAACAATCCCTGACATTAGTCTTGCAGCAATGAAAACGAAAAAAAAGCAAAAACCAAACAACAACAAAAACCCTGCTAAATAGGGAAGACATAGAGTGAAGCTAACCATTCTGGTGTCCTGGGACCCTGCTCTGGAAATGTCTGTGGATTCATCAGTGGGGTGGTGAGATTAGATGGAAGTCTGTCTATGCATGAATGTGCACTTATCTGTGTTGGGATTGAGGGCTTTCGCATCCATGAAGCCTAGACTATGGAGCAACACCTTAAAAATGTTGACATTCACCATTTGAAAGTCATTAGAAGTGTTGTTGTTTTTAAAGTGTTCCCTATATTGAAAATGCTTACACTAATTTCTTTCAAATGGTAAAATGGAACCACAGCATCTGGGTGGTGTTCCATGTGTACGCAGGAAGGCATATGCACCTGTGTGTGTAGTTACATATACATGTATACATGCTCATGTGCATGGACGTGTAGATGTGAGCCTAACATAGAACACACAGCCACTCCTGCCAGAAACAGAGACCTTCTGTATACATTATTTCTGACCAAGAAAGAAAAGAAATAGATAAAGTGACTTACACAGGACTGAAGAGAGAGAAAAGCTGACAGGCTCTCCTGTAGTATTTAAAGGGGAGAAAGCACAGTCTTGTGGTTCAAGCACAGAACTGCATATGGCCAGCTCTGGGTGCTGGGACGAGTCCTTCCAAAGCATGTCCCTGGTTGGAGATACCCTAGCTGTTGAGAGCATTCCCTGATGCAGTTAGATCTTGACAAAGGGGTTTTCAGCTGTCGTAATTATCATCAGGAGAGGTAAAGTGGTGCCTGACTATTTCCAGACTGTAGGATATGAAACTGGCCAATGAAAAAATAAAGCAACCAAAGTCTGCAGGTGCTTCTTAACAGTCTGGCTAATGACCTTTATCCACAGTAGGGGGCCTCCTGGGGCTAACACTGAGGCTTTGTTCATAAATGCTTATCAAATGTATTGACATTCTCAGCTGCTCTGAAGTTGTGAAATGTTCTCACTCCACGAGGGACAGGTTGCTAACAAGCCTGAATCTCTTCTTGCACTGATGTAAATCAGAAGCAACACCAAAACAGACAATGTACACCACACTGTCATCAAACTGGAATGAGTGAGAGGAAAATCATGCCTCATTCTTGTTGTCAGTATACAGCTAAGCTGGAAATCATATGCTTAGCCCTAATTAAACAGTTTTAAATGAAACAAATGTTCAATTCAGCTTTTACAAACCCCCCAGTAAAAATAAAGCTATCCCACACTGCCAGCAATAATTGGGTAAAGTCCTGTGGGACTGTAAATTTTGCAGATTAAAAAAAGGAATATATATACATATGTGTGTATATATATTCTCCCAGTAAGGATGTTATTATCCTTACTGATAGCAGTAGAAGGTGGGATTAGAGCTTGCCTTCATGACCAGGGCTCCCAGAAACACATAGCCCTTGCACAATTACTTCACTACTCTCCGAAAGCCAAGGAAAGATTTACTGCAGTCACAGAATCACCAAGACTGGAAAAGACCGCCAGGATCATCAAGTCCAGCCTATGACCCAATACACCACAACATCTAAACCATGCCACTCAGTGCCACATCCAATCTTTTCTTAAACACCTCCGGGGACGGCAACTCCACCACCTCCCTGGGCAGCCCATTCCAGAGCCCAATCACCCTCTGCGTGAGGAAGTGCTTCCTAATGTCCAGTCTAAACCTCCACTGCTGCAACTTCAAGCCATGGCCTCTTGTCCTGTCACTAGCTGCCATGGAGAAGAGCCCAACCCCTACCTAACTACAACTTCCCTTCAGGTAGTTGTAGAGGGCGATAAGGTCCCCCCTGAGTCTCCTCTTCTTCAGGATAAACAGTCCCAGTTGCCTCAGCCTTTCCTCATATGTCTTCCCCTCCAGCCCCTTCACCAGTCTCGTTGCTCTCCTCTGGACCCTCTCCAGCACCTCAACATCCTTCTTGAAGTGAGGNTCACCTAGCCAGTTTTTAACCCAGCGAAGAGTGAACCTGTCCAGTCATCCACAGGAGCTTCATCAGGCCAAACAATGAGTGCTTTTGAAAATCATACTCCCATGTGTGAATAGTATTTGGAAGGCAGACTGGGGATAAGTCTCCAACACAATGTGCCTTTGTGGGGATACCTGCATTTTCCTGCAGAGTAAGAGCAAGCATGAGTTCCATTGCCTCCTAAAGGCCTGTCCTGGGAGATCCCAGCTCACTTTGATTTGGGAGGAGAGGAGGAGGCCACAAGCCCTCTAAGTTTGCAGGGCTGGTGCTGCATGGATTTATGCAGCTCTGCTGAGCCTTAGGACTGCACTACATGGGTCCTCTGTGCTGCTCAGAAAATGTACAGCACCAGTGACAAACTTGAGAGGAAGCTGCTGAGGGTCACCCTGCCTGGCAGTGTGGTCTCCAGCAGGGATACCTGTGGCCTCCACCTGCAGAAGGAAGCTGGGGTACACAGGTACACCGTCATCCTGAGGTAGCCACAGCTCTGGCATGGGTTCAGCTATGGTCTTTTGACACTAGCAGACAATTTCAACCTGTGGAGTCTCATTTTCAGCTGCGTTTTGGAGTGTAAAAGATGGGCAAAAAGGCCCTTGGAGTGAGGTGAGGGGTTTGGGGTTTTTTTTTGGTGTTGGTTGTTTTTGGTGGTTTTTTGTGAAGAGGGAATGCTTAGAAACAGTAAGGCAACCAAAAATGATTGTTTGTAACTTCCTCTGAGGGACAGAAAAAACAGTCATCTGAGCTTGTCACAGTCCCCACAAATACATACTTGTCTCCCTCTCAGTCTCCGTATCTTTTTCTGTCTGCTAGAATTGCCTTTATATACCAGCATTGGCAGAGGCTTTGTATCTCCCCCATTCAAAGTACTGTAAAACATGACCAAACAGGGAATATTAGAGGCCATTAAACATGCTTTAAAAGTTCTTTAATTTGTTGCATCATGATAACTGCACTTTAATAAAAACAACCTCTGGTCTTAATAGCCATACAATAAACTGTTATTTATATGAGTCAGCATGCCTGGCTGAGCCTTCCAGGTGTGCCCCAGATTTTGAATCATCAGAGTGATCCAGAGGGAGGACACTGTCTGACAGAACCTAAACAAGGCTTATAAACATGTGCCATTTTACCTAGTTGCATCTAGGGGTATGCTGGCTATATTAAGTGCCTGGCACAACATGGCAATTTCAGTGCTTTGATTTATTTCAGTATTGCATTTAATTGTTTCCTTCTTGCCGAAGCTTTAACATGTGATGCTTGTGAATATAACCTGCGCCCTCCATATGGCACTCTGGTTTTCCATTTTCAAATGCAATCGTCCCGGAATAATGACTGTGGTATAACTCAATTTGAGTTCTGCTGCTGGGGACTTTATTACATAATGCTTTCTAATTGACCCTCATAGTTTAATAAGACAGAACATTTTGCCAGAACATTGACAAAAGTTATTAATTTTCACTTCAGCAGAGACCAGTGTCCCAATTAAATCCCATGATAATGCCTGACTGACTGACTGACTGACCTCATTACGGCTAATGCTTATTAGTCCTGCAGAGAGGATAACATCACACACTGTTAAAATGCCTAAA
The DNA here is from genome assembly GCA_013396975.1 of Bucco capensis. Lineage (NCBI taxonomy): Eukaryota > Metazoa > Chordata > Aves > Piciformes > Bucconidae > Bucco > Bucco capensis. Next base: position 6,791 of record VWZO01015185.1, read on the forward strand.
TGAGCACATACAACTATTCAGCATCATTATAATTTACATACATGACTAATTTTACTCCACCAGTCCTTGTCTGGTGAAACTAATGCCATAAACTTCTGTCACACAACAGGATAGCCACTGAGAATTTTGAACCTACCATAAAATCAAACCTGAAGTGTCTTAAAAGGATACAACATTCAGTTAAATCTACCTGTCTTCTTGAAAAACAATTATAGGTACATGTATTGTATATACCTGAACTGGTAATGTGCTTGTGCGTGTTTCTTTTTAAAAAGTAATAATTTTCTTTAATGAACCAAAATAATGGCAGGGATCAAACCTTTCTGCAAGCAGTTATACATGCCTTACAGTTTAACTGCTCTTCCTCATGCAGAGCTGTGTTTTCACATTTTCTTAGAAGCTTCTTAAATGTAGTCTAGGTAGCAATTTCATATTCATTACAACCCTTCCCTCTGCCCCTTTTAATAATTCCTCTCCAGGAAAACACTTAAGCCAAAATTATTTATTAATATATTATATACTATAGTAAGCACATGTTTATAATGTCACCTATTTTGAAGAGGCACTTTTGAAACGTGAACCAGAACAGCTATATTCTTCATTTGCTTTTTAAAAGAAGCAAGAGGAGAGAACGGCATTTTTATGGAGTATAACAAGTTCTTACACTTTCTTTCCGCATTTTCAAGTTGCTTTAAATACATACACCTCACAATACAAAGCAAACACCAGATCTCCATCCTCAAGATTTTCTGCAGGCTTGTTGTATCCTCCCACAGGATTGTGTACTTCACAAAGGATAATAGTGAAACAGCTTGTCTCCTAGACTTTGGTTTGTTCAGAGGCAGAGTGATGTAAAATTTCAGGAGAGGAATTTACAAGACGGGATAAGAATCACAGCTGCTTAGATGAAGATAAATAACAACATCCACTACCACACACACATATGCAACCTCACCAGGGCCAGGTGATGGCCTAGATTTTCAGATTAACTTTTTCAGATGCATCCCAAAGACACTATCGTCTAGGTTCCCTTGCATTCCAGTGAGATTTCTCCTCTAATGGTGTATGCCTCTTTGTAAAGAGGACTTCAGAGCCTGGTGGCATAGACTCTGAGTTTGTTCTTCTTCAAAATGACCATGAGAGTGCAGCCAAGGTCAGACACAGCAGCCACTACCACAGCATGACTGCTGGATGCATGAGAAAGAATGTCAGGAAGCAGTCCTTCTCCTCATACCAGTCCCTTCAGACACATTGGTGATTTTTTTTCCATTCATAAATCCCATGACTAATGAGACTGCATTGCCTTTCAGCCTTGTTGTCAACCACATTTTCTGCTTTCATTGCTTCCAGTCACATATCTCACATGTCTTCAGTATACCTTCCCCCCCCAATCCCCATCTTAATCACATTTCATCTTCTGCCACTGCACTTTGGAAAGGAGTATAACAGACATTGTCTACAAAAATGAAGTGCAAATGCAGCAGAAAATTAACTCTCAGACACACACAATAGATGTTTGCTTAGTTACAACTGAGCAAAGTATTTGGCCCAGTGTGTTTGTAAATAAATCCTGTAAAGTGCTGAGAAGTGCTAATTAAGTTCATAGTGCATTCTTGATTTGAAAATAATTATTTGTCTTTTGCCATTTAACTGTCATGTTTAATTTTCACTATTGTGTTCTGCTCACTAACAACATGATGAGACATAGCAAAGCGTGATCCTTCACTGTGTAAAATAAGCCAAGCAATTGTGAATGCATGGAAGAAATATCTGATCCCAGTATGCACTATATAAAAAATGCCTACAAACAGGAATTAAGGTGCTGTAAAACAGACCTTCAGTCCTGGTACAAGTCTTCTCTATTTTGCCGCTCCTTGGAGAGGAGAGGAAAGGGGAAAGAGAGGAAGGGCAGGGAGTGAAAGAGGGCGAGAAAGGAAGGGAAAGGGAAAGACAAGGGAAGGGAAAAGTAGCCTATCTGCCTGAGTCTGGAATTTATTATAAAGCCTTCATCTAAGATGCTCATTTGTGTATGATTAGCAGCATTTGACCACACTGTGAGGGAGATCTGAGAATATCCAAATGATAAAAATGGCCAAATGGACTCCAGCTAATCAACTGAAGAGTCTGTTCATGAATCACATTTCTTTAACTGAGCCTTCTTAGGAAGAGAAATACTGAGGTTTGAAAGCTCCCTGTGGTCCAGTATGCAAGTAGTTTTTCATTTGTTGTTTGTTTTTTTTTAGCTAGCAATCCTTCCGAAATGATTAACATAGGGATCAAACATGGTTTAGGCAGATGGGAACAATACAAAATCAGTACAAGTAAAAGGCTAAAAGAACTATCTGGAAACTAAACACAGTGAGAAACAGAAACAAGTAGAATGCTGAGTTCAGGCTAGTGGAAGGGAGAGCCCAAAAATATTTCTATGAAAGTAGTCTTACGCACACGTCAGCAGAAGGGAATAAAGCAGCAAAACAGGTGAATAGGTGCAAACTAGTGAAACAGATAATAAAAGGCCATAAGGAAGGAGAGGAAAAACAGGTGAAAAATGAAAGTTAATGGACAGTGCTCAGGGAAAAGCCTTCAATGATCACTTGGTTGCTTTCAGTAATGTTGGGGAGGGCAAACAGAGCAGGTCATGAGTTCAGCAAGGTTTGCAAAAAGAAGGATGAAATACTATGAAAGGAAGGGGTTTTTTTCAACAGATCATAAGTCAAAATGCTGCACTGTGGAAGAAAGTGGAAAGGCAGTCAAGGAACTTGTAATAGAAGACTTTATCTGGGATGAGTCAATTGTATTCCAATCATTTCATGGTGGAAGCCACGTGGCTCCTAGTAACAAAAAGAACTCAGAAAGGAACTGTTTTGTCCATTTATTTTAGAACAATAAAGAAGAGCATAAAGGTCACAAACCAGTCATGGGAGTTGAACCTAAATAAACGACTGCCTTATTTGTTCACTCTTGACCTTAAGGGATGGTTTCAGCACTCTTAGAAATATTTTCTCTGCTTCTTCTCAGTCATATAGTCTTTCTCCAACATCTGTTCCGAGGAAACATTTTGCTGCTTTCATTTATACTACATGGACTGACAACTCAGGCTTTACTCCTTTCATGCTTTCTTCTCCTACTCTTCCTTGCCTCCTGCAAGCGCTTCCTATACATGAAAAGCCCTCCATGAAGATTTCAGCTCCTTTTAAAGACATGTATAACTGAAGATCACTGCAAGAAGTGCTGTTTGAAGGTGATTTTATAGTGGCAGATGTAAACACTTTGATCTGTGCATCATCTAAACTGGTAATAAGAGAGTAAAGAGTAGAAAATGAGGATGGTGCATGTCACTTTTCTGAGCAGTACATTCCATGTAGGGATGAAGAAGAAAGGAGGAAGGAATAAGTATCTGCAGGTACAACACTGGGTGTGCAAGAATTCAGGCTGTAAATCACCTGAATAAACATGGAACAATAAAGACAATCAGTAACCTTCTTCCAAAAATATTTTTCACTGTGACATTAGCAAAGAACCTTCTGTAACAGAAAAAATAGCCTCCATCCAGTTACCTTTGGCGTGGAAACTGGTATATGCTGATAGAAGTGCTGTGCTACAGGTCAAGTAGAGATCAATCTGTCCCATCGAAACTGCAAGGGGAGTCTGGGCAGGCAAAAAGTAATCACTCCATTTGGAATCGTTCCAGAATGCAGGAGTTAATGCACCCATTCTTGCAAAATATATCATAAGACTTTTAATGAGCAAAGTGGTCAGTATCACATCTTGGAAAGGTGTCTAAATACTCTCCTGACATCATTCTGGGCTGTGGTTCAGCATGGGCTGCAGATGAGAGAAGGGAGAAGAAAGTGGAAAATGCCACCTACAGTACTGAATTGCCAACACCTAATAAAGCACAAGGAAATGAAAAACTAATCAAAGACGAAGAAAGAGCACATGAAAAATTTGAAAGATCAAGTCTGGAGTGGACTATGGAAAAGACTGAATGGAAGTAAGAAACCAAAATAGGAAAATAAAAGCTGAAGAATGGAAACTAGCTTGCTAACTAGGTAAAAATTAGTAAGTCATTTAAAACACAAAACAAAACAAACCCAAAACCATAAGAAACATAGGGCTCAAAGGGAAAGACAAATGGCCTCCAGGATGTGGTGTAGGTTATTGATAGAAGAAGACTTCGCTGAGGTGAAAAAAAAGAAAAAAAGACCAGTGAAAAATGCCATGAACAGACATAAATTCCCCAATGATGGAAGATGAAATAGTGAAGAAAATCAGGATCATGTCAGACCAGGTGATTGAGAAATTAGAACATCTGAAGACTGACAAAAGCTTACAGTCAGATTAGTTTCAGCAAAGAACTATGAATGAAGGATGGAATTAAAAAAAAATTAATGAATCCTTCATCATACACTTTGGTACACCAAACCTGGACAAAATGATTCACAGAAAGTTCAGGAACTCTTAGGCCAAATATCTCAAGAACTGTAGTATCTGTCAATAGTCAGTATTGACTGTGATTCCAGCCTGGAGGGGCAGAAAGGAGGGGAGCCTTCAGAGGTTTTCCTTACAGCCACAGAGGCCACTGTCTGCCTGAGTTTTAAGTACCTGGCACTTGAGATCTGCTGGCAACAATTTCAGTGCAGCTCCAGTGATAGGGTGGGCCAGTAACTTTACATTTATGGTGTCAGGAAGAGCTATGTTTCCCCTGCCTTTTAAATCAACATTGTAAATGTGTCAACATCACCTGTAGGAAGCATTAGAAAGTGTTATTTTAAAGTGTTTAGAAGGCAGTTTGGATTTTTTCGATTTCAGCTTTATGTAAGCGAGGACTTTATGCTACCTAGGGTTCCTGTGAGAGGCACCCAGCAATCATGATGAGAAAATACATGCTGGAAAATGCATGGCAAAGCCAGAACCGTGAAGCCAGCTGTATCTGCTGTGGATGCCTCCAGGTCAAATTCATCAGTGAAATAAAGAGTGGTCCAATCTTGCTAGAAAATGACTGTAAAGGGGTAAATTTTGTGCCATATTTTGGCATTTAGTGTTCGTAATATTCTATGCTGAAGGGAAAGAAAGGTGTAGAACAGTCTACAAGAGTGAGAGGTAATCAGATTAAAAGAGGAGGTGGAGCAAATTTGAGGATGTTATGAGGCTTTTAACTAGTCACAACTTCCCTGAAAATTACACTCCAGCTATTTGTTTGGCTGCTGCTCACGTCACCAGTGTATTTGCTCTGGGATGCAACTGTCCCAAGTTGTGCACACACAAAAAACCCTGATCTGAACTTAATGGGACTGACATGCTACAAAAGATGGGTTAATTAGGACTAAGGAGTGGGGTGAGGCAGGACAAGTTATTCATTTGTTTTGTTTCGGTCATTTATTACCCTTTATATGAAACAACTGTAATTCTTTAGCTACATATAAATGAGAATTTGACACTTATTAGCATAAAAGCTTGCAGAGTTGACTGTTGGTCTCTGTCTTGGCCTACAAGACACCATTGTAAGGATTAGATGCTGTTAATGGCATCTTATAGGAAAGCAGAAGTCCCAACATTAAGGCCAGAGTTTCCACTTCACCAAAATAGTTAAAATTCCTGGTATTATAAGATTTCAGTAAAATGTTTTAGTACACTTTTTTGTAAAAGGCAGTATAAATATAATTTCTCCATAGCAGTACAAAGTCTTCATGTTCTGGTTTCTGATTACAATTATGACAGACTCATATTTTTTTTTGTTTCATTTCAACAGAGTTGTTATAAAATGTCTACAACTCATTAAAATGACAGTGTGTAAGTGTTTAACAAAGTCTCTTAGGATCAATTTTTTCTAGCCTGGATTATTATATTGAGCTTCTTCTATTTTGCATAAATAAGTAGTCATCGGCACAACACCCAGATTTCTTTATGTAAATCTGCAAATAGCCAGCTAGCTTCTCTGTTTGGACATTACCTACACATGCAAACATGTCTTTTAAGAATTACTTTATTTTCATTTCTGTGTGTGTACATATTGTATGAAAGAACAGTCAGATTCTTGATAACAGTATCTATAGAAAGATAATCAAATACCAGAAGTTAAGGGACTAATAATTTTTTCTATTTCAAACATAATCAAAGACACTGAGATTTGTGTATGTTACTGTATATCACTTTCACTGGAAGCAGGAAGCTTCAAAAGAAACTGCTGCCAACATGACAACAAAGCCTTTGATTTTAACCTTTGCCCTGTAGTCTGTAAGTCAAAGATCAAAGTTACTTAGTTCTAAAGTTGTTTGCATGCAGCCACTCAACACAAAACATGCTTTCAAGGAATTTCTTTGTAAGTACCATTACAATCCCCAAACCCCAGCAAAACAAAGCAGTCGCCTATTTTAATGTTAAGTGAAGATTAAACCCATAGGTCACTCTCAGATTCAGTTTCCCGCGGTTTGGTTTTGCTCTGTCAGATAATAAAAAGTGTGCTTTGCAGAGTAGTGTATGTAGTAAACAAATTTAGAAGGATCTTGGGTTGGTAGTTCCCAGGATTAACAGTATGAATGTGAATACGTGAGTACTTTCACAATGTAAAAACTTGGTGTGATTGTAATAGTAGCTGCACAAAAGAGGTAGGTTATTGTTACTCTCAGCTATGGTGGGGAAGTCTGTCTTACCACGGCAAAGGCTCAACGGCACTATGCAGAAAAACATTGGATTAGCTGATTGTGAATCTTTTGTACTGGTGAAGCTTCTCGTGATTTTTTTTAAAGTAGTAACTAAAGGCATGTCAGGTACTGCTACTTAAGCACAGACAAACATGGCATGCAATTTTTTTCAGTTATTGCCTTTAAAAGTGGATTTCATGTAATGTGTGGTGAACCAGGGAGTACAATGCTACCAAGGAATCTTCAGATACTCCCTGTATTTTTACTGTTTGATTATCAGCAGAGCTGTGTGGAGCTTGGTGTCACTTCTAAAGAACAGCAGCTCTAAAAGTGCGCCATATCATTCATCATGACATGGACAGTGAATGACAATTGCCAAAGCAATGTCCTGAAGCAGGACACAGAACACGGAGTTCTTTTGCCCCTTTGCTGTCAAAGAGTAGGGCATTGAGTTGTGCTGCTCCATGATGTCAATCTAATTTGAAAAAAACATACTATTCAAGACATCTTGTCTTTGCTTATAGTGCTGTAAGCATAAATGTGCTATATTCTCAGAATGCAATTTGCAAAAACCTTGGTTTCTGTGTTCAAAATTGTGCAAGATTTGCCATAGAGTATACAGACTGTTGTTTTACACTTGTTACAGTGCCAGAGGAAAAAATTTTAAAATATATTGTCCAAATACTAAATTTGGACACTGACTTTCATTAAAAAGCTGAACAAAAATGTTAAAATAATGGAGGTTATTCCCATACTTTTGTTTCCAAAAAATAATTTGTCAAATATTTTCTTCTGGTAAAGAGTAGAATAAGTTTTATCCTTCAGAGAAATAAAATGCTATCCAGCCTCTAATATTTTTTTTTTACTTTACTTCACAAATTGTTAATATAGACTTCTTTTCTTACTATGTATTTTGTTGCTCACAGTGCATGTTCACTAGATCTTCATAAAATTTTAGGGTTTTTTGTGTATCCCACCCACTCATCAAATATAACCCACATATTCCTAGTTAGCACTGGAATAAAAAGGAAGCTCTGGTATTTCTGGCCAGAAGTTCAACTATGAAGTCTATGAATTTTTGCAGGGAAACCTATTCCAGCTTGAATTCCAGTCCAGTTTTTGGAGACTCAGCAGATGTGGATGGTTCAAATAAGCATCTGGACTTTTTACATTTGCATAAAACGGTATGCTGGCTCTCTGAAGTTCCTCAGATCCAAAGACTTCCCTGCACCTATTGACAAATTCTGACCCAAATTTGAACCAACAGTTGTAACTGAGCAGTATCACTTGGCTGAACCAAAACCATTGACAGTAAATATCTCAGTCCTAAAATCTTTTCAGGGTGTTCAAGTCTGGAGGCAAACCTGGCACTTTGACTACAACTCTGATATCAGGGACGAATGCTTCAGCTGGGGCAGATGACCATTACATCATTTACTTCCTAGAATTTCTGGATTGCTTTGAAGTAAATTTATTGCTTACTGAAAAAAAATATTGCCACAAACAAATTGAGAGGAAAAAAAGAAAAAAGCGAACTCCTTAGTTGTATCACTAGGCTCTGGATTCAATTAATTTGTAAGAGTTGAGAAAAGCCCTTTTATTTTTTAAGCCAGACTTTTATTTTTAACACGGGATGAAATCATTGGAGAACAAATTCTGAGACATCTGTTGTTTTATATCTGTTTATTGTATGTGCTTAAATGTGAGTTTGGTTTCACACAGTTTTGACATTGTTGCTTCATTAATAATGATTACGTAATTGCAACCACAACACAAGATGTAAGGCTGTAACATTTTCATTACTTATTAGCGAAGAACTCACAACAGAATACAGGATCAGCAACAACGTAGCAAAGATTTTCATGTTAAAGGTGGTTCATACATGATTTCATAGCAACTGTGATATAGATCAACATGGAGAAAATAATGTTTCTATTAAGGAATGTGATTAAATAAAAAATGGAAAAAACTTTTAAAGAATGGGTTTTTAATAAAGGGAAATTTTGAGGAAAAAAGAGCAAAAATATCTATTTCACTTACTGTTGCTGTACAATAAATTTGACCTATATAATGCTGATCAAGTAAAAATATTTTGTTATGTTTTCTGGATTTTGATTAATTTTGCTTCATATCATACATTCATACAAACAGTAAGCCTAATCTACTATTTCTATTTGAGACGAAATTTAAAGCAAAGTCCTTAGCTTATATAAGCCATTGTGGAATTTTACATGTTTATAGTACAGCAATTCCATACATACCTTTTGTTCTAAAAACACTACATAAAAATGAAATTTAAAATTAGAATTTTTTTTAGAACTTCCAGATTTTTTCATAAGTGGAAATTCAAATTTGTTACTATCTGTCATGATGTAACCTCTCCTGCACAGTCTACTTGAAACAGGCCATTTTTCTTTTGAAAATTTCCTAGGCAGGATGAGTTACCTGTTCTGGTGAGACCACACTTGGAATACTGTGTTCAGTTTTGGGCCCCTCACTATAAGAAGGACATTGATTTGCTGAAGCATGTTCAGAGAAGGGCAATGGAAGCTGATGAGTGGTCTTGAGAACACATCTTCTGAGGAGCAGCTGAGAGAACTGAGGTTGTTTAGTCTGAGGAAGAGGAGACTCAGGGGAGACCTTATTGCTTTCTATAACTACCTGAAATGAAGTTTTAGCAAGTTGGGGATTGATCTCTTCTCCTGGGTAACTAGCAATAGGACAAGAGGAAATGGCCTCAAGTTGTGCCATGGAAGGTTTAGGTTTGATATTAGGAAAAATGTCTTCACTGAAAGAGTGATTAAGCATTGGAACAGTCTGCTCAGTGAAGTGGTAGAGCCACCATACCTCTGAGTGTTCAAAAAATGTGTAGATATGGCACTACATGACATGATTTAGTGGCATGGTGGTGTTGGGTTTATGGTTGGACTTGATCTTAGAGGTTTTTTCCAACCTAAACAATTCTATGATTCTATGCAGTAAAGGCAAAGTGTGGCGGCATCAAGCAGCACATTTGTAAGTGAGGAAAGCTGGTATTGTATCTATGAAGATAGCAATGACACCATTTCCCACAGTAGTAACAGATCATAGTGTATGGTGTATTAACTACGATGGCATTTTTACATAAGCAATGAACATATTCTGGTTTTTGCTTTGTATTTACACAGATACATACATTTTCTACTCTATATTATCTGTGCCAGTGTGGACAGTTGTGGTGCTCTGAATCAAAGTAGCAGCCACATGTTTTTTCTCCATGTGCTCTGCAGTTTTCAGGATACTCTGGCCTCTGCTCTACTGGCACCTCTTGACTTACCTCCCTGAACTGACAATACACTGGGCACCTGTCCTGGTTTGGATTAGAACAGAACAATTCTGTTAGTGATTTTACTTTTCAGCTAAAACTCCTTTAATTAACTGCACTTTTTGAAGCTAATAACATGTTTTCTTCAAGTGCCTGCTTCTAGCAGTGATAAGACCTGATGTTTAGGATTTAAGGCTGAGGATTGTTATGCAGACCAAGGTCACTGCTAAATCTTGGGTACCACAGTAGTGGATGTACAGTAAAGGCTGAACCTCAGGGAGGAGCGAACAGTTCAGGCCACCCTAAAGTGACCAACAGGGTATTCCATTCCATATATGTCATATTCAGTACAAAGAAGAGGGTCAGTTCCTTCTTGTCCCCTCTCTCTTCCTCTTTTTTCTTCTTCAATGACTGGCTTCTGAGGAGGAATCAGTCTGTCTCACATCCCACCAAGAGTTCCAGAATCCAGCTGCCCCTCACACTTTCTGCATTCTGGCTATGGCCTGCCACTAGGCCTGCACAGTATCAGTGGTGACATAGTTGCTAAAACTGGTGTTTGAGTTTCGTATTGGTTTCATACATACTTGTATGTATATATATATACATATATATTATATTAATAGACATTATATTATATAATAATGATAATAATAATAAAAAAGTAGTTTTAGGGTTTTTTTCCAATGCACAAATCCTCCCGGTCTTTATTTCCTTTCCCCTTTCCTTGGATGGGGGAGGAAGAGAGCGTCTGTCACTGTATTAGGGGTTGCCTCAGCCCCTGGCCCTCAATAGCACCTAAGCTTTCCCAAGCAGCAGTAAGCCCAGGAGAAACAGAAGTGCTCAGTGTTCAGCACATCTGTAATTGTGAATACAAAGTTTAAACCAAATGAAGGCCAAGATGCTGTAGTGTTACATCATCCAAACTTTGCAGACTTAGGTGGAAGGACTAGGGAGGATTGTCAGGCACTTGGAAATAGAGTTGTAATAAGGAGAAACAGGGAGTCTTAAAACTGAGAAGAGAGAGCAATTGACTCTGCTAATGGAAACACATGCAGTGTTAAATGAAAGTGTTCCGCACCTTCTTCATAAGGTGGCACTTGGGAGCCCAGCCTCTGCATTCTGTAGGGTATGTTTCTAGCACAGTGTGAGGAGAAAATCAGTTGTGTGATTCCAGCTCTGGTTAATGGGAGCTGTGCTCCTAATCCTTGGTGCACAGTGTAAAATACTTACCAGTGTCTTTCTAGTGAGGCTACTTAGATAATTTCAAGGGAGGAAGTAGCCAAGGGGAAGCTGCTTTATACCAATTAAATGGAAAAGAACTGGATGGAGGGCAATTCAATGCATTCACCCTTACAGGGAGATCTGTTTTTAAACATCTCTATGGGATATTTTTTTAATGAAGAACTAAACTGCACACCCTGCATATGTCAGAAAGGGATAGCTGGGGCCCACAACATTAAATTTCTCTCAGAGGAAGAAGACTAGTGTACATTGTAGCCTCCTGCTGGGTGATATATTTACCTTATCAAGATGCTCACAGAGAACTGTGTAAACATGTACATTCATAAATCTCTGGACTATTGATGGGAAAATGTTACAAGGTTAGAAGGTTTAAAAGACACTTCCAAGTATTGGCTTTTGTCAAACTAGATTCTGTCTGACCCTGTGGAGTCTTATTCCTCCTCTTCGCCCTGTTTTTAAACTTTTCCCCACCCTCCTCCCATTCATCTCATTCCTCATTTGCTCTTCTCCTGTCCTTTCTTCAGTTTGCTACAGTGTTGCAGCTCCTGTCTCTACACACAAACAACTCTTGTGAAGATCTTCAATCTCAGCCCAGACTGAATGGACTAGATGAGAAGATTGTGTAAAATATCAACAGGTGTGTAATACGTCAATATCTTCAGTCACTTTCACCATTTTGCTACAGTACTATTGTGTCTAAGCCAAAACAATTAACATTCCTAGGACCTAAAAAAATGTCTAATGTAGGTATGGGCACCTTTGTGCATGCTGCTTCAACAGAAAATTTCCCTTACATTATAAAAGGAAGGCTTGGATACCATCTGATTTATCACCTCTGATGATGTTCAGTTGTTCAGTTATTCTGGTCCATTATGCACAGCCCATTTTAAGAAACAAATTTTGGATACAACTCTTTCTCATGTAAAACATCAATGAAACTCCATCTCAGGGTACAGACGAACAACTTTTAGGCCCACACTTGGCATCGGTGGAGTTACTTAGCAACTGCAAGTGTGTAAATGAGATCAGAATCTGGCCTGTGCTGTACTACTGCAATCACGAGAGCTCAGCTAAGATTCACTGGTGAGATCTGCCAAAGCTGTCAGCTTGTTGAATATTGGATAACATAAGTTTGTAGATTCTCTACATGAGCAGTAACAGTCATAATCATCTGATGAAGGACAATTACAAAACATAATCAGGTCCACCAACCTCTGGCACACAGTTCCTGTGATGTATGCAGCTGTGAAGATATTGACCCTTTTTGCTTCCAATATCCCTCCAGTTTTCCCAGGAAGCAACCATCAGACAGACCAAAAACGGACTGCCAAATGATTCCATCCAACTCAAAAAGTAAATTCAGTTTAGGCAAAGGTGGTGAGAAATGACTGCTTAGACAGCTCCTGCCTGCTGTACTGCCATGCCAGAGAAGGTTAGCACTGTTCCTAAGGAGTAGAGGAAACTACAAGTGCTGGATGGGTGAAGCACAGCAAGCTGTGAGTAGGGTAAGTGGAAAGAAAAAGGTGCAACTGCTGGAACTACCTCTACATTTGCCAAAATTATCCTTTGACTGCAATCTACGCTTGTGCTGAGAACTGTAGTGTGTTGCCTAGGGCGCTTCCATGGTCTACGCTCTTGTACACACTTTCTTTTTATTTTTTCAAGTCTTTCATTTCTTTTCTGCATCTCAAAACAAGTCATTCAGAGAGACACTACACATCAAGGATTGTCATGCAACCTCTCACAAGAAAAGATCGTAGAATCATAGAATGGTTTGGGTTGGAAGGGATCCCTGGAGGTCATCTAGTCCAACCCCCCTGCACTGGGCAGGGACATCCCCAACTAGATCGGGTTGCCCAGAGCCCTGTCAAGCCCCGTCTTGAATGCCTCAAGGGATGGGAAGTCAACCACCCTGGGCAACCTGTTCCAGTGTTCCACCACACTTGTGGTGAGNGTCTTGTTGAAGCTCATGAAGTTCACCTGGGCCCACCTCTCCAGCTTGTCCAGGTCCTTCTGGATGACATCTTGCCCCTCCAACTTATCAACAGCACCCCATAGCTTGGTGTCATCTGCAAACTTGCTGATGGTGCACTCAATGCTGCTGTCGATACCATTTATGAATCCTTCTGTGGTGTACCTCTGTCTTAGAAGCAGTATCCACTACTTCCCAAAAAAGCTGGGCACCTGAGAAAGCCAGATGAACATGCACATTTGCACAACTCTTTGAAGACAAGAAGCTGAGGAATTTGGGAAATGATTGCCTTGCTCTCCTTCCCAGTGCCTTTCCTGAACTGTAGTTGCTTCCCTTAAGAAACATGAGACAGCCCTGAAGAGAATAGAACTATATGTCTGGGAAAGTTGGCCTTTTCCATGGTGATCACACCAGCATCCTCCTGCTGAGATGACACTGTCCTCCTGGATTAGGAATCCCAAAAATGCCACACATGGCAAGCCTAAGAAAGGAGTAGTTACAGGGAGTTCGTGACCATTTGCTGATGCCTGCAATCTCCTCTGGGCCTGATTTCCCTGCTCCACTGCAGTAAAACCAGCTCTACTCTACATTTGGAAATAAAAAATGAAAATATTTCTTTACATATGTTTTACCATTCAGCTATGGCAGAGAGAGCTGTGGGAAACTGGATGATTTCCTTCTCTCCTCAGGAGATTGATTGCTTAGGCAAGTGTTCCTTCAGTCAGAATGGAGAGCAAATGCTCATACAACCAAACACATGATGAACATGAGTGCGTCAAGTAGCCTGTCTTTCCTGACATCTTTTTTTCCTGCCTCACACTGTGTTCTTACGTAACAGTATGAATTCTATATGCAACTATCCCACTAGATTTGCATCCTTCAGCTGTTGTCCCTCCCTATAGAAATTAACAACCTACTAGAACATGTGCTGGGCATGGGCCCTCTGGATGCTGTGTGGAAAGGTAAGGAGGAGAAGGAAGAGAAATTACGGGAATAAAGAATGTCCCCAAGGATTTGGAGTCCGGAGAGGAAACACATGCTATAAAGTGCAGAAATGCTTTATTGTCATCTGAAAAAAAAAAAAAAACCTTCACATTGTCAAGCGCAAGAAAGATGAATTGGCTTCACAGAGAGGGACTGCTAGTTAGGAGAAAGCCCTGAAAGCCAGCCCACACCTAATAGTTCTCAAAAGACTGCCTACCCTACTGGGAGATCAAAAAGGCAAGAAAAACACTTAAAAGCAACCCATCCCTTCTCTCCGGGAGCTAGCCTGAGCAAGCCAAAGTGCCGTCGCAGTGCACTAGGGAAGCCCCCACCACTTATTTATTGGGCTATCTTTAGTTTGGCATGGGCCCATGAGGGAGCAAAGATATGGCTTCCCACCAGCCTGCCTCTCATTTGGGGGGGAGCAGCTCAGATTGGGAGCAAGCCTGCTGGCCCACACGGAGGGGCAGACCACCTCAGCCTGCCTGGGCCAGCTGGAAACCCTCTGGATCCAACCAGATGCAGCAGACCCAGGGGCCCTGCTGGGGCTGCAGCCTGGGGCAGATTACTCAGGGAAAGACAGAGAACATAAACACTGTTCTGGTCTGGCTCTCAGAGGCACCCAAGAAACAGAATTTCCCTGCAGTGCGGTCCTTCTATGTGTGTAGAAACAGAGTAAATAAAACTGAGGGCTGTGAACCCTCTCTATCACACAAGTTTCAGCCACCAGTCTGGGTGCTGAGTCTTTGCTCATGTGCTGGTCAGAGACCATGGTCTGGAAGAGGAGACACACAACACATCCTGCCTTATATAAAAAACTGAAACAATAATTTTAAAACTTCCGTAAAAGCCACAAGGCTGACAGAAAATCTCTTGCTTCTTGCCAGACTGCAGACCCAACACTTATTTCACTCTTCTCACCCTCCACTGCTAGGTTAACTTCCAGAGCATGTTGAGGGTCACCTGCCACTGCTGTTGGGGTACTCTGGGTTAGATCAGACCCCAGTTGTGCACACACATGCCATGCAGGGAGCTACCTGGGTACTTTTTTTTGCTGGTTCTCTCCAGGCATTTGTAAAGGCACCTGAATGCAGGGGTGCTTGCAGCAGCAGATGGTCACAACAGGGAGCAGATGGTAGTGTTCCTGCTCTCTGGTCCACTCCACTAAGGACTTGGGTTAGATCTCCTCTTGAAGGACACTCCTGTTAAAGGGCCTCAAACCAGGACTCTCTTCTGCTCCTTGATACATGTTTATGGTTGCGCTTCCTCCATTCTGTTATGTTTCACTGCTCTGGGGCTAGTAAGCCCCTAAGACCCTCAGGAAGGTGGAAATACCAGCTTGATTGCCCATCTACACCTAACAGGATTTGGCCAGTCCTGCCCAGGGGAACAGTAAAGCGTCTGTGGGCTTGGCAAAGAGGAGACAATAGGAGCTACAGGCTTCTTGGGCTGGATGCAGTGCTCACTATGAGAGAGAGTGGTAGTGTTTTCTAGACATAGCTGCAAGGTAGGTGTATCTGCTTGTCTTGTCTAAGACCCACACAGAGCCAGCAAATATGATTCCCAGGCACGCTAAAATCACAGTGGCACAGAGGAGGCAGATAGTGATCAATTGCTCTCTTTTCACCATAAGAATTAGGGCGTGGCAAATGGCTTACATTCAAAATAAAACGTTCATGCAAAGAGTACAAAAAGAGCATAACCTCATACAGGGAATTCTGTGATCTTTTGGGGTGAAGGATGGCTGTTCTCCACAAACTTTAGGGATTTCTTCTAAAGAAAACCAGCAAATCGGAATAAATCTGCTGATGTGGATTAACTGGCATTACTTAGCCATGTAGAATAACTAGCTAATTCAGAGCTCTGTTTCCTTCAGGAAAGAATCAGTTAGGTCTGACAGGCACACTTATGCCTCCCCTTAGCCTATGGTCTTCTAGCAAAAAAATAGTCAGCAGGTATGTGAGTGGCTCTGATCAGTATTTTTCAGAACAATGTAAGCAAATCACTTATCAGCTAAAAGCATAACCACTTCAGGGTTTTTGGTCATACCTGTTAGCTCAGACTCATCCTACAGTCCTCCATAGAGGAGTCATTACAAAAGGGTGGCTGAGTAAGCTATTGTCTGCTTTTAGTTCAGCTGTGGATTGCAAACCTCCAGAAAATATTTCAGCAATATATTGTTACTGCTGTCTTATGGATGTACCACTTTGAATTTTAGTGCTGGCAGGTACAGAAGTTATCTTCCACCAGTGTGAACTGGTGTCCTTGTATGTTAAGTAATGGGCAATTTGTGACTTAAATAGAAAATAGAAAAAAGAGAAGGGAGGGAAAGAATTTGGAGGGAAGGAAGGTGGGGAAAGAAAGGAAAAAATGGAAGATTGAAAGAGAGAGAAATAGAAATTTTTAAAAAAGTAAGAAAGAGAGGGAAGGGAGGGAGGGAGGAAGGAAGGAAGAGAGGGAGGAAGGAAGGGAAAGGAAAGGAAGAGCAAGAAAAAAGCCAGAAAAAAAGCCAGAGAAAAGCCAGAGTTCTTTTAGCCTTCCTGTGAGGTCTAGGTTTCATTACGAGTGATAATTTAGCTAACAAACATCTGACTTGAATCAGCTCATGCAGCTATTTGGTCCTTTCTTCACTTTAAAAATAAATCCTCCAGCCCCAGTTGGATAAGCTTGCATGGCAAGGGAGACTTAATCCATACCAAGAGTTTGGTCAGGTATTTTTCAAACACTGGCATAAATTTTTAATTTTGACTTTGATATCCAAACAGACCCAGCTGTAGTCCTCCTGGGGATCCTTGCAGAGGCCTGGCTTTGAACAGTCTCCACAGCAAACAGCAGAGACTACTGAAAATTCTGATGGCTGCTGGTGAACTACCAAGCACTACAACAAACTGGAAATCAACACATCCTCCCACTTGGAGGAACTGTTTAGAAACAGCTTCTTGAAGGAAAACAAATGGAAATACAGTGCATAGAGGCAGGAAATGCTGGTGCATTTGTCTCTCCATCTGGGAAATATTCTGGGAATGTTTTCAGTAACACAGGATTAACACCTCGAAATGAGAAAAGCAAATAAACATGACTGGATATGGTTTCATTATTTGCTTCATTCTATTTTGATTTTCTCTTCACATTGTGTGTACTATGTACACATTTCTTCTAAATGTGGCCCTAGATAACCATATGTTAACTCTTTGGAAGCTAATATTTCTATAATCAAAACATAACAAAAACAATCTAAAAATGGATTTTTCTTTTCCTATAAGAAGCCTAAGTTTTCTTAGATCTTCTGAGATGTCACTTCACTGCAGGTTGTGGCCAGCTGCTCCTTTGTAAGAACAGTAAGTAGAGAACTTGCAACATCCTGAAGACATTTTCCTACTGCTTGAGGTCCAATACATATTAGAAGTGTCAGGCTTTGATATGCTAATATCCGATCTTACCAGCACAAATTAATGCCACAGACACAACTCCTTGTACAGTTATTATGGTAAGTTCAGCACAATCTAGCTGATCCTGGAAAACTGGAAAACTGCACTTTAGATAAATAGGGAGATCTATGCCATTACATCTTTGTTAATTAAGAATGTTTGAATCACCTGGGCTTGAAACAGGAAAATTCAACCATGCTGTGAGAGCCAAAAATTGAGTTGATGTGGGTAAGTATTTGATCATATTTCTCTGACACCACATAGTCTCTGCCACCTTTAGATTATGGTCCTTTCTCAAGGTCCCAGTGGACTTCAATTGTTCAGATTGGTTATCATGTTTCATAGAGGATTCCTTAACTGTTTCACTCCAAAACAAAAACATATTTTCCTAATGGTGAACTGATAGTGCACCATGGAAACATTACATGTCACTGTGAATGCAGAAAGCGATGTTGTAGGGCAAAATGGAAATACATCAGAAAAATGACCTCAGAAAGATGTCCACCATCTTTTTTCTCTCTCTGCCTGGCTTTAACCAACCATTACATATGTCATATTTCATGAGCTCCAAATTCACTAACAAAAGGAAAGTTTAATAAGAGATGTCAACTACCAACAAAAAGAAAAGATTCAAACAGGCAGTTAGATTAGGAAGAGCACTTTGTTTTTAAAAAGTCTGGCAATAATGAAAGGTTCTGGATTGGAATCTCTGGAAAATGAAGTTCCCATAGCCATTGATTAATACATGATACAGTGTCAGCTTTCCTAGCAAAATGACATCCACTATTCCGAGAAGATACATGATTTGCTGTACAGACCTTCTTGCTAAAACAGCTGTGGTCTGCTTTGTGATATGAACTCATATCTCCAAGAGCTAGACTATTTCCACCAGCTCACCTCTGGGGTTCTGAAATGACAAGGTATTTCAATAATTAGCTACAATTAATCTGAAATGGTGAAAGGATTCCTCTCCTATGGTCAACCCCAAAGATGGTATAGTCCACTGATTGCCTGGTTTTGTCCTACCTGAGTTGGAAAACGGGATAGCCTCAAAACAATCTGAATCACTTTAGTTTAGTCTCTGCTTAAAGATCATTAACCATAATTCAGTGAAGATCTTGATTTTCTCATGAATCTACAGGGAAGTGAAAAAAATATCAGGTCTACACAATACAGGAAAATCCCTTGAAAAAAGTCAAAGTTCTTTAAAATCTTGTGTTGCTGAGAGGGCCAAGAAACTACTGTAAATGGAAATCATGATGTCAAAAGTAATTAACTGTGTAAAGCAGGCAAGTGCAGTTAAAACACAGCAATCAATTGAAGTTGTTGGGTAAGTTTTTTCCATGTCCCATAAATTATTGAACAGTTAATTTCGTCTTCGTGCCTGCAAGACATTCTAGCTTTAGGATGACAGCTTTATCCATTTAAGGGAGTGTGGTGACAGCAGTACAGAGAGTGCTGAGAAAACAGGGAGAGAAGGTCCATTCTCAGCTGTAATACCACTGAGAAATACTGGGACACATCAACATCCTAATCAATATGCGAGAGTCAGTTACTGGGGAAGTACAAGGCTTAAGCAGAATCTGATTATTAGGTTCATGTTTAGTCCACCAGATGGCTGAGATCAATACAAAGCTGAATATCATACAGAAAATACATAGCCATGTACTCTTACACAGTCTTTCTCCCTACCCTATTCCCTCCTGGGTCAGATTCACACATGCCTCTTTTCTCTCTTTCATACTACAAGGCGAGATCTCAAGACGGGCAGCAAAAAGGACAGGAACAGAACAGAATGCAAGGGCCATACTCTGTCTTCAGAGCCAGGGAGACAATCCCTGTGTGGTTCCAAAACACTTCTGGAGATAAATATGCTTTTGGGAGAAAAGCTGCAATCCTTCACAGACTTGTGCTTCTGTTTTCCTCCTCTTCAGAGGATGAAGCACTTCCTGAATGCCTTCAATGAGTGCCTGAGCGCCTTACCTGGGAAGGCAAACAGTAGAGAGTGCTTTTACAGTTTTTTACAGAAGGGAGCTATGATGATCTCTGGGTCCCTCACCAACTAAATTTATATTCTGGGTAGTTCCATGGGTTTGAAAAATAGATGAGGATCATGAATAGAAACAAGAACAGAATTTGGTGACTTCTAGAAGTCACTATTTTTTTTTTATTTCTACTTTAAGGTAGAAGAGGCTTTAGATATTTTAACTGCACCCTATGCTTCTTGATTTGATGAATTTTTGGTAATGGTGTAAATCAAGCTGAATCAATGCTTTTGCAGGCACCGAATCAATACATAGGATATCTGGTTTCATCAACAGCCAAGCATTTTACATCCATTTTTTTGGCCAGTTGTGGGGGTTCTGTTTTAAGAGGAAAGGTCAGAAGGTGAAAGTAAGGACTTTACTTGCTGAGGAAGCTGGATTTATACCAGAAGAAATTCTATCCATAACTCCTAGAAGATTCAGAATGTATGGAAAAAATAGCAGTTAAGAAAGGTGGTTTCTATAAAGAACTGTGAAAAGAATGAAGAGTGTAATCTGATCAGGCAGTACAAAGTCTGTCTATGGTAGGTGCTTGCTTACACTAAAGTAAAGACCTAAGTCTGGAAAAAAAAACCCAGCATCCTTAGAGGAGGTGTTTGGACCTGCCATTAAGTCAGCTGTAATACTAGGGTTCACTTCTATGGTGAAAGGTCAGACTATTGACTTAGTCTTCAAAATCTTCTTCAGGTGCAACTGTACTCTCAGTGATGACCCTGCAGACCAGAGGGACTCAGTGTCTCCTGCATTGGGAGGTCTCAGCATTGTGATTCCCTCAAACTAAAAGTCTCCAGTCTTGTGTGATACAAAATGGCATGGGGGAAGCAGAAAATGGGGAAGGTGCAGCTGGAGAGCAAACTCCTCTTGATATCTGGTGTTGGGAGGAGCATAGCTGACTAATTTGGCTGCAGTACAGTCTTAGTCTGTACCATGACAGAAGACAATGTGGATTGCTGGAGATTTGGGATGAGAGTCTGATAAACCTCCTGTTTCCACCTATGCAGAGTGGAATACTTGCTGTGGTGCGTTGAGGACATGTCTATACCTGGAAGGTAATTTGCTCATCCTCCTTTTTTCTACCAAGTAGATAGTTAAAAATCAGTGCAAAGTAACAATTTCATGGTGAAAAAGGCATGTCCTAGAAATCTGAAACACAAATAAAAACAGGCTGATGTCAGCCACTGCCTGGAACTTTCTCACCTTTGTTTTCTGTCAGAGAAAAAATGTGAGAAAAAAATTGGCAGTGTAAAGGGATATTGAAAGCATAACATATTTGTCTGTTAAGTATAAATATGAACAGCTATGGTGATCTGCTGCTATGGTGCTAGGTTTTAACTCCAGTAACATTCATCTGGTGCCAGGAAACACTAGATTTAGTACCTGAGGGATTGCAGTCTCAAATACCTTCTACATTTTTTTTAATATGCTGCCAAGAATTTAAATTGGTAAAAGCTGGGGACTGACAAAAGCTTGATCCCCAAGAGCTTTTCTGGCACAGGTTTATCACGGAATATGGTACCATTATTTTTATTATAATTATTTTTTTTTTGTGGTGGTCAGGGAACTCATTTATAACTCTGTGACTTCTACTCCCAGATGTATCTTAAAAATTTTAAATAAACAAAGGGTTTGATTTTCTTGGTGGCTCTTGGAGCTGTCATTCATTTTATACACAATATGCCTTCTTGGACTGTAGTCATTTTAACATACTTCTTGAAAGGTCAAGAGCAGGCAACAGCAAAAAAACTGACTGTGGGATACGCATTCCAACCAAACCACTACCACCCATCTGGTGCCTCTCTGTTCCAGTAAGGGATGATCTTACAATATGTAGAAAAGTAAGTTAGTCAGCCCTCTTGTGCCCAGTCCTGCTTTCACAGAAGTCAACAACAAGCATGTGTTTTGCAGTACACATGTAATAGGAAGACACATTTCACAGGGAAATGTGGGCTTGCAAAGCAAAGGCTGGACTTCTGTTGGAGATAGACATTTAGCAAAATGACACTTAACCTTTATTGGATTAATAGTAACCTTTTTATTTCCTCAATAGAGAGAAGGTCTGTATGATTCCTGAAAGAAAGGAGAAGCCAGGAATGCCTTTCATATATTGTGATGGTGACAGAAGGTACCAAATTAGTTGATGTAAAGTCCAGATTCACCTTACAATATTGTATTGGGTAGGAAAGTGAAGTGGGATCTAATTTTCATGCTGGTTGTGTTGTCTGTATCCCAGCCCCAGGAAACTGCCTTAGCCTCTGCAGTGGAGACTACTAGCATAGTCTCAATGCCAGCTCTGTGAAGAAGAGTAGTGCCTTCAACTTCCAGCCACCACCTTCGAGCTTTTTGCAGCTGACCTGAAAACATTTCACGTGTATCAAAGAGGCAACTACAAACAAGAGCTCTGTCAAATAGGTTTAGTCACTTACTCAAGGTCATATAGCAAGTAAACAGAATAGAGAGTAAAACCACAGAAGTTTCTGATTCCCAGATTTATGCTTATTTCATAAAGTCAAGTTGCAGCCAACAACAGCACATAAGAAACATGAAGGTAATATACATAATGTTATCTTTACGACCCCACATAGGTCTCAAATGTCATAACCAGATCTCCCTAAATGTACTTTCAAGTTCTCTCAGTAACAATTTCTAGGACTTGGTGGGGTTTTTCAGCAAAGACTTTGTCATCTTGTCCCCTAAACAAACACAACATGGCTTGTGATGCCTGGAATGCCTTCAGTTTTACTATGCTGTTAGGTTAGAGCTCTTAGGACTTGTACTCTTCCTTATACCTGTGGTATGGATAAGATACCCATTGAGTTATTTTTGTTCCCTATAGCTCAAACTACAAGTTAGAGTTCCTTCCAACTGTTTGAAAAAAAAAAAAAAATTCTATTGTTTAAAAGCTAAGTAGGTTTTGGTATTTTCTTGCATTTTACTGTAAAAAGAACAAGCACAATAGTTTTCTTATTAAAAGAATTATTGCTTAGGTTTATAGTATGCATTTTACCTTGAAGGAACACAAAACACTTTCCAAATTGCAGCTCGGACCTGGCAAGATTCTGTGCCCTCACAGCGTCCCATTGACTTGAATGATGTTCCCAACACATAAAGATTTCTCCATATGGATCCACTTGCAGATCTGGCCCTCAAGGCACAGTTTGTGCCTATGCCAAGAGAATAAAAGCACTTTGAAGAAAGGAAACTTTACACATTTCAGCTCAGAGTTTCCACCTGGGCTTTGTTCCTTGTGGAAGAAGAGGAGTTTTGAACTTCCAAAAGCAATGGGTGTTCTAGGATTTGCTGGAAACCCTAGTGCCAGAGCTTCATTTCTTTCTGACCCCTTCACAATGCTGCTTTCTGAGTAGCCATATTGCATTTTCTGCATACTGCTGCACATGAAAGCTGCTTCTTATGCACCCTCCTTCCAGTCATCTGAGGGAGTACAAGCACAGAATCACACACAGAATCACAGAATCACCAAGGCTGGAAAAGACCCCCAGGATCATCAAGTCCAGCCTACACCAACACACGCATGTCATATATTCACCATCTGTGGTGATGAGGAGGGTGGTATTCCCTCTGTAAAAGGAGATGGTGGCACTGCTAGAGATGACAATGTTGCAACTGAGAATCTGACACCAAGGGAGGAAATATACCTCAACAGATGACTGAGCATAATCACAGCAGATCTCCCTGAGCAGTCTTCCACAAAAATGAGTGACTGGTAGGAAGCAACTGCAGAGTCAGTACATTCTCTAGTCTCCTTCCCTGAGATGTAACACGTGGATGGGTTTCTCTTGCTCTCCAAAAGCAGAAATAATTCCCAAGCTCTTTATAAAGAATGCTGTGTCTGTATGACACTCTGCAGGAATGCAACCATCTACTGACAGAGTGGTTTGATAATGAAGTGTTCTCCCTCATTGGTATCATGAGTGGGATTTAACACACTGAATATTCAGGGAAGTTTAGGTGGCCTACCCAGATTAAAAAAATGTGTAAAATATCTGGAGACTCTAAGGGCAAACACTTTCACCATGAGCTAACTTCCAACCACAGTCTATGTGAAAGCCCCCAACATTTGCTCATTGCTTTCTCTGTGTAAATGTCCTACATACCCATTAGTATATGTAACTAATCATACGCTACATATGCAAGTATATAAACTGCTAGCATCATTTCCTGCAGAGTCTTCATTTGCAATGACAGTTTCTGTTGCAAGCAGAAAACAAATGGGTCCACATCATGATTTCAGAGTCTGAAGAGATCACAGATGTAAGAACTATGCCTTTAGTATGGAAGGATTAAAATCTTACCAAACAAGTTGCCAACTAGCAATAAGGAGAACAAATGCTCACATTTGAGTTTCTGAAAATTTTTTGCAGGCCTGACACAGTGTAGCTTGTCCCCACACTAAACTTATTGTTAATTTATGATAACTTGCAGAATAGCTCCTTTTATGGAAAATAAGTTAACAAAAGGTTTTGCACTGTTCTACAAGTAGCACACATACACTTTTGCCTGTTAATATGGTCCCTTTGTTACTCTAGATAGGTAAAATATCAAAACAAAGACATAAAAGTGCATTCTTTTAGATTATGTTTACTCGAAGTAACGTGCACATCCAGAAAAAACCCTTATTCAGCCTTTCTGCTTGAAGCATGTGTTCATTAACTGCTTGAATGTTCCACATTGTCATAACTAGCTAGAAGCATCCTAGCTGAATATGCTCCATACAATCACCTCACATCTATGCGGTGGTAGGTCTCCTTTCATCCCCAGTCCAATAACCCCCCCTCCAAAAACAGAGATCCTTTGCAGGCACAGGGCCTTAATTTATGTTTAATGCAGCAGTGTTTTTACTGCTTTTGGCACAAGATGTTTGAAAGAGGTGAAAAAGACACACAGGCAAAAAGTCTGTTTAGAAAACAATTCCAACATAAGCACCATATGCCTTCAACTCATAGGTTCATTTCCAGGCAAGCCACCACAGCAAGCGCAAAAATTAGCTCCCTTTTTAATTTTTTCCCCGTAAAGGGTGGGAGAGGGAGCATGTGAGTGGGGGGGTGTCATTTCCTTCCTGTAGGATTTTTTATTAGTTTTTTTTCCAACTGTTTTTCTTCCCTT
Source organism: Bucco capensis (assembly GCA_013396975.1). NCBI lineage: Eukaryota > Metazoa > Chordata > Aves > Piciformes > Bucconidae > Bucco > Bucco capensis. The sequence goes on from VWZO01015185.1 coordinate 31,531, forward strand.
CTGCTGGTTTACTGCCTTGTATCTATCTAACCCTCAGGAGTTTAAAAGCCTCAAGTAGGTATTATTAGTTTTTTAAAGTGTATTTTCTGATCGTGTGCGTGTGCCTATGTTGGAGAAATTCAAACCCTTGTGCACTAAGGAGCAGACTGGCTTATATTGTCATTGTTTCACTGGCTTCTGTGAAGTGACGGCAATTTGTAGCAGCTGGGAACATGCCTCCGTTGTGTTTCATTCATTCCTGGAAGTGCAGACACCAAGGTAATGCTGCACATAACTTTCATATTTGGTCAAATCTTTTGATGTGTATGTGGAGTAGATTTCTCTGGACTGGGAAAAGAAAGCCCACATCGCTAAAATAAAAGTAGAAGCTATAAGAGATAAAAACAGCACTAACTAATAAAACTCATGAGTTTTGTTACCCCTTTGTTCCGTGTTATTGGTGATCAGGATAAAACTCATAATAACTTCACCAAAACAAGACATTTTTCTGAGAAGATTTTGTAAGGGCACAAGGGAGATACAGCTGTACACAGGAGTGTTACCACTATCTCTACACAAACTGGGAAGCTAAAGGGTCCCCAGCTTTTAAGATTAAAATTAGTTTTATTTTTCCAGGCATTCAGAATTCTGCACTCTCTGGAGCTATAAAGCAAAAGAACAATAAAGCTCTTCCTTGTCTTTCACAACAAAGGGAAGGTAGTGTCTAACTATGAGCTGTAACAGTGATCATCAGACACCTGGAAAAAAAGAAAACAAAAACCAAGATTTAAAATTTATACAGCATCTATTGTAGTAGCTACAGATTGTCCATTCCTCTAACACAGAAAATATATCACTGTTGGCTGAATGGTAATGACTGAAAAGCTGTTTGTTCAATGAGTAATATACCATTTTCTTAATCCAGTCAAATAATATGTATGGAATAATATATTCACCGAGTACTTTTTACATTTAGTCTCAAGAAATTATCTGAAAATAATTTTTTAAGTTGCTTGGCCAGTTACATTGCATGTAGGCTGCAGGCTCTCACAGAGTATCCATGCTCTTACAACAGTGCCTTTCTAGGGAAGAGGAATACCCACCTCTGGGAGCGTGTTGAACGATGTTAGCTTTCTGCTAGATCTGCAGGAGGAAACAAAGTTTACATTAAGAATAAATGGACCTGAAATGTGAACAGTCACTTGTATTCCCTTGGCCATGACCTGTACTTGGAAAATATCAAATTCTTCTCCCAAATCTTAGTAAGGTGATATCATTTTCTTATTTAAAAAAATGAATGGTGGAAAACCCCAGGAATATTCAAGTATAGGTATGAAGGGCAGGAGGATGTAGGGAAAGGCGTGTTTTTCCTTTTTTTGTCAAATCCATTTAGAAACCCCAAAAGCTAATGCCAGTGACACCGTCTGCCCAAAGATTCCAAGGCAATTGACAAACATTATCAGACCTGCCTGTCACAGAGGGGAGCATCACTAGTCAGTAGTTAGCTCAGGATTAAGAGTGTGCTGTGAGATTAGTTGGCATATCAACAGCTGAGGCTGCCACAATGAGTGAGTGGTCTGGTAGAACCCAAGGATTTTCTTGTACTAACAGTCCACTCTGGACAGCCTCTTCCAAATTTCTGCGTGACAGCACACACCCTTAAGAAAGGATGAAATGAGGTCTGTTTAAAAGATGGGGTTTTGTTTGTGTAAAAGGCAGTGATCTTTTTGTTCAGTCCTTTCTTTTGGTGTGACAGAGATGACAGCCAAGGAAGAAACAAGACAAGATGATCCTGAGAGATATCACTTCCACCACTGTGTGACGACTGTGCCAGAGTGCTGTGCCACACCGCCAACTGTAACACGAAAATATTTGTGACAACTACAATATGACACCAGAAAAAAGAAGAAGAGGAGAGAGAGAATTTCTGGAATGAAAGAAATTATCTAGGGGTCAGGGAGTTGGGAGTATGAATGGTGAAGTAGAGGCGCAGAGAGAAACCCTTCTGGGCAAGACCTTTTTTCTAGGTGGATATTATTATTACTATTTATTATTATTATTATTATTAAAATTCTTGTTGTTGCTTTTTTTTTGTTTGGTTAGGTTGGGTTTTTTTTCTCCTTTTCCTTGCCTGGAAACTGGAGATGGGCAATTCAGGTTTGGAACTTCCCACTAAACAATGTGTAAGCCAAGATGCAGATTCAAACAATACACTGCTGCTAGCACAAAATTAAATTTTCCTGTTCCTGGACTCAGTGTCTGCCTTGGCTTTTGCAGCCTTTGCTCCTCCCTTGCCTAATCTGCCCTTCAGTCACCCTTCAGTCTGTGTGTGGACAATACTTTATGTTGGTTCATGAAATCCTATCAATTCACTTTTTTTTCTTTTTCCAAAGTATCAGATCAGCAAGGACATATCTGCCCCATTGACCACAAACTCATATATCCTCCAACCTCCTCCTCCTTTTTCTTCTTTTTTTTTTTTTTAACATGGCAATTAAAAAAAGAAAAATCTAAGACCAAACAAATCAATGTTTACGGATTTGTAATAAGTTTCTTTCTATTTATTTATTTATTTCCTCTTTAGTCACTAAAGAAGCAGCAGCAACTTGCAAGTAGCAGTTGTTGCCAGAGGGTGAATCATAGCTATATTGATTTGATTATGTAAAAGCTCAGAGGAATCTAAAGCCAGATACAGAAATATCTCACAGCCCAAACCCTGTGAGACATACACTAGTAAAAAAGCAATCTTTATATTGTTCATGATAAAAGCATCATTAGTTTCCTCACAGTGAAACCATTTCTCTGCTGATACAGTATATGGTTTTCCTTTTCTCTAGAATCCACTCAGACATAATTAACACTCAGTTACGAGACTTCAGCTTCCCTCTGGAGTGCCTGTTTCAAGGCTGACAAGAGTATGGGCACAGAAGTCTGAGTGCCTCCAAATCACTTGCTTGCCCCTCCACAGAGCAGCGATCTGGCCCCTGGGTCATCCTGTGCACCAGATTGTACCACCCTCCCGTGGGCCTTTGGTTGCCCCTCTGGTGGTGCTGCATGTGATCAGCCCTCCTGTCAGCAACTCTATGTCACAACAAAGGCATGAAATTGCACAGAGACAGGCACATAGACCTGCACAGGCAGACCTGTTTCCAGTTTGTCACAACAAAACATTAACCTGTAAGTTTTTCTGCAGAGTGGTTTCACACAGGTGCCTTAGCACAGAGAAAGCTCTCTGCTGCGGTTAGCTTGAAGGTGGGGTGGAAAAGGGGTAAGGGCAAGGGGTTTAAACTAAAACATCGTGGAACCCTAAAACTATACAGCTTTACTCATGCTTCTGTTAGTCATGTGACTAATATCTGGGCAGACTGAAACCAGGATAGGCAAATTCAGGGTTGTTTTTTTTTATATGGTAAAGGGAAAATATGATCCTGCCTTTCAGAAGCCTATTCTGTTTGTACACATATTCATGATAGAGGAAAGTTGTATTCTGTCTCAGTCTACTTCACTCACCTTTGGTTCTTTCTTATCAATTTCACTCTTCTTCTGTCTCAATCAGAGGTAAATGATAATAAACTTTAACATCTCTGGTTTGCACCTGAAATGTGGGACATGGCTATAAGAAAATGATAAGTGTTACCATGGTACTTAAGGTGATGTTAGACACACACGGCACAGCTATGCTACTTGCTAAAATACTGAGCACTTCAGAGAGGAAATCTTGTGTAAGAAGGAGAAGGAAAATGAAAGAAAGAGTCATTTCAATGCTTGCACTTGTCTTCAAATCAATGTGAAGACTCCTCAAGGAACCTTAAGACATCTGGGAGTTTTACTGACAACTCTGAAGGATTCATACACACACACACTTTGAAAAAATGCCAGAAAATTCTAAATGTTGAAATGTGATGATTTGGTTGGTCATTTTACCTTGTTGCAAAAGCCTTTAATCTTATTGCAGCGTCACTAACCTAAGAATGGCTTCCATCTCATCCTCTTGAACTGCCCAGCAATTTGGATTACTATTAACCACCAAATTATCTTTTTGTGTGTCTAATTCCAATTCATAATTTTTCTTTCTCAGAGCTGTTCCATTGGCTGAAACCTTGGCTGGAATACCCCTTGAACTCTTCAGAGAGTGCCACAGAGACAGACTAAAGCAAAACATTCTGAAGGTTTATAAAATCAAGTCTGCTGTGCATTTTGTATAAACAGTGCTTAAGAAGAAAGGCTGTTCACATGCATTATTTATTCAGCCTACCATTTGCAGTGATTTTTTTCATTATCAACACAGGAATAACTCCAGTGGTTTCAGGTCTCTTCACCTGCTTCTGCAGTACCTACAAAGGTAAATGTGGGACTGAATAGCACAGCAAGCGCAGGATAGCAATATACATGCTTGATCAACTTGTTCAAGTAGACAGATCATTGCTACTCACAGCAATGTCAGTCTTGCACTGTAATATGGTGCCGAATCCTAAAGAATGCTGAATCTCTTCAGTTATATGGAAGCCACAAAATATTGTCTTTAGCAGCGGGAGTTGAGCTCACTGTGTGTCTCCTAGTGTTAGACCTGGTGCATAGTCTTTGAATATCTTTTAGCACAAAGGTGGGAACAAATCTCATGAAAAAGGGGCTTCGGTTACTAGAGAAGCAAGTGATTCACCCATCTTTTACTCATTACCAGAGGAAGATTTTAAATAAATATTAAGTGCGCTGTGATATTGTGGTTTTACACTGAAGTCTGAACAAACATATGTAGATGAACCACATGAATTAGGAGTCTTCTTCTGACATACCTATGTTCTTCAGTGGTTTTAGCGATAACTTAAGAGAAGATTCAGCCTTTTACATTAACCTTTGCAAATTGAGTGAGCCGCTAACAAGTGTGTCCAAAGCATTAGATATCTGTCCCTTCAGTTCTGCCAGCATTCAAAGTAGATGAACATGTGACCTCACTTGTGACCAAGAAAAGCTGGTCACATTTGGTGGATGTCACGTGATTGGAACACATTTGTGCTCAAATGACCTAGAGACTCATTGAGTCCCATAGTCTCTAAGGTCCTCAAAAAGTTTGACCCAAAAGCAGCTGACATGTTCAGAAATAAAATGCATAGGAAAAACTTGTGTGAGGGAGGGTAAAAGAAACAAATTTTTTTTAAGCAAATGCTGCAGTTTTGGAGTAGCTGACACGCAATTTTGTTTTTAATAGATTTACTGACTGAAATACTCTTTAATTAGAATGGTTTTAATTAGAATTCATTTCCTTACACTATAAGCCACAAAGCCAGATTCCACCTTAATTTATCTAAAAATATCGGTGTTTCTGTTTTAGAGAAATTTGTGCTATCTATTCACTAGAATTAAGTTATTCTGATTGTCTTTTTTCTTTGTAACAATCTGAAGCTTTTTTTTTTCCCTGCACAAACAACAAGTATTAATGAGAGCATCAAGGGAAACCTAGGGCCAAAATTACCAACATTGGTTAACTTACATGATTGCTAAATGCGTACCCTTATTTTGATAAGTCTTTGCAACTGAGAATGTAGCTGAATAAAAATGGTTCATACAAAAAATACCAATATGTTTTGTTTTGTGCTATCAACTAAGATATGCTATTCATCAAGAAACCTTCCTTTTACAGAAGAAGTTCTTACATTGAAAAAGACTCAGTTCATTGGCTTATTCTTTGCAAGAATTAACAAACCCTTGAAAAATTGCTTTGCACAAGAGCTTTAATAGCTCTGTCCGGCTGCTTCCCAGTCTCTACCTCTTGAAAATAAACTCTAACTATAAATCCAGGACATTGAAATGATGGCCAGTTGCACATCACAGAGAATGATTTTATAGGTGGAACGTGGTCTTGCTAATTTCTAGAATAAATTATTGTGCTTTACTGGATGCAATTCCCTTCACACAGTTGTAGTTACAAAGACTTAAAAACAAAAATCAGAAGCCCTGTTAGAGTCTAATTTCAACATGTCAAATTATTTTCCAGACAGCTCTCAGTATAGAATGTTTAGCTGACAATGTGCCAGGAAATCCCTTTTGTTAAAATAAACACTGATACACATATTGTGAAGTTATCTCACTTACATCAATGATATTTAACAGAGTTGTTTCATTACCAGAATAACATTTCTCCCTGACAAGTCTGGAGTCAATATTTAGCAGATTTAGCAATAGGATTTTGCAAAAACCTGGCAAGAATACATTCTGACTGCAAACTCATAAAGTAGGTTTACAGATTACAAAATGAGCATTTTCATAAATATGCATGTCTCATAAATATTTGAGAAAAAATGAAAAGAGATCCTATATCTAAATGATTGTCTAATTAATAATTCTTTTGATAGGACAGTCTTGAATACATATTAAATACATGAGAAGAAAGAGAGAGAAAGAAAGAAGGAAACAAGGAAGGAGAGAATGAAGGAGAGAGAGAAGAGGAAAAGAAAAAAAAGGGAGGGAGGGAGGAAGGCAGGCAGGCATGCAGGCAGGTAGGAAGGAAAGCAGGAAGGCAGGCAGGCAGGAAGGAAGGCAGGCAGGCAGGCAGGAAAGCAGGAAGGCAGGCAGGCATGCAGGCAGGCAGGAAGGAAAGCAGGAAGGCAGGCAGGCAGGAAGGAAGGCAGGCAGGCAGGAACAAATGAATGATGGCAGGAAGGCAGGCAGGCAAGAAGGAAGGAAGGAAGGAAGGAAGGACTTCAGTTTTGAAAGAGTAGCAAGGGTTTTAAATTCTACTCCTTTTTAAAGTTTGAAAATCAGTCAGGAAGACCCTTTAATCTCATCAATATTATATGAAAGTCCTCACATGTACAGCCTGTTGCACATGAAAGATTGCTCTTAGATTCCCGTCACAGCTGGGGTCCAGGGCTTCAGGCAGCAGGACTGCATGAATTTAAGAACACTTTCTACTAGAGGAAGTGAAAATCCTGAGGAAGAGGAGGTTGGAGAAGCATGCTGATTATGGCCCATTGGATACTGCTGAGATTCAGCTTTGAATGGGAATCCTACATTGGTTTCTCAAGCTATAAAGGTCAGCCTGAGTTACGGTCATCAAAAGGTATAAAAATTTATTCACAAATTATTTCACAAAAGCAAGTTACATAGTCACTCCGCAGTTTAGTTTTAGTGTTCTATTTCTTGTAATTTGCAAGTATTTTGATGGATAGTTTGTTGAGAGAGCTGAGAAATCCCTAACTCTTGGACGAATTGGTAATTCTCTGTAGAATTTGAAAGATGTATTATTTTCTTTAGATTGTTGTCCCATTTAAAAGGTTTTTGTCTTCTACATAGAGAAAAGAAACAATGATGACCAGTCATCATGTGTAGTGAGTGTTTTATGAAGTCAGTCCTTTGACTGATTACGTACCCAAGTAGATTTAAGAAGAATTAAAGGGAAACAATGAGCAACCCTTGTCCTTTGCACAGCTTTGAGCAGTTACACTGAAGACCCAGGTGTATGAAGAGAACTGCACTATAGTTCTGCCTCCCTGGGCTGTCATGGTGAAGTCAAATATACCCCTATGGAACATATGGCTAAAATTACCTTCTTTGGAGCAAGTGACAGAATTGTAATTCATAAATTGACAGTTTGGCTCCCACATCATTCTTTGAATTACAAGAAAATCTTTATAGTCCCTGGCCTCACATGCATCATTCCCATACCTAAGAAATAACACCAGAAATACAACAGAGAAACAGGTTTCTATAAGTCTGAGTCATCTTGCTATGCCTGTGATTTTCAACTAAACTGAACAACTTTTGTTGACATTCACCTATCCTGCTATTTATGAAGTTACTGTACTTGATCATCCATGCAATTATTTACTACAAAAGATTTCTGCCTTTTCCACATATCACATAAACCTTCCTCATCTGTTCCCTGGTAGAAAAAGAAACTGAAGTTTTACTTAGAGCCACTCAAGAATTTCAGCTTCTGCTGCATTTTTCAAAATAGTTCAGAGAATGGGTTCCTTTCCAAAGGAGTAGCATTAAAGATTCAAGAAATTATATTAAATCTCTGTTCCACATACAGAAGAACATGCCTAGCAAAACGCAGCCAAGGTGCATTAAAAATAAACAAGAGATAAGAGAGGAATTCAGCTATTACTCTTTCAGGGAATTTTAGTTAAGAAGTTCATAAGAGGCACTCCTACCTTCAAGGTTTGGGAAGAAATAAAAGCTTTGCAAGTTACTGAGGGAAAGAGCGCATTTATCTGTCAGACACTGCACACAGGGACATAGGGGTGGTTGAACTTACCAAGGTGGCCAAGTATTTGCCAGGCTCAGGCCAACACCTCTTCTTCATTATGAAATATGAATCCAGCTTTACAACTTATAGCCAAGAAATCTATTTCTATGAATTGTGTGAGTGCAAGGATAACATCTGCTCTCCAAGGAGTTTGTACATGAAATACTAGCAGATAGCTCAGAAATTATTTGCACTATAAATTAAGATGACCTGGTTTTGTGTATATGAATGTGAATTTGCATAATTTCAAGGTGCAAAGCTAAGAGTCTAGTTTTGATCATTTGGCCTGTGGCTGTAACCATTGAGTTTTTAATGTCCTTAGAGCAGCAAAATGGCATTATTTTTCAAGACAGAACTGGAAAAAATTCTAAACTCTATAGAAGCTGCACTATGGCTTTCCTAAATTTCCCTAATTAGAAGATGAAAATATGTGTCTTGCTTTAAGTTCCTCCTCTCCAGAAGCTAAAAAACTGACATCGCATCACTATTCCCAGTAAGTGGCAGGTACTCAGCACTTAGAAGCTGCAGTCAAGGGCATTCTACAAATGGTTATGCATATAATTTATGTATTAAGAAAATCAATGAAGTACTAGAAGCAACTCCAGACATGTTTTGAGTAAAGAATGCATGTTTGGGATTACAAGAAACTGATCAGAAAAAATAACAGGAAGTACAGCTGTCTATACATAGAGCACTGCTAATGAAACTACTTCAAATGGTAAAATGTAGATAAAAGGTGAGGCACTGGCACCTGTTAAAAACGAGACTAAAACTTACCTGAAGAAAAGTTTCTTGAAGGATGGAATATGAGGACACTTCCTTCCAGTCATTCTTCATCAACTGAACATAAAATATGGATATTAAAATAAGCAAAGTGTTAAATTTTTCAGTTTACTTCTCTCATTGACTTTTGTGGAGATTTCACCTGTTTTAAGATAGGTATATTTTTTTATGGCTTTTGTATAGCAAAATGATGAAGTGCATTATTCATGCCAATGAACAATACAATGGCCTCAAAGTGTCTGACACTATTGCAATGGAAATATATAACAGGACTGTAATTTACTGTATTCACTAGTATCAAATGGGGGATAGTTGTCTGGGGAATCCCTGAGTTTCTTTAATCCATTACTATTTCTCATTAAGGAGAAGATAAACCATAATCAAATTGTGAATGAAATTGTGTCAGAAGACTCAGAGCAGCAAGAGGGTAGGCAGGAAAGTCTGAGGCCAAATGTATGAGATTCACAGCAAGTAAACACAACTTTTTTTTAGCAATAGAGTAAAATGAGCCAAATGAACTCAACATGCTCATGTTTGACAGAAGTAGAGAACTTTGTGATAAAACCACCCCAAATAACTGTAATTGTCATCTTCCCTAACAATATGATCTCCTAATAGTTTTGGTAAGTCTGAGTGAAGGTACAGAGTCTGAAGCACCTGGATTAATAGTAACACTTCACTTGGAGGAGCAAAATTGCTCTGCCACTACTAGTTGTGGGAAAAAATTGAAGAAAGTCAACACTTTTAACAAATACAAAATCCGTATAAAAGTTTATTTAAAAGGTAGACAAAATATTCAAAAGGATATATATTGCATATATATATATTGCATATACTTGCATTCCTATTACAGATTGATAACAGGTCTGTACCTTCCCCTTTTTAGGAAGAGAAATGTGAAGTTGATGAAAGACCAAGGTCACAAAAATAAAAGGTACCTGAATAATGAAAAAATATTGGTCTGAATCTTATACACTGATATGTAAAATTGGAAATATAAGGCATTTTGTACAAATTATGTTCCCATCCATCATCCTTCTCTGATCAGCTGGGTTTTTTTATTATATTCCCTTGAAAATTCTGAGTCTGGGTAGCTGCAGAGGGCATGCAATATTACTTAATAACATCTGAATTGTATATGAATGTATTGATTTACCACATGTGCCATTTGTACAGCCTGGTGATTAAAGCAAAAGCAGCCAGGATTTCTCTTCCAAATTCTGATCTTCACTTGTTATGGGACATAAGGACAACTCCTTACTTATCTGTGATAAGGGTGAAATTAAAAGACTTGTCTGACTCAACAGATTTCACGCAGTCCATTATTGGGTGAAAACTTTGGTACTTTCTTATCTTGGTAGATATTCAAAGAGCTCACACAGCTATACTGTTTGAGTGTCTACAATGTACAAATGCTGTTCATCTGTTCTGATAAGGAATTTATATGCAAGCCAATAGAAGATGCAAACCTTAAAAGAAAGTAAAAAATAAATTCTTCATAAAGAAATAACAGAAAAACATGAAAAAATCCAAGCCAAAGGAAAATTAACTTTAAATGTTTGCACTCTGCAGTATATCATGCTCACACAACCAATTAAAAGAAATGTCATCTCATTTGGAAAATATCTATTGATTTCCCAGTTCATCAGATCAGCTTGATGTGTCCAGTAATGGCTCCTATGACATCATCAATATTTTTCTATTTAAAATAGTGACTTATTTTATATGCCAAGACCTATAAAAAAGACTATAGACATATATTTCTAAGGACATCAACTTAAAAACCATCTTGATTTCCCCCTTAACACAATATTTTCTATCCACCTTTTAAAAAAATTTTTGGATCCTGCCATGAGATTCATTTAGGCAACTCAGTAAATTTGTTTAGTTTATAAACCAACCTTTAAATCATGTTTCCCCTATTAGATGCTGTCACTTTGGCCTGCATTTAGGGTCCAAATTACACACATTTTTCTTTCAGAGTACGCAGAATACATTTTAGAGAAATCCTCCCAGCCCTGCTGCTCCCCTCCCCTTTTTTCTTCTGCAGCTTCTTGTATTTTTAACCATCTGGATTCCAACTGCTACATGTTATCTCTAAATCTTTTCTACAGAGTCAAAAATGCATCCATTTAGCTAGATGTTTATTCTGTTCAATTCACTCATGTGCGGTTTTTAAGCTACAGTGACAGCTGACTCTTAGCCCAGTTTCTAGCAGTGGAAAGGAGTATTTATATGACCTGGACATAGATGTGCCCTTAATCAGAACTCCCCATAGGGCCAACTGGCATAGAAAAAAAAATCAAGCAAGATCCAAGCCAGGAACCAGCTATGAGACAGTTTTGACATCTAACCTCATATAATTCTTTCTTCTAAGAGTCTTACTCTGGGAATGGAGAAGTCAGAAGAAATTCCTTGTCTTTCCCATTCCTTTCCAGCCTACTTAACTTGGTGAGCACCCAAGCTCCACCAGGACACAATTTGACCACAGCTCAGGGTGTAGGGCAGTTTAGAGGGCTTGGAAATGTCCTTATGGCTGGAAGTGCAGCACGACAGGGTGGTATTGCTACTTCCAAATATTCCTGGTTTGTTAAATTTGATTCAAGTCAGCCTGTTTCAAAGGACATGGTTCATGGGATCATGTGCTAAGTAGGCTAAAGCAGAGTGTTTCTACATAGAGTTGAGTGATGCAGAGCTAGCTTTTTGTTACTAGCAATGCCATCACCTGCTCAGATTTGATCTGGGACCAATCACAACACTTCGAATCAAAACAAAATACCATATATGACCCCAAACTCACTAATTTATTGTACCACTTCAGTAGTTCCTGGAATGTGGTTTGCTGACCTCTAGTGGTTATCAAAGCTACAAGAGATGGTTTTCCAGGCAGATCTGGAAAGTTAAAAATGGAAAATGTATGAACTATTAAATTATGTGCAGCCATGGTGTTAGACAGTAGGAAAAGTTGAAGATTTAAATCCTAATGTACAGAAGCTACTGTCCTATGCTTCAAGTGGATTAAAGTGCAACACTAATTCCAGTATCTCTTTAGATTGGTGTCATTTTACCCAGCAAAAATATCTGAAGTAAATCAAGTAGAGCAGCAGCTTCTGTGTTACATGTGCTCCCACCTAGGATGTTTTCTTTTTTCTTCCTGCCTGCATGGCTCATGACTCTTACTTCTTACATGGCCCCATGTCCCCAGAGAAAGAATCTGATGTCCAGCCTTAGAAGGGACATCTGCAGAGGCAGGTGCTCAAAGCTATTGACATAGGAAGAGCAGAGACAAGCTATGTCCTTCATAGTCTTGCATGGAGTGTGCCTCAGGAAAACTCTGGGTAGGACTTAATGTTATTTGTTCTGCTTTGGGCCTAAATCTTTGCTTGAACTTATCTTTGGAAATAGGTCTAAGGTGGAACTGAGGCAGTGACAGTGTGCGCACAGTCTGCTGAGGGACCAGTCTGAGTTCAGTCGGTGAAGATGTACTGCTTTCTTCAGTGTCCCCTCCACACACTGCCAAGCGAGTCAGAGAGCAGCCCAGGGTTGCAATTAATTCATCCTCTGAGAATAAAAAAAAAAAAAAAAAAAA
>VWZO01015186.1:0-24713 GCA_013396975.1 Bucco capensis
CACTCCCTAACATACAGGGCCACACCCCCACGTCTCTTACCTTGTCTATCCCTCCTGAAAAGCTTAAATCCATTCATCCTAGCATTCCAGTCAGGACAGTCATCCCACCACGTTTCTGTGATGGCAACTACATCATAGCTATCCTGCTGNCATCCCACCACGTTTCTGTGATGGCAACTACATCATAGCTATCCTGCTGAACAATGGCCTCCAGCGCTTCCTGCTTATTGCCCATGCTACGTGCATTAGTGTAGATGAACTTGATCAGGGCTATTGATTTCACTCCCATCCTTTGTCCTTTACCCCTAGTCTCATTAGTGGTGGGCCAGGTTATATTTCTTTTCCCTTTTAATTCTAGTTTCCCAGCCATTCCTCTGTGCTTACTAACATATTAGTGATCCCTATGCTACTATTGTTCACTGTGCCACTGTTAATTACATTCAGTAGGACAGTAGGCTGAAGGTTGTCCTTAGGCTCATCTCTAGTGAGCCTGATTTTATCCCCTTCCCCCTTCAAGCCTAGTTTAAAGCCCTTTCAACAAGCCCTGCCAACTCCTGCACAAGAATCCTTTTTCCCCTCTCAGACAGATGTAATCCATCTGCTGCCAGCGGACCTGGTGCCATATAAACTTACCCATGTTCAAAGAACCTAAAATTCAAACGGTGGCACCAGCTTCTAAGCTGTTTCTTAAACACTTCCAGGAACCTCCCTGGAGGTTAAACAACTCCACCACCTCCCTGGGCAGCCTATCCCAAGACTTAACAACCCTTTCAGGAAAGAAATTTCTGCTCATATCCAATCTAAACCTCCCCTGATGCAACCCGAAGCCATTTTCTCTTGTCCTCTCACTGTTTACCCTGGAGAAGAGACCTACCCCCATCTCATTCCAACTTCCTTTCAGGGAGTTGGAGAGAGAGATAAGGTCTCCCCTGAGTCTCCTCTTCTCCAGACTAACCAGCCTCAGTTCCCTCAGCTGCTCCGCACAACACTTTTGCTCCAGAGCCCTCACTAGCCTCGTCGCCCTTCTATGGACACACTCCAATGCCTCTGTGTCCTTCTTGTCCTGAGGGGCCCAAAACTGAACCCAGTGTTCTAGTATTCTCTTGTAAATCAGTTGCTTCTTCTATCAGAAGGAGAGTCATGTTTATGTTGTCTGAATCTTTTCAGAGAAGTGAGTTTAATGTAGTAATTTTTGTGCTGCCTCCTGTTTTGCAGGCATTACTAGGCCACACTGACACTGTTACATGCTTAACAGCATCATTGGCTTATCACATCATTGTGAGTGGATCACGGGATCGCACCTGCATCATCTGGGATCTGAACAAACTCTCTTTTCTTACACAACTTCGAGGCCACAGAGCTCCCATTTCAGCACTCTGTATAAATGAGTTAACGGTAAGGACCAAACACCATTCACCAGGGTGCCACGGAACAGGAGCAGGAGTCAGAAAACCAAACTAGGATCTTCTGATACTTCAGCCAAACTTGTAGAACCCAGGTGGAAATTAATTAGATGATTTAGGGAACAATTTGTGTCTTTTTTCCAGAGACACGTGTGGGTTTTTTCCATGCAGAGCAGCTTGAGCTTGGATGGGCTTAATAACAGCACCGGCAGCAGTAGACCTAGCATGACATTAAAAGTGGGTTGTCAAACCTGCCACAGGAGATGAGCAAAGATATTGATATGTGACCTAGGTTGACTTCTATTCTCTTATGCTTAATTTAGAGGAAATGGGCAGGATGTGCTCATTAGCCTTCTGGCAGTCATCCTAGGAGAGACATAACTCTGATTCCAAACACAGGCAGATGGAGCTCGTTTAGCCCTGTAAGGCCTTCCAGCTAAGAGAAGGACACTCTAATAAAACCTACGTCCTAAGGACTTCGCTGCCAGCATCCAAGCTTGCTAGGCCCTGGCAGATGAACCTTAGGACTAAAGGGTGGGTCCAGCTCTGCACATGCTGTGTCTCACCCAAAAAAAATCCATTGTGCAGGCTCGAGGGTGCTATCCACTATCCTCTTTTTATCAGCGCGCTTGGAAAAGGCACTGATGAGGAGTGTGGGTGGAGCCCTCCCTGGATCTTCTTTCGCGAAGCCTAGCCATACATATAATTTAGAGGAAGCAGAAGATACCTTGAATGAAACTGCAGTGACAATTGTAGTGGAAACAGACATACCCTAAAAGCTTGTCTCCCTGGTGGCCCTATAAGATATGGGTTCCAATTTATCTAGCTCCCATGCATATCAAAGAATTTGCCTGAGTTGAAACTTCCTGTAGCTGGTCCATCAGGCTGGAAGGGGCATTCTGCAAATGGACAGAGGTAATGGTTGAAATCAAGATGAAACAAGGCTGTAGTGCAAGGAGAGGGTAGCCAGAGGCACAGTTTATTAGCTGCTAGTAGTCTGCTGATTGTAGTGTTGCCAGTGCAGCTCCCATTTCACCTCTGCTCTAGTTTGGACCATCTCTTGCTCTTTTCCAAATAAGAAAGCAAATGAAATTGAAGGTGGTGCCTGTGAAAAAGAGCAGAGTCACTGTGAGCAGAATCTTTGAAAACTGAGAAAGGAAAACACTGAAAATAAGCTGTTGGATTGTTGTGCTGTGAAAAGTGGAGGAACTGAAATATGGACGTGTTATTTGTCTTTACAGGGGGATATTGTATCATGTGCTGGCACTTACATCCACGTCTGGAGCATCAACGGGAGCCCTACTGCAAGCGTAAACACCTTTACTGGCCAAAGCCAGCAAATAATCTGTTGCTTTGTGTCAGAGATGAATGAGTGGGACACCCAGAATGTCATAGTAACAGGACATTCCGATGGAGTTGTCCGGGTAAGTACCAGGAATCACAGTGTCTGACTACTCTTTCTGTAAAAATATTTTTCCTAATGTCCAGTCTAAACCTACCCTGTTGCAGCTTGAAGCCATTCCCCCTTGTTCTACCACTAATTACCTGTGATACCAGCACCAACCTCTCTACAATGTCCTTTCAGGTAGTTGTAGAGAGGGATGAGGTCTCTCCTTAGCCTCCTCTTCCTCAAACTAAACAGTCTCGGCTCCCTCAATCACTCTTTGTAAGATTTGTTCTCCAGGCCCTTCACCAGCTTCATGCCTCTTCTGCACGCACTCCAACACATCGAGATCTTTGTTGTGTTGAGGTGCCCCAAACTGAACATAGTGCCCGAGGTGCTAGAGGGAGTAGAGGGGTGCTACAATCCCCTCCCTACTCCTGCTGGTCACACTATTTCTAATACAAGCCAGGATGCTATCTGTGGATGCTCCACCTGAATTGTTAGTCCTGTAGGAAGGAGGGAGGCCAGGCTGAGTAGAAGAGGCAGATTGCTTTTGGTGCTGGAACCAGCTGTGCCATTTCTGCTCATGGTAGTAGACTGTCTCCTGTCCAAAAGTGAGATGGACGTTGAAAGTTCATGACAAACTCTTTCAGTGAGCTGACATTCCCATGCGGTCATTACGTTTTCTTTCTTCTTTTTGATGCACCTGTTGTGACATGGTAACTAGGAATAGTCAGCAGCAGTTTTCCTTCCTCCTCTACTTTGGTCACTTTTTGGTCACCAGCTTTCATGCCTGGAGATAGTAGTTTTTTCATTCACTACTTTTGTTCTGCACACCTTGAGACAATTCACTTTGCTGCCTAGAAAGAAAAGAGGAACTTAGGGGTATCTAATCACTGTGAGTTCAGCCTGGTTTTCCATGGTGGTCTGTGTGCAGCCCTGGTTCTGCCTTAGCAAGAGTCTGCTCATCAGATTGCTAGATACGGATATATGGAGTGGATTTTATTTGAACAGCACAAATAATAGCACAAGACTTGTTCACTCCTGTATCAGACATGAACACAAATGTACTCTTATACTACCCAGTCCCTGAAAACGGGGCTTAGTAAGGAGATATGAAGTGCCTCTTGTGCTACTATTGCAAATACACAGTTCTAATAAGTCATCTTACTCTAGAAGTAGCTCAGAAGAAAGCTAAGTGTTCAGTACATGCCACTTTGCTTATCACCTGTGCCTCCAGTTCTGGCGGATGGAGTTTATGCAAGTGCCAGAGACACCAGCTCCAGAGCCGGTGGAGATGCTGGAAATGCAAGAGGATTGTCAGGAACCACAAATAGGTATGTCTCCTGACAAGGGTTTTGGATTTGCTTTTTAGACCTTTGCTATATGTAGGTAGAATCTTGTTGTTACACATTTCAGAACAGACAATGGGGGTTTTGTCTCAAAAGACAATAGTAGGTATCTTTTGGGCATAATAAAACAGAATCACAGAATCACCAAGGTTGGAGGAGACTTCTAAGATCATCAGGTCCAACCATACCTATCGCTACTATACCACTAAACCATGGCCCTAAGTAGAACATCTAAATATTTCTTAAACCCCTCCAGGGATGGTGACTCCACCACCTCCCTGGGCAGCCTGGGCCAAGACCTAACAACCCTTTCAGTAAAGAAATTTCTCGTATCTAATCTAAACCTCCCCTGGTGCAGCTTGAAGCCATTTCCTCTTGTCCTCTCATTGCTTACCCTGGAGAAGAGACTGACCCCATCTCACTACAAGAACAAGCATTTGAGTTTATTTTCACCACCTTGCTTATAGTAGATTCCTGCTGCCACGAGGAAGAAAATATCATGCCCATTCTAGCTTTTTTTTTCTGTGTAGACTGAACTTTTCTGTGTGTGGTTTTCTGCTGTTGGTGAACCCAATGGATCTTACCATTATCCAAAAGCTAATTTCTTTTTTTTTTAATGGAATTTATAGTATAACAGCAGAGTTTAGATATCCACTGCTGGACCAGCAGGCTATTTAGACTGGCAATGCTGGCCATAGCATTCTCCCCTGCTGGAAGGTTTTGGTCCATGCTTGATGGGTGTTCCTTTAGCTATCTCATCTTCCTCTTGACCTCTTCATATTGCAGATATGATCTGGATTTGGATCAGGATCACATGATACTCATTAGTAATTTTTTCTGTAAATATAGATTTTTTTGTTTTGTTTTACTGTCACCAGGAATATAAATATCATGGGCAGTTGCTTTTTTGTATTAACAAAACCTGTTAGTAACCAATCTGCACCCTGTTTCTCAGTCAAGTGGAGATTCAGTACAGGTGAAGTTGTCCTTACTTGTGACAGTTCTGCTGAGAGGCAGAAGGGTTTGGGTTTGCTAATTTGAACATTGTTTCTATTATATCCTACTTCAGACAGACTATTGTAGGAAATAGCTTCAGCTAAAGCATGCTGATTTCTGACAGACCAGTGCAAAAAAGATGGAGAGTGTGATTCCTGGCAGGAGCTGAACCTCTGCAAACTCTTTCAAGATGCCTGCATACAGGTTCCCTCCAGTCGTGATTACTTGTTGAGTTGTGGGTAGTGCAGCAACAGGATAAGAGAAAAGCTCAGGCTGTAAGGAGTCTTGCTAACATCTTCTCTACTCTTTGGTGAATCCAGGGCAGGAAGCCCATGAAGAGGACAGCAGTGACTCTGAGGCAGATGATCCATGTGTAGGCCAGGACACGAAACTGCAGGAGAGTCAGAGTCAACCAAGCAGCAGTAGCAACAGGCCTAGGTCATCATCAAACAGAGCAGCAGCAGCATGGTCAGCAGACAGTGGCTCTGATGACTCCAGGCGTTGGTCAGACCAGCTCAGCTTGGATGAGAAAGATGGCTTTATCTTTGTGAATTATTCTGAAGGACAAGTCAAAATGCATTCCCTTGCTCAGGTTAACCACCCACACCCCAGCTATGCTGAAGCACGGCACTACAGCAAGCTTAAACCAGGTAAAAGAAACTGGGCGCGCTTCTAATAGAGAAGTGTGCTTCAGCACAGACCCATAAGGCAGTCATCAGGGCTGGTTGATACATTTCAAAATGGTTAGTGAAGAGAAAAATTGGTGTGAAAGTGTTGTATGTTCAAGCTCTTCCTGAAAAGCTGTGGTCACAGAATCATTAAGGTTGGTTGGAAGAAACATCTAAGATCATCAAGTCCAACCGTACATATCACTACCATACCACTTAACCATGGCTCTAAGTAGAGCATCTGAATATTTCTTAAAACCCTCCAGGGATGGTGACTCTACCACCTCCCTGGGCAGCCTGGGCCAAGACTTAACAAGCCTTTCAGGAAAGAATTTTCTCCTTAGATCTAATCTAAACCTCCCCCACAGCAACTTGAAGCCATTTCCTCTCATCCTCTCACTGTTATCCCCAGAGAAGAGAGCTACCCCATCTCACTACAACCTCCTTTCAGGGAGCTGTAGAGAGAGATAGGTCTCCCCTGAGTCAGTTTACCCTGGCCATCACCACCACAAGCCCCTGCAGTGGGATAGTGGAGAGACTAGAAAGAGCAAAAGCATTGAAACTCTCGAGTTGAGGATAGTCCAGTAACTGAAGGGAAGAAGAAGACAAAACAAGTGATGCAAAGGCAATTGCTTGCCACCTTCCACAAGCAGAATGATGACCAGCCAGTCTGAGGAAAGCTCTGTCTTCCTCCAAAGCCCCTCCTCTCAGTTTTATTGCTGAGCATAGATCATAGAACTGTTTAGAGTTGGAAAAGACCTTCAAGATCATCAAGTCCAACCATTAACCCAGCACTGCCAAGTCTACTACTAAACCATGTCCCTCAGCACCATATCTCCACGACTTTCAAATCCCCCCAGGAATGATGACTCCACCATTTCCCTGGGCAGCCTGTTTCAGGCCTTGACAACCACTTTGGGAAGGAATTTTTCCTAATGTCCCACCTAAACCTCCTCTAGTGCAACTTGAGGCCATTTCCTCTTGTCCTATTAACTTTATACTTGGGAAAAGAGACCAACCCCCACCTCGCTCCAACTTCCTTTCAGGGAGTTGTAGAGAGCAAGGAGGTCTCCCATAGGCCTCCTTTTGTCCAGGCTAAACAACCTCAGTTCCCTCACCTGCACCTTACAAGACTCGTGCTCTAGACACAAATTACGTGATGTTATATGGTGTGGAATAGCCCTTTGGTTAGTTTCTGTCCCCTCACAACTTACTGTGCACCTGCAAACTCCTGATAGAAGGTGGGGGGCAGAGCAGTGTGAGGAAAAAGGGAAAACCTTGATACTCTGCATGTCTTGCTGAACAACAGCCAAAAGACTGGTGTGGCATCAAAACTGGTTTCCTCACATCCCCGAAACACAGCATGATGTGAGTTTTTATGAAGAACATTAATGACAGCTGGAAATCTGAGTCTTGACTTCAAAAATAAAATCATTAAAATAAAAAATGAGGCTACCCTAGGTCCTGTCAGGCTTTGGTACAGGGCTTCCCTATGGTTGTCACCAACTGGACTTTGAGACAGTGGAGGCTCTGGCCATCATTTTCTGTCCTCTCCTTTCTCTTACATGCACTGGGGAGCAGTTGAAAATTGTCTTTTCCTTGAATGAAACCTGAGTCAGAAAGAGTTATCTCTGGGGGGAGGTTTTCCTTTCCACAAAGTCACACCTACAGGTATGTTGGGGGAGGAGGGAACAAAACCAAGAATGAACAAATTTGCTTTTTACCCTCCTCCTTCCTGCTCATTTCCAGGATACAGATGGGAGCGTCAGCTGGTGTTTAGGAGCAAACTAACTATGCACACAGCATTTGATCGTAAAGACAATGCACATCCAGCAGAGATCACTGCACTTGGCATCTCAAAGTGAGTAGCTCCCAAGGAATTGCTTAAAACATCTTTATTTTCCAGTGTTGTCACTGGGAAGCATTATGAACTGGCCATTGTTCTCTGCATAAAGCTGTTTTGTAGTGCTTCTGTTTAGGGCACCCCTGTTCAAGGTCTAAAAAAACCCACTAAAATAAGCAGAGTTACTCAGCTGCATTATCACAGAAGGGACCTTAAAGATCATCTGGTTCCAACCCCCCTTCCATGGGCAGGGACACCTCACACTGGATCAGCTTGCTCAGAGCCCCAGCCATCCTGGCCTTCAAAACTTCCAGGGATGGGGCTTCCATTCTCTGGCCAACCTGGGCCAGTGTCTCACCACCCTCACAGGGAAGAAATTCTTCCTAATGTCTAATCTAAATCTCCCCTCCTCTAGTTTGGATCCATTCCCCCTAGTCCTAGCACTACCTGACATCCTAAAAAGTCCCTCACCAGCTTTCTTGTAGCCCCTGCAGATACTGGAAGGCCACAAGAAGGTCTCCTGGGAGCCTTCTCTTCTCCAGACTCAATAACCCCAATTCTCTCAGCCTGTACTCATAGGAGAGGTGCTCCAGCCTCTGATCACCCTCATGGCCCTTCTCTGGACACCTTCTAGCACATCCATATCTTTCTTGTAATACACAGAGTGTTGTTACATCTCCAATTCTCAGACCAGGCTAATTTGCACATTAGCTACTATGGTAATGGTTTAATATATTACATATTCTAACATGTGAAATAGATCACAGAATCACAGAATCATAGAATCATTAAGGTTGGAAGAGACCTCTAAGATCAAGTCCAACCTATCACTACCATGTTACTAAACCATGTCCCTAAATACCACATCTATACAGTTTTTAAATACCTCAAGAGATGATGACTCCACCACCTCCCTGGGCAACCTCATTGCTGTCTGTGCCTTACTGTGCCAGAGCTCTTGCAGGAATGCTTTTGTTTTTTTCTTCTTTTCCAGGGATCACAGCAGAATCCTGATTGGTGATGATCGAGGCAGAGTGTTCAGCTGGTCAGTGAGCGATCAGCCCGGCCGCTCGGCAGCAGATCACTGGGTAAAGGATGAGGGTGGGGACAGCTGTTCTGGCTGCACCATCCGCTTCTCCCTCACAGAGAGAAGGCACCACTGCAGGAACTGTGGGCAGCTCTTCTGCCAGAAGTAAGCCAATGGAATACACATTATACCTACATTAACCGCCCACATAGGCAGTAAAAGAAAAATTGACCTGTATAAGACATTCCACATTTATCTAGCAGTTTTAGCTATAGCTTCAACGGTTTTGTCTCTAGTGCTCTATTCCAGGGTAAAACACTGAAATACACAGAGTAAGACTGAGTTCTGCCTAATGAAGGGAGTTAGGTCCCTCTACATAAGTACTAATCTCCATTTCATTTCAACAAACAACACATTTCCACCCTTAAAAGTGAGTCACTTCTAGGTCATTTGTCTCAGAAGGACTAAATTATGTTAGAGCTGATAACTGTTCAGGAAGCAAACATATTGCAAAGGGATCAATCAATGGATCTCCACCACAATGCAGAGCTGCTTTTGTTAACAAGCAGAAGGAGGTGATGGGAGTGGGGGATAGGAGTTGCTGGGTGGGCGTTTGTACCTGTACATAAGTAGATCCTGAGACAGGAACTCTGGAATTCATTCTCAGTCCCAAACTGATAGTGACAGATATCACCACTGCGGGAACTGTGGGCAGTTTTTCTGCCAGAAGTAAGCCAGACTACAGTCTCCTTTGGGCTCTCTTCCAGACAGAATTTTAGACTGGGTAAAGCTGGTGCATACCACAGAACTCCACTGAAAGACTGAGGTTGCCCTTACCAAAAGAGAACTGGTAAAGAAAAGGAAAAAAGATAAAAATCAAAACTCTCAAACTTCTCAGGAGAAATTTAAAAAGACAGACCCAACCCCTTTATAAATCATTTAGCAAGAGAAGAATCAGGAGAGAATGAAATCTGCTTGCAGCTTTATCACCCCTCTGGGAGAACCTGTAGACAAATGCCTTTAGCAAAGAAAAACAAACAAATAAAACAAAAAACAAACAAGAAAAAACAAAACCAAACAAAAAAAAACCACAACCAAAACAAAAAAGAACCCTTCTTTTGCAGCAACTAGTTGTTCTTGTCAGTCTACAAACAACTGGATCAAAGTGTAGACTCTGTGCAGGACTGTAAGGCTGCTGATTTTGAAGCCAGTAGCATACAGCCTCAGACAGGAAAATGTATGACACAGAGGATGTATGTGAGCTTCCCTTAGCCAAGCACTGATGTGGGAATGTCTTATCTGTTCCACTGGGTCAAAGAAAGCATTTCTAGTTTCATCTTTGTAGCTGTATTTTGAGTCTAAACTGGTAAATAGCTGGTTTTAAGCTCTCTCTCACACAGAATCACAGAACAGTCAGGGTTGGAAGGACCTTAAAGATCATCTAGTTCCAACCCCCCTGCCATGGGCAGGGACACCTTCCACTTGATCAGCTTGCTCAAGTGCCCTAGCCATCCTGGCCTTCAAAACTTCCAGGGATGGGGCTTCCACCACCTCTGTGGGCAACTTGTTCCAGTGCTTCACCAACCTTATGAGGAAGAACTTCTTCCTAACATCTAATCTAAATCTCCCCTCCTCTAGTTTGGATCCATTCCCCCTAGTTCTAGCAGTACCTGACATCCTAAAAAGTCCCTTACCAGCTTTCTTGTAGCCCCTGCAGATACTGGNCTTGCTCAAGTGCCCTAGCCATCCTGGCCTTCAAAACTTCCAGGGATGGGGCTTCCACCACCTCTGTGGGCAACTTGTTCCAGTGCTTCACCAACCTTATGAGGAAGAACTTCTTCCTAACATCTAATCTAAATCTCCCCTCCTCTAGTTTGGATCCATTCCCCCTAGTTCTAGCAGTACCTGACATCCTAAAAAGTCCCTTACCAGCTTTCTTGTAGCCCCTGCAGATACTGGAAGGCCACAGTAAGGTCTCATCAGAGTCATGATGATAATTTCCACAGCTGGATAGAAACTGTCCTGGTCAGGAGAAGAGCTGTGTTCACAGAGATGTTTGTGTTCCTCTACAGGTGCAGTAGGTTTCAGTCTGAAATCAAGCGCCTGAAGATCTCATCACCAGTCCGAGTCTGCCAGAACTGCTTCTACAACCTTCAGCATGAGCGGGGCTCAGAAGAGGGACCTAGAAACTGATGGCTTCTAGCAAAGAGAGACCTCCTCCAGCCCTGCTATCACTCCAGGAGCTAGTGAGAGTGTCGTGCAGCAATCAGAAGGGAATAGAATTGACCTGTTTACACTGATGTTTATACTGAGTTTTAAGCACTAAATCAAAAAGGGATCATTGGTTTGAGCTGGTGTTGACAGAAGGTAAATCAGGCTAACAGCAGAATTAAGTGAAGAGCAAAGCCCAGGAAGACATGATTAATAACCACAAATCCAATAGAACTGTCAACCCCTAAACCTACGCTGACGTGGCTATCAAGCAAATCCTCACTGACCCTACAACCCCTTCTTGTCTTGTTTTTGTAGAGCTGGTCATCTTTATTGGGGGGGAGGGGGAGGGGAAGGCTTTTTAGGAGATAGTGTAAATCTGCCTTCTTCGCAAGCAAATGTGTATATTGTAAATAGATATAATGGCCTTTTTATCTAAATATGAACTTAACTGCCTGTTACATGGGACTTCAGATTAACCACTAGACTTTGTTTGGCATCTTTCTCTCATCCATGAGTTTAAATATGAATGTTTAAAACAAAAAAAGACAGCAAAACTGGGAAGGCATTACACATATTTCTTTTCAAAATCCAGCCTGTGCATGTTTGTTATTTTGGCTGCCCACAGGATCTTAAGTGAGGCTACTCATAGAATTATGTGGATTTTTTCCAAGGAAAACACTTTTTTGAGACTAAGACTTGGAGTATCTTCTTCTAGCTGTAAGATAACCAGGAACTAAATAGTAAGCTTTTGTTGCATTTGATACCAAACTATTTACCACCTCCATGTTGTTCCTATTTAATAAGGCCTCTTTTGTACATATGGCAGGGATGCAGGTTTATTAATTACTTAACCTTCATTACCAGCTGATTCATGCAGTGCAAGAACCAGCTTTTATTTTCTTTAGTCAAGAGCAATTGGCTTACCAATAGCTACAGAATGATTTCCTTCTGCAGAAAATTTTACCGCTGTTGTCCTGTAGCTGGTTTGCAAAAAAAACCACTTATGGAACAATAGGCCTTGCTCTAAACCAGGGTGAGATTGGTCAGGTCAGAAATGCTTCTAAGATCTGTCTTCCTGTTTCAGCACATAGCATCAACTCAAGGACAGCAGTAGATTTCCATGATGGTTTTTAAGTTCCAATATGAATTGAATTGCAGTATTTTTTTACTACTCTTGTCATTTATTTTGCACTACCTGTGAGATGAAGCAGAGACACTGCTATCCACTGGGATTGGAACACAAGCATCGGAGAGGCCCGTGGATTTCATTTCTGAATGCCAGTGGGTTTTTGGTTGGAGGAGCAGTGGGAGGGAGGGGAGGGTGCAGGCTGGTCTTTGGTTTGGTTTGATTTTTTTAACATAGGTGTATATATTTTGTAAGTGGGTGACAAACTGATCTAGATCTAGGTATATTCACAATGGATCCTTTTCAATAGTGCTGAGGATACGACCCAAGCCAGCAGCAGACAGGTGACACCTCCTTTGCCTTGCTTATACTTCAGTGAGTGTCTTCACTCAAGAATATCCTTCACTTGGAATGACTTGGGTGGACTTCAGTCCTGGGGCAGCAAAGAGTTAAAACTGGCATTGAGGTGCCAGACCCTCTCTGGTGGTGTGAGCTCCTCCTGGAAGGTCCTTGGCGTTGTGAGGTCACACCTGTCTTCTCTTCTAGTGGTGAATCATTTGTTCATCCTTACCACTTACTATTTCCCTTGGTATCACCTGTTTATGCACTGATGGTTACATATGTATTTTGATACCTGTTTGTTTATTATGTGCTGGTCTGTACAATGAGAGATGATCCTCTTTTGGTATCTATACTAGGTCCCCAAATGAACAGAAAGGCTTCTCTAGAGTCTTTGCACACTGTTGAATAAATGCAGGTTTGTTGAGATTAACTGACTCAAATAGATCCCTTTGGATCCAAAGAGTGATGATCACGCAAGTAGCCAATATTGCATGGCTACCCTGACAGGTTTGTCCCTAAACCCAAGAAGAGATCCTCAGTAAGCAGGTTCAGAGCATTGGAATTTCTGTGTTCAGCTCTTCTCTCTAAAACGTTGCCTTCACCCCTCCGAAAAATGATGCAAAACCAGCATTAGTTCAGAAGACAGGCTAGTGGCCTTCACGTTTTCAGTTTGAAGAAAAGGTTCTTTTAACAGTTGTTAAATGCCTTTCAGTCCACAGAGTTTTCTTCCCCTTGCCTCCAGATTTCAGATCAACTCCAAATGTAAGGAAGCCTTCTTTTCTACAGACAGCCACATAATTAAACCTTAATAAAATAAGGTTTATGACAAAAAACACTGGTCTAATCTAAATGCTAATGCAGACAGTTGGCATACAGTACCAATGTGGGGTCCTGGAGCTACCATGACCATGGTCATGGCCATCAGTGAAAAGGTGGCTGAGTGTGTTCAGCTACGTCATGTGGGTCTTGTTCTACGCTTCCGAGGCTTGGCAGTGGACTAAGAAAATCAAGGTCATTACTCTTTACAATTCCCTAGTACAGAGATTAGGCCCAGTTTACATTTTGCAAACAACTCCCCCCAGCCCTCCAACTGACTTCTTCCAAAACCCACCTCCTTGCTTCCAGGAGGTAGAGGGGAAAAACCACACCTCCACATCTTCCCTCTGGCAGCTGGTGCTGTGGGCAACTCTTTTGTTCACTTGGGAGTATGTTTTTTTTTCCTATTTCTTTCAAGCTTCTAATGCAAATATTTGCTTTGTTTTCCATGTAAAAATGTTGAGCAAAAATAGACTCATGTACACTAACATTAGTAGACTGTATTCTCTGCTAGTACCTCACATGTCTTCTCCTGCCTTGGTCTTTGTAGTATACTTATCCATGGACTCTTTAACATTTGTATGTAGTGTGCAACTTGTAATGTCATGCTTAGGAGAGGGGGCTGGCAGCCTCCAGCCAACATTCATCTGCTCAATAGCAAAACACTTTAGATAAGTTATTTTGCACTTTCTTATGTATAAAAATGGTAGAAACTTCTATTTGCTTTGTATCATTTAAAGACTCCTTCTGTTTCAGTAAATGAACTGTGTATAATATACTTATGCAGTTAAAACTGTTTTTAGAGAGTATTTTTAATTTCATCAAGTTTGGTTACTTGTTGCATGATTATTAACACAGCTGACTTTTTGTGTCAGTGCAATGTATATTTTTTTGTCCTGTTATTAACTGGTAAGCCCTAGTTATGGCCATTTATTTGTACAGCATCAGGAGTAAACTGAAGATAACTGGCTCAGAAAGGCGTGTGGAATTTTGTACTATACTGCAGAATCCAATATCTGTTTTTTGGTGGTCACGTAAAAGGCCTAAGGATTTACTATCTAGTGTGCAATCTGTGATATCTGAATGTTCATTGTATACTTGTCTCCAATGCAAAAAGGTAGAATAACACAACTACAACAACACATAATTAAATGCAATAGTTCAGGTACTGAAGTTTGGGGTTTTTTTCATTTCAAATAAATACCTGCTATTTACCACCGAAAAGCTGTTTTGCATTTGTTGGAAAGACTCCACATTTGCAGCTGAATAAAGGTTTTTAACATGGGAGTGGTAGCTGATAAGTGGCATGTTTCTGTGTCATCACAAGGAATTAATTTCTATGACTTGTCATGGTTTTGCTTTCTGAATATGAGGCAATTCACACCTGGTTATGCTCTGTGGCATCATGTGTCTGTGTTTATTCTTTTTTCCTTTAGAAGTGTCATGGTAGAGTGTGAAGCCAGCAGAATCTGACAGTGTGTAGAAGAATAGGCTGTACAGATACGGAGGAAGCAGACAGAAAGGAATGATTTGAGTCATGCTGCATAAGGACAGTGTAGGAGGAAGAACAATTGAAACGCAACTTCAATCATCTTCCGCATGGAATGACAACTTGAGCAGGACGTGGCCTTATCTGGTTAGAAACAGCCTAAAATACATAAACTTTGAACTATGTTACTAATTCTTGAATCCTTTATAACCTTTTCTGTGATGTATGTACATCCATCTGATTCATGATGAGATGGTAAAATATGACCTTTCCTTGTATAACCACAAGTTATATGTGATGTTTTAATGTCTTGTGAGAGACATTTGGGTGTGTCTCTTGCTGGGCCAACAGGGGCTCTGTGTCAGGGGAGGGAATGTCTGGAGTGCCTGGAACCGAGGTTACCCCAAGGGCAAATGTTTGAACCGAGGAAGTTAGCCAACAGACTCCCTGCTGCGGGAAGCACCTCTTGCTCTTCACCACCACATCCTGCAGTGGGGAAAGGGCGTGAAAAACTACTGGAAGAACATGCCCATTTATGAATGACTATAAAAATTGGAAAAACTAGAGTTCCCTCTTGTGCACGTGTGGGAGGACAGGTAGGGTCCCCCTCATGTACCACAGCACTGTTTTGTTTGCCTCAATTCACTTTAATAAATTGAAATTTATTATTTAGCATTTTATGAATAATTATTATGAATAATTATCACATTTTCTAAGCCAGGAACAGTAAAAAGTAAATAAAAGAGTATTGGCTAAAAGATTCTCTAGCCAAATTCCAGGCTCTGGTGTAGCTGAGAGAAGTGATCACCCCTTGTACTCAGCACTGGGGAGGCCACACCTAGAGTACTGGGTTAAGTTTTGGGCCCCTCAGGACAAGAAGGACACAGAGGCATTGGAGCGTGTCCAGAGAAGGGCAACGAGGCTAGTGAGGGGTCTGGAGCACAAGTCTTCTGAGAAGCAGCTTGAGGGAACTGGGATTGTTTAGTCTAGAGAAGAGAAGACTCAGGGGAGACCTTATCTCTCTTCTCCAACTCTGTGAAAGGAGGTTGGAGTGAGATGGGGGTAGGTTTCTTCTCTGGGGTTAACAGTGAGAGGATGAGAGGAAATGGCTTCAAGTTGCAGGAGGGGAGGTTTAGATTTAATATAAGGAGAAATTTTTTTCCTGAAAGAGTTGCTAAGTCTTGGACTAGGCTGCCGAGGGGGATGGTGGAGTCACCATCCCTGGAGGGGTTTAAGAAACATTTAGCTGTGGTCATTAGGGCCATGGTTTAGTGCTATGATAGTGCTAGGTATGGTTGGATTTGATGACCTTAGATGTCTCTTCCAACCTTTGTGATTCTGTGTTCAAAAACTCCCTTCCATGAGTCTCTGAGAAGTCTGCCTTGGTGAAACTAAAGAAAACTGCCCTTTTTGTTTCCTGAGCAGGCTGCGGAGCCAGAGGCTGAGTGCCATGGCCAGAGTTGAGCAGGCAGGGCTGCACCAGTGCCTCTAGCACCCCCCAGACATGTGGGAGAGCAGAAATGCCAGGAGCAAGCTTAGGGAAACAGCAGGGGCCAGAGTCTTGACAGACCTTTTGATTGGTAAAGTGCAGCCCCATCCCTGCCCCATGGGGCACAGGCTTGGCTGTCAAAATTAATGGTGCAATTTAGAGCCCCTGTTACAAATCAGGTGTTGGGACAGTTAGTTTTGCTCCTTTCTGTCCAGACAAACAAGAGAGTGATTATTTGGGAAAGGCATAGCCTTTTGTGAGCTTCCTGCATTAAGCTTGGGTCTGGGAGAGGGAAGGATGGTGTCCTACGAAATGGCAGTGTTGGAGCTGTAAAATCCCCAACAGGAAACAGATGGGTCAGCAACTAGTATTAGGATTGAAACAAGGCAGTTGTTGAGTGACAGGGCAGCTCACTGCAAGTCCACCAGCCTTTAACTCTAGCTCCACTACAGTTCCCACCAAGCAGAAACACCTGCTGGGGCAGATATTCCATTTAGCAGATAAATGGCCAGGTCTTCCAACACATCTGTTTGGTGGGCCTGTTGTTCACAGAAGGTCTGTACCTGTCTGGTTTTGGGGAGGAGGAGTTACTACAAGGTGAAAAATAGAGCATTTCGTTTTGTGATAGTGGTAGCCCAGTCCATTTCAGTTGGTGGCCAATTCGATGTGACCAAATTGTTTTGAATCAAATTCGATGTTCAGAAAGGTGTTACCTGGAGCCTGATTTCTAGGCTCACAGTGCTGTGCTGCATTGTAAAAAAATGCATATGTGTTTTAAAAGAATGATTGGCAGTGGAATATGTCTGTCTCTGTGTCAGGAGATGGTGTTGACTCACTAGAAGTTAGCATGACATGTGATGTGGAGGACAGGGTGAGCACAATACTAGGGGTGATGTACTGGGATGTGTTGGGAGCCAAATCTTGCCCTGTCTTCCTGGGGGAGTTGAGTATGTCTAGGAACAGCTGTGAAGTCATTACCGTGTGGAGGAAAATAACCAAAAATGACCAAAAAATGTAATGACCATGTTAAATAAAGAGTAAAACCAGGCTGGTCAAGAGACAGTGGTAGCTCAAATCCAGCCAGTTTTCTCTTGGGAGAAGGAGCTGCTCCCTCCCGATTGTGGTGCCACTACAGCCTGTGCCACCTGCTCTGCTCTGCTGGGCAGAGCTGCAAGGAGGCTAAAGCACTGCAGTGCTGAAGAGTAAAGGTGACTTCTGGGCAAGAGTGTTGCAAATGTAAATACTGATATTTGGTTTATGTGTGTGGGTGTGGAGCAAGGCTGTTGCCGAATAGCAGTGATGAAAACTAGTGTGATCAGCCACGACTCCCATTGCGTGCAGGTAGGCTGTGGAGAGGTGTTGGCACAAGCTGCTCTTAGCTCCAGGAAAACCTTCCGGAGGAACCATGCACCAGCACAGACTTGGGGTTAACCTGTTGGAAAGCAGCTCTGCAGAGAAGGATCTGGGAGTCCTGGTGGACAAGTTTACCATAAGTCAGGAATGTGCTCTTGTAGCCAAGAAGGCAAATGGTCTCCTGGGGTGCATTCAGAAGAGTGTGACCAACAGGTCGAGGGAGGTTCTCCTCCCCCAATACTCTGCCCCAGTGAGGTCACACCTGGAGTACTGTGTCCAGTTCTGGGCTCTCCAGTTCAAGAAGACAAGGAACCACTGGAAAGAGTCCAGTGGAGGCTACAAAGATGCTGAGGAGACTGGAACAGCTCTTGGAGGAGGAAAGGCTGAGAGCCCTGGGGCTGCTTAGCCTGGAGAAGTGCAGAGACAGAGGGGATCTGCTCAATGCTTAGCAATATCTAGAGGGCAGACCTATGAGGATGGGACCAGACTCTTTTCAGTGGAGCCCAGTGACAGGTCAATGGGCACAAACTGGAACCCAGGAGGTTCTACCTAAACATGAGGAAAAGCTTCTTTGCTGTGGGGGTGCCAAAGCACTGGTTCAGGCTGCCCAGAGAGGTTGTGGAGTCTCCTTCCCTGGAGAGATTCCAAAGGCACCTGGAGGTGATCCTGGGCAACCTGCTCTGGGTGACCCTGCTTTAGCAGGGGGGAGTTGGACTAGATGATCCCCAGAGGTCCCTTCCAACTCCCACTATGCTGGGATTCTGGGACTCCTGGGTGACCAGCTTCTGTAAGTATCCCATATGAGAACAAGGGATGCTTTTCTTAAAGCTTGGCTGCTCTCCCAAGGTCATCCTGACCAAATTGTGAGGGAACCACCATGGTGCTGCTGGAACTCAGCCACCTTTTCTTTCTGCTGTAGGGATGTTCATTACAGGACAAATGGTCTGACTGCAGAGTAACCTGGGAGTCATCTCCAAGCCACCATGAAAGGACAGTCGGAAGGAAAGGACGAAGCTCTCCAGTGTGTTCCCAACACACTACCCAAGCACTTCAAATTCACCTACCTGAGCACTGATTTTTATATGCTTACCACCATTGGATATATGCATATATCTAAGATCTAATCAGCTCCAAACTGAGCTGAGTAGATTGCAAGACAGAAAAAAACAGAAAGATTCACTTTAGTCCTGTAAGGCAAGGCTGGGGCTCAGCTGTATGAAACTGCTAGGACTTTGTTGAAGTCAAGGCTGCTTTTTCCAAGGGAGAGAGAATAAAAGGAGGTTTTGAGTTCATCTGTAAAAGCAGTAGTAATTAAAGACAATGGTGAGCTCAGGGTTACTTCTGTGCAGGAGTGAAAAACTCTTGGCTGTTATTTTCTCATTTCTTTTAGGATATTCAAAAAACATCTGACCACAATCCTGAGTAATGTGCTCTAGGGACCCTGATAGAGCAGGGAGGTTGGACTAGATGACCTCTGGTAGTCCCTTCCAACCTTAACCATTATGTGAGATGTCTCAAGTTCATGCAGAAGCAAAGAGATATTCTCTTATTGAGGAGGCCCAATTTCTTTCTTTCCAGAAAAGGAAAGAAGGGGTTGTCACAGGACA
This sequence comes from Bucco capensis, assembly GCA_013396975.1. Lineage (NCBI taxonomy): Eukaryota > Metazoa > Chordata > Aves > Piciformes > Bucconidae > Bucco > Bucco capensis. The sequence continues at coordinate 19,110 of VWZO01015186.1, forward strand.
ACCTCATTCACCACCATCTTCACAAAAGAACTACTTTTTCAAGATGGACTTGTTTAGAGAGAAGACTTTCTGATTTTTGGTATTGTAATATATCACAATATAAAAGACAAAACCAGGAAGTTAAAACATGTTGTCCTGATGCAGCAAGGCCAATGGATGCTGACAGAGGACAGAGATAGAAGGTACTAGTTACCACTGGGTGATTATCTTCGTAGGCAAAGCCTTGGTTATCAGGAGCTTTTTATGGCAGTGCTGAAGCCCAGAGCTAACAGCACAGTAGTAACACAGCTTGACATGCAGAAACTTTTCCACTAGTTTGCAATGTGGCAGAGGAAGAAAAATCCATTTGGAGTGACACAATTCTAGAAGCCAATTCTTTATTAGAAGATCTTTGAAGCATTCCGGTACAGACTTAGCTGCTCCACTGTAGCTCATCAACTCCCATGAAGATGAACAAAGGTTTAAAAAAACAAACAAAAAAAGGCAAAATGTACTCCTCTATAAAATGAAGTAGGTGACTTATGGACACATTACACCAAACCTAAACATCAAACTATATGATTTATACACAGTCCTAAGGCAAACTCTGTTAATGGATGTACCCAATTGCACTTCAGACTGTAGAAGGTTATGGCACACACCACTGCCTGAGTACTTGGTATCCTGGGCCAAGAGGACATCCATGTCTCAATGCGTTGAGAACAGCAGCTGTGGAACCAAGGAATACTGGACTGCTTGGGTAAGTGACCAATGGACCTAGCAATGCCCAACTGGAATTATTTTAAGAAGTATTACTATTAAACCAATTTCATTAGTATTTATTGTTTTGTGCTTCTTCCTTCAGCTAGAAACCTTAATGCCTTGGACCACAGCATATCTGCCTGCTGACACAGAGAAGGTGATCTGACAGCCTGTTCCCACGGAAGGCAGCAGAGATCCTGTGGCGAGTCTAAGCTCCTCAGAGTTTTCATTTCCCTCAGGCATGTAAAAAGCAGTAATATTGCTGATTTCTCTTACCATCCCCATTCTCAGCCACAAACCGTGCTCCAGGATTATTCTCCAACCCTGAGCTTTTCAAGCAAAAGTGACTGATAGTACTGAGGATCCTGTATTCAACAAGCTGTTGGATCTCATCCCCATTTCAATCTTTTGCACTGTGTTCACCTTCCAAAGACCAGCTCTCCTGTATAAAGGCTGCAAAGGACATTTTAGTGAGTTCCCTCTACACCCATTTCCAGGTGGCAGGGAGACAGAATTGGAATCTCAGCTGCAGTTTCAACACCTCTCCTAGTAAATCCTCCACTAACACAAGGTTCCCCCCATGCTTCTGCAGTGCCTGTTACAAGGAGAGGTGCCACAGCTCCAGGGGGAGTGTTCAGGCAAGAAAGGAGTTTTGCCAGATGCCCCAGAGTTCAGAATCCATCCTTAAAAGGCAGGAAAAAAGCAAACACTTGTTCTGGTTTGCTCAGTAGGTCACCCTTAATGTTCATTCAGTCTGTAAAAAAAATGTCATTATTTTGTTGAAACAACAACAGCTGCTGGGGAAAGAGAGGGAGCTAGCGAACAAACTGACATTCTAGTGAGAGATAACCTTGAGTGATCCTTCAGTGCTAGACCTCTCTGATAGGCATCTGCTGGTGTTAGGACAATTTGCTCTTCGTCCTCAAGTTGAAAAGAGCTCTCTGCTAGGCAGAGAGTTGCTGGTCCCTGGAGTGTGAAACTGGTTGTTTGCAGAGCTGTTGTAGGCAGCAGGAGGCTTACTGAGTAGATTGATAAAACCCTAGAAGCATGTATTGAGTCTGGCTGGGATGAGTTCCCTTTCCCCATAGCAGCCCTCGTGGTGCTGTGCTTTGTAGTGGTAGCTAGAAACGTGTTGATCACATAGCAGTGTTTTGGCTACTGTTGAGCAGTGCTCACAGCATCAAGGGTGTCTCTCCCAACATTTCATCCTCACTAACAGTCTAAGGGGTGGGCAAGATCTTGGGAGGAGATGTAGCTAGAACAGCTGACCCAAACTGACCAAAGGTATATTCCATACCATGTTACATCAGCTCAGCTATAAAAGCTGAGGGAAGAGAGGGGAACATCCTTATTATCTTTGTCCTCCAAAGCAACCACTACACATACTGAAGCCCCACTTCCCAGGCAGTCCAGTGGCTGGACATTGCCTGCTGATAGGAAGTAGAGAATAAATCATGTTTTCCTTTGCTTCTGCACACAGCTTTTCCTTTTGCTTTCTTAAACTGCCTTCATCTTGACCCATGGGTTTCTTCCCACCTTATCTTCTCCATCTCCCCATCCTGGTGAGGAGTAATAGGACAGCTTGGTGGGCACCCGACGTGCAGCCAAGGTCAAGCCACCAGAGAGTACAGCAGAGCAGTACCTAGCCCTGCTGGAGACTCCTATGTCAAGGGCTTTGCTGTCTGGATGTTACTGTGACAATGCTAATTTGATCCGCTAACATAACTATGACAAACCACTTCCACTTTCCCCAGCATGGCTTTCCTCCACTAGTCTGTACACTCCAAATTCAGTGTCATACACCTATGTTCCACCTAAGCTGTGAACATATTGGTAAAGCTCACTCTGCCAATGCAGTGCTACAACTGAAAAGCAAGGGCAGGGACTTGTTCTAATGACTCTTCACTGAGAAGTGTCAAATGATGAAAAATCCATCACCCAGGAAACTGCAGGTTTTCCTTATTGCAAGGTGATTTAGTATCAGGCAACTTTGTTTTGTTTTGACAATTGTGCTGTTGTGGATGCTTCCATCGACAGAAACAAAAATATTGTGGCAAGTCTAAGAAAAGCCGAATTCCTCTCTGCCTGGTTTATACTGCAACAGGACAACTCAGAGGCCACAGGAGCTGCACATCTGATGTGGAGCAGAGGCTGAAGGAGGCACAAATCCGGGACAGATCTTCACCTGCTGCCAAGAGGTCACCTGCGGTCCATGTCACAGCAGCAGTGCAAGCTAGCTCAGAGCTCTGGCCCCGCCATGCCTCACTGTTATGCAGACTCTCTCCAGAAAAGAAGTGGAAATACTTCCTTCTACTATAAAACTACCTTCTGGTGTCTGAATATCTGACACCTACTAGAAATAACATCCTAAACTTATTAAAATTATCTTACAGTATTATAATGCTCTCTTCCTTTCTCTAGTTTATTTGCTTGCTTTGGGCATTTTACAGCTCCTTGTATACCATGAAGATACACAGGAGATCACTATCAACTGAAAGAAACCTTTACTGGAGGGCATGAAAATCCTCATAGATTTATGAAGCTCTCCTGTCTTTCACATCTGAAGAATCTTTATTAGTAAACTCTTGGAAATCAGCTGGTTGTGGTTTTTTTTTTTAAAAAAAGTAAAAATTCAAGTTGATAAGAGTCTCTGGGTATCCCAAATGTGCAACTTTGGCCCTTTTCTAGTGCTCCTGCAAACACTAGTACACCAAAGACAATGCAAGGGGCTTCTGCATGGTTCACAAAGACCACAGAGACTTTGGACCTAATGGAGAAATGTCCCCATCTGTCCAACAGCACGTGGCTCCAGCCTGCACCCTCTTCTTGGAGCTAGAGGATCACAGATGATGGTGGCAAGACCATAAAGCCCTGCAAAAGCAGCATTGTCTCAGGAAGCTGGTCAGCTACAGCAAATGCCACTGGCATGAGAACAGAAACACTTCTCTTTTTTTCACCCGCTTCTCCTAAAGCACATGGGAGTTTGGGGTGGCTGCACAGTAGAGGAAGACAACAAACCTGCTTCCTATATACCTTAGAATGCTGTGCCTTTGTTCCTCCATGCATTAACGTACAAAGAAGCTACCGTGTGGCTGTGAGACTCAGACATACGCAGCTGCCAGGTAACTAGGAGTCTTGGGTAATACAAGTAGGTATGAAACAGTTGTGCCATACCTCTAGCCTTAGGTCAAAGCCCAGAACAGAGTGATGTGCAGAGCTGCTGGTACTACAAACCCAAATAGCTGCCTCGACGCCAACTGGAATAAATAACCGCAGCCAAACACAATCAGCCAGAAGCAACAACAGGGCATTGCACACCGAGGGAACAGAAGAGATAGACAAGACAGTAAGTCAGCCTAGGAACAAGTGGATGTGTTCTCCTGTAGCATGCTCTCTCCAGATTAGGCAGGAAAAGCCAGCTGGGGCAGGTCTTCATGCCCACCTCCCACTGGAAGCAAAGCTGCGGCTGAAGGAGAAGTTGCTCTCACTACTTTTGTACTTGCCCCATGCTCCAAATGGCACAATGACAACCGTGCTGTTGTCTTCGGTGCCGAACTGCATTGCCTGAGAGAAGAAGCAAAATGTCAGCATCCTCACTGGGCTTAGAAAAGGAAGCAACTGTCTGGCTCTACATAGGACAGTATACCCTGAGACCCAAGACATCCTTACTCCCTTCCCAGCCCTGATGCTGTGTTCTGGTATGTCCCAGAGCTTTCCATAGGGTATGCCACCACCCAGAAGCCTGGTGAGAAACCGGTCCTGTCTATACTGATGACATATTCAGCACAAGAATAAACTGCAGTTAGAGTCCCACAACAATTCAGCGGATGATGAGCTATGCAAGTGTCCTAGTTTTGAGTCAAAATAAGGTATTGCATGCCATAGAGGTCATATTCAGTCCTTGAGGCTGTGATATCGAGCTTAGACCTTGGAGTCTCTTGCATGAGGCCTAAACCCCAAGCAAAACAGGTGTTAGCATCTAATTAACAACTAGTACATATAAGGAGAAGTCTGGGTTACTATCCTGCACCTGAGCCCTGTGAAGATCAGCAGCCCAGCTCTGTTCCTACAGGACTCTACCTGTTCTGCCTTCCATCTCAATTCAAGAGTTCCTGAGTTTCAGTTCTAGGATCCAGCCTCCTGAGCCTGAGTCCTGGCTGCTGAAGTCCTCCTGCTACAGCATCAGTGGTCAAGGGGGTTTGGTTCTGGTATAGGTTTTGTGTGTTTTGTCTTATTTTCAGTGAAGTAGTCTAAGTTTCACTTCCAATTGTCTCTCTCTCTCTGTTAATTTCCCCCTTTCCTTTCTGGAGTGGGGGAAAAGGGGATAATAGAGAATCTGTCACTGGATTGGTGGCTGGCCGAGCCCTAATCCCTGACAGCAAGTTAACTGAAATGATGCCTGACAAGCGTTTGGCAAGACCCAGGGTAAGGAGGAGGCTGAGTGGTAGGATCAGTGGATCTCTCAACTGACACAGTCTGATTCACTCAAATGCATGGTTGCATACATGTTTTTTTTAAACCCAAACCAAACAGAAAAGGACAACAACAAGCATTTGGTGCCAAAGAAGCCCTGGTGTTACCTGCTCCGTTACAACGTGGGCAGCTTCAGGAGGATCATGGCATTGCTTAACAAAATCACAGATCTCCTGGCTGTTCACCATGAAGTTGATACCATCAGTTGTAAGGACCAGAAAGCTGTCGTCCGCATGATGCAGCTGCAAGATAGGCACAGGGAATGCACAGCGATGCAGTGTGCTGTGAGGCAAATCAACTGTTGCAAAGCCCTTTTTCTGGGGATGCTACATGTGAGATGTACCTTGCTTTCTGTGCAAGGGCTTATGGGAAGCACACACCGCCCCCCCC
>VWZO01015186.1:24744-53342 GCA_013396975.1 Bucco capensis
CTAACCAAAGATTACCCCCCGAATCTTTGACTGTATCTATCAGCCACTCAGACTGTGTTCCCTGCATAGGAGAACAGTGTCTTAAAGTGCTTCCAGTTCTAGGAAGCAGCCCTCTGAATGCAGAGGCCAAACAACCAGATCCATACATTAGCCAGTAAACAAAATGCTTCCTTAAATTTAGGAAGACATGATAGCACCGCAGTCATTTCCATAAACCCCTCAGGCCTAGCAGTTGCTGTTTAATTAGGACCAGCTGAATATAAGGTCCCTGAGCCCTGCAAGGTGCATTGGGGAAAAGTTAACAAACAGACTGTGAGCTGAGAGAAGAGCCTTCCTGCAGAAGAGAATGAAACTGTGCTCAATACTTTTTGGGTGGTTATATTGTCTTCTGGCAACTACAGAGCTGTCTACAGATGCATGCAACTGCTCTTTTCTCCTCCCTTCCTCCCAAGTGTGCAAACCTCTATGTGTTCTACTCTTTTCTGATGACAGCCTGTCTGTATCCCACCTAGTTCTCAGTGATGGTTTTAGATCAGCATTATTCTCGTAAATATTCATTAGGCCACAGGCCCCAAACAGACTAATACATTGGTATTTCAGTAATGGATATCATGTGTTATCTTTCTTCCCCTATCCTGTATTTTCTTTGCAATAAATGGGATTTAGAAGTTGATCTGGTTGAATTTTGTATCAGCACCTAATTCTGTTTTGTCCTGTGAGTGTTCATCTGAAATTACTTCATCAGAATTGGTCTCTGGTTACTCCACCACAAACAAAAAACAATGCTTGGCCATCAGGCTTCCCCTGGGCACATGCTGTGTGTACCACTACCTGCACCAAATAACTAGGATGCCCCTTAGTCCAAATGCTGCTGGCCCTGTTGACCAGGCCTTTTTTACCTTGACCCTTTTTGTTTCTGGCTCTGCTATCACACCACTGTTTTTAAGATCCAAATCTCCTATGCTCCGCGTCATAGCAAGTCTACCATTCACATGAGGTTGTCCCAAACTGTTCCAGGCAATGAAGCCACCGCATTTCCTAATCCTGTCCAGAGGCACAAAAGAAAAAATGAACATGAGTTACTGCTTCACACCATTGGCCCTGTCTCTGGCTGCAATTTCTGTCACTTAGCTATTGGTGTGGAACGGGGTATGAAGGACCTAAGCTGGGAGACTGAGGGTTGGCTTTTGCCCTTTGAAGGGCTCCACAGAAGGGATGTGGCTTGGAAGGCAGAGTCCTCCTGACCAGGGAACCATGGTGTATCTCTTCAGGTCTTGACTCTAACTTGGCAGTTTTGGACAAGCCCAAATCAGGTAGTCATGGCTTAGTACTAAGTCCTAGCTATGCTGATCTTAGCTCCTGTAGAGCTTTCTACAACCCTGGTCCTCTGAACAGTACCAAATAAATTAACTGGAGCTGTGCTTTCTGTGGTTTCAGGGCATTACATTCAACTCTCTGCTTTTTTCCAGGCCCAACCTAGCAGCAGAACACAAGCACATCCTGGCCAAGGTCATGCCCTGGGAAGCTGTGGCATCAGCTGACAGGTACCTTTCCTTCTCCTCCTTTCTTTCTGGAGTGTGGTCAATGGTGAGTTTCATGGCCTTTCCCTTTCGACACAGCAGAGCACGACTGTCTCCCACACTTGCCACAACCAGCTCAATTCCATCCCGGAGCAGAGCCACCGTTGCAGTGGTCCCAGAGTTCACCAGAGTTGCTATAAACGTCATATCAAAGAGAAAAGTTTTAGACACTGCCTCAAAGCATGGAACCATTTATAATATAGCAACAGGTTCAATTGGTAAAATGAAGACAATTTGTGCTCTACATTACCAGTAAGTAACTGCTTTTAAGTTTAAACTGAATCTACATACAAAAAAAAAAATACAGCAAATCTGCATGCATTTAGGACTAGAAGGAGAGAGAGGAAGTGGAAATGGTAAGTATTTCTGTGCAATAACATGGCTCCATGCAGAGAGCAAGCGCAATAAAAGCAGTACAAGGGCCAGTGGCTTCCTTCCAGCTTACAGCAAATAGGTTTTTCTCTCCTGCTAGTTCACCTCAAGTTCCAGGGTTGTTGTCCTTATCCCTAGGCACAGTGACTGACAGGTAACCCAATATAAAGCTGCTGGTTGGTTCTTCTTTCTGTTAGGTGGTGAAGCAGGCAACTGAACAATAGTAATAGTAGCTCCATGTAGCTCACCAGAAGAGAAATGCTAGAACGCTCCTTTACACCAGACTATGAAATCCTCCTGCTGCTGTCAGAGTCATCACAGTCTCTCCCTGCTTCCCCCAGCCCTGCCAAGAAATGAGGGGATCAGCCAGCAGGCTGCTGCCCTTTTTCAGAAAGGAATGCTGCTCCCTTCAAACCTTGTCAACTTGCTGGAGGTCCCAGTGCAAACGTGAAGCTGGATTCTGTCTTCCCTCATGCCTACAAACTGATGCAGTCAGCTGGCAGTGGCTCTCCAGGCAATCTGCCCTGGACACTGGTGGAATCACCTCACAGGGGTGTATAGTGACTGCAGAGAGGGCAGAACAGAGCCCCAGGTGCTATCTTCCTGCTCTGGCAGGGTAAGGGAGTGAGCTTGTGCTGACTGAGTACATTCGGGGACCTGCCTGGATTAACTGCTTCAAGTCAATTTAAGGGCTTCTCAGTTATGGACTCCCCAGTTCAACAGAGACAATAAGCTACTGGAGAGAGTCCAGTAGAAGCTAAAAAGATGCTAAGAGGACTGGAGCATCTCTGGGAGGAGGAAAGGCTGAGAGCTCTGGGGCTGGTTAGCCCGGAGAATAACAGAATCACAGAATATTTGTGGCTGGAAATGACCTCTCAGATCACCAAGTCCAACCAATAAAAAAAAAAACAAAAAAACAACAAACCAAAAAAAACCCACCATCAAAACAAAAAACAACTAACAAAATGACCACCACACAACCACTGCCCTCACTAGAGCATGTCTTGGAGCACCACATCTACACGCTTCTTAAACACCTCCAGGGATGGTGACTCAACCACCTCCCTGGGAAGGTTGTTCCAGCGCCTCACCACTCTTTCTCTGAAGAATTTCTTCCTAATAGCCTATCTAACCCTCCCTGTTGCAACTTCAGACCACTCCCTCTGGTTCTGTTATTAGTTACTAAGGAGAAGAGGCCAACACCCACCTCTCTACAACCTCCTTTCAGGTATTTGTAGAGGGCAATGAGGTCCCCCCTCAGCCTCCTCTTCTCAGCCTCCTCTTCTCCAAACTAAACATGCCCAGCTCCCTCAGCCTCTCCTCATATGCTTGTTCTCTAAACCTCTCACAAGCTCGGTAGCTTTCCTCTGGACACACTCCAGCATCTCAGTGTCTTTCCTAAGACAGACTCAGAGGAGATCTGCTCAGTGCTTATCAATATCTAAAGAGTGGGGGCAAGAGGACAGGGCCAGACTCTGATAAGTGGTGCCCAGTGATAGGACAAGGGGCAATGGGCACAAACTGGAACACAGGGAGTTCCATCTGAACAGGAGGAAACCTTCTTTCCTGTGAGGGTGCCAGAGCCCTGGCCCAGGCTGCCCAGAGTTGTGGAGTCTCCTCTGGAGAGATTCTGAACCTGCCTGGAGGTGATCCTGGACAACCTGCTCTGGGTAACCCTGCTTTAGCGTGGGGGTTGGACTACATGATCCCCAAAGGTCCCTTCCAACCCCCACTATGCTGGGATTCTGGGATTTCAATTTCTACAATGCTCTGGAAAAAAACCAAGGGCTTGAAAAGGAGAAATGTGAGTCTGTCTCTTTCAGGAAAGATCTGCAGTTTCATCTGTGTTGAAGGAAATTTCAGAAGGACTGTCCAGCTTGCTTTTTTTTCTTTGCTTTGCTTTATGAAAGGAGCAGTCTTATTTTACAGTTAGTATCTTCCCTTCATGAAAATAATGCAAAGGTAACCCTGTGAGAGGTCCCTGGGAAGCAGTAACTCCTGCCTGCTTGAGCTTTTACAGTAACATGTCTGCCCAGGTCAAGCTATTGCCCAGAACACATTTACATTCACAGCCAGTGCAAAGCCCCTTCAAATGACCTCTGTAGCTCTTCTGCATTCTGGGATTTTCTAGTTTTTCCAGGTTTTAAAAGCAAGCCAATTTAAGAGGGGTTTGGGGCTAACTTAGGAAGAGAATCTCCAATTATATTCCTGTTTTCACATGACTAACAGTTTAAAGATCTTTCCAGCATTGCTTCTGCAGAGTTCAGCTACAATTACACGTACTCCTTCCTCTGGCCCTGCAGCCTGACCCTGGGGAGGAGGGATGGATCCAAGACAAGACTGTGTTTTTGAGCCCCAGGAATGCTAGCCAGCTCCATCTCTGAACAGTTGCCAGCAAATACCATACAGAACAGAAATGGGAGTGCTCTAGGATCTTGGCAACTTCTTTCCCCAACTCTGTGAGGTCTCAGCACAGAGTTGAGAGGAAATGAAGTGCACAAAGCCCTGGGAGATGCATTGAGCCTCGTTGTGCAGCAAAAGAACTGGGTTGATGAATCCAAATAAAAAAAAAATCACAAAACAGTCTAAAGTAAGCTTATGTTATTATTTAAAACAGGTATTGTTACTGCAGCGACTTCACCAACACATCAGTCGTGAACATCAGCCATGGTGACCTAGGTCAAATCTTGGACTATGTTATGGCTGCCATGCAGGCTATGAGAGTCAAAACTAGTTGGATGCTGGTAGCTTCTGACTCTTCAGGTAAGCACTGACATCCTCCTTATCATCATCTGAAGCAAGAACTAGTCCAGTGCAGTCTCAATGTGAGGCATATTATGAATGAGCAAACAAGTACCAGTGCAATTAGAAATTCTAGTAGTAGCAGTAAAATACCTATTTTAGCCAATTTTGAAAAGAAGTGAAATGAAGAACCTCTGTAAAACTACCTTTATATTTCACAGAAAACACATTTTATTTAGATGTTAAAATGAATGCACAACTGTTGCTACTCTCCCATTTCATTCCTGGGTTTTGGAACAGTGCTGACAAACACGAGCATTTGCTGAAAAAGTTAACATCTGTAGTCTTTAATTCATAAATGAATGGAAACATTTGGATCTTCAGGTGAATCTGCAGCTTTCAAATGCAAACTTTCAAAGAAAAGAGCTACCATCACAAAATCAAGGGACAAGTCAAGATATTGTCCAGAATTGTGGTAATGGTCATAGTGATGTGAGCCTTATAAAAGTGTGTTAATTAAAGAGCACTCCTAGAAAAATACATGCTGCTCATGCTCGCTTCCTTGGAACGAGTTCATGAACTGGGTAGAGGTGCAAGAACACAAATGTAGCCGGGCTTACAAGCATTATGTGATTCCTAGCAGAGCTCAAGACCACAGAAATGATAATGGGATAACACTTCTAATGCTTTACTACAACTGCTGCTAGTTTATTTAATAATATCCAAAATGCATTACATCAGCATATATATATGTGTGTGTTTAAACAACTAAAAGAGTTTATTTTGTTTTCCTAACAATATCACTATAAAACTAAGACCTTTCAGTAGGTTCTTAACACTCACTGGACAACTTCTACTGCAAGTCATCTCAACTAATGTGACAAAGAGGATGTGGGAACCTTCCAGTAGTCCAGGCTAGGAACCGCTGGACTCCTTCACCTGGGACAAAATTAAGCAGATCTCTCTTTCCACTGAAGCCCAGCATATAGTGTCCAGGGCCTCCAGTTCTAGAGCTGCTGACCAGGTACAGTGTCTTCCACAAATAACATGCACACAGAGGCAAATAGGAAATTCACCCAGGGACTTTGTTCAAACAGAATAAACCTGCAACACTGGAGATGAAAGAATAAGGGCTGCAGAACAGGGGAAGTAGTCACTCTTGAGTTTGCCTGTGCTGTCTTTTGCAGGTCATCTAGGAATTACATGTGCATCTTTGACCACAGATAAATCAGCCTTGGGGAACTGCCACTGTTCTTGCCTTCTTGCTAAAACTGTGTTACAAAACCAGTTCAAATTTGGCCAAAATAAAAGCTACATTTTTTTCTTTCTCTGTGGAGGGAGGTACGGTTAGGCTTCACAAACGAAGATCCAGGGAGGGCTCCACCCACGCTCCTCATCAGCGCCTTTTCCAAGCACGCTGATAAAAAGAGGATAGCAGATAGCACCCTCGAGCCTGCACAATGGATTTTTTTTAGCTGAGACANATCAATATCTAAAGAGTGGGGGCAAGAGGACAGGGCCAGACTCTGATAAGTGGTGCCCAGTGATAGGACAAGGGGCAATGGGCACAAACTGGAACACAGGGAGTTCCATCTGAACAGGAGGAAACCTTCTTTCCTGTGAGGGTGCCAGAGCCCTGGCCCAGGCTGCCCAGAGTTGTGGAGTCTCCTCTGGAGAGATTCTGAACCTGCCTGGAGGTGATCCTGGACAACCTGCTCTGGGTAACCCTGCTTTAGCGTGGGGGTTGGACTACATGATCCCCAAAGGTCCCTTCCAACCCCCACTATGCTGGGATTCTGGGATTTCAATTTCTACAATGCTCTGGAAAAAAACCAAGGGCTTGAAAAGGAGAAATGTGAGTCTGTCTCTTTCAGGAAAGATCTGCAGTTTCATCTGTGTTGAAGGAAATTTCAGAAGGACTGTCCAGCTTGCTTTTTTTTCTTTGCTTTGCTTTATGAAAGGAGCAGTCTTATTTTACAGTTAGTATCTTCCCTTCATGAAAATAATGCAAAGGTAACCCTGTGAGAGGTCCCTGGGAAGCAGTAACTCCTGCCTGCTTGAGCTTTTACAGTAACATGTCTGCCCAGGTCAAGCTATTGCCCAGAACACATTTACATTCACAGCCAGTGCAAAGCCCCTTCAAATGACCTCTGTAGCTCTTCTGCATTCTGGGATTTTCTAGTTTTTCCAGGTTTTAAAAGCAAGCCAATTTAAGAGGGGTTTGGGGCTAACTTAGGAAGAGAATCTCCAATTATATTCCTGTTTTCACATGACTAACAGTTTAAAGATCTTTCCAGCATTGCTTCTGCAGAGTTCAGCTACAATTACACGTACTCCTTCCTCTGGCCCTGCAGCCTGACCCTGGGGAGGAGGGATGGATCCAAGACAAGACTGTGTTTTTGAGCCCCAGGAATGCTAGCCAGCTCCATCTCTGAACAGTTGCCAGCAAATACCATACAGAACAGAAATGGGAGTGCTCTAGGATCTTGGCAACTTCTTTCCCCAACTCTGTGAGGTCTCAGCACAGAGTTGAGAGGAAATGAAGTGCACAAAGCCCTGGGAGATGCATTGAGCCTCGTTGTGCAGCAAAAGAACTGGGTTGATGAATCCAAATAAAAAAAAAATCACAAAACAGTCTAAAGTAAGCTTATGTTATTATTTAAAACAGGTATTGTTACTGCAGCGACTTCACCAACACATCAGTCGTGAACATCAGCCATGGTGACCTAGGTCAAATCTTGGACTATGTTATGGCTGCCATGCAGGCTATGAGAGTCAAAACTAGTTGGATGCTGGTAGCTTCTGACTCTTCAGGTAAGCACTGACATCCTCCTTATCATCATCTGAAGCAAGAACTAGTCCAGTGCAGTCTCAATGTGAGGCATATTATGAATGAGCAAACAAGTACCAGTGCAATTAGAAATTCTAGTAGTAGCAGTAAAATACCTATTTTAGCCAATTTTGAAAAGAAGTGAAATGAAGAACCTCTGTAAAACTACCTTTATATTTCACAGAAAACACATTTTATTTAGATGTTAAAATGAATGCACAACTGTTGCTACTCTCCCATTTCATTCCTGGGTTTTGGAACAGTGCTGACAAACACGAGCATTTGCTGAAAAAGTTAACATCTGTAGTCTTTAATTCATAAATGAATGGAAACATTTGGATCTTCAGGTGAATCTGCAGCTTTCAAATGCAAACTTTCAAAGAAAAGAGCTACCATCACAAAATCAAGGGACAAGTCAAGATATTGTCCAGAATTGTGGTAATGGTCATAGTGATGTGAGCCTTATAAAAGTGTGTTAATTAAAGAGCACTCCTAGAAAAATACATGCTGCTCATGCTCGCTTCCTTGGAACGAGTTCATGAACTGGGTAGAGGTGCAAGAACACAAATGTAGCCGGGCTTACAAGCATTATGTGATTCCTAGCAGAGCTCAAGACCACAGAAATGATAATGGGATAACACTTCTAATGCTTTACTACAACTGCTGCTAGTTTATTTAATAATATCCAAAATGCATTACATCAGCATATATATATGTGTGTGTTTAAACAACTAAAAGAGTTTATTTTGTTTTCCTAACAATATCACTATAAAACTAAGACCTTTCAGTAGGTTCTTAACACTCACTGGACAACTTCTACTGCAAGTCATCTCAACTAATGTGACAAAGAGGATGTGGGAACCTTCCAGTAGTCCAGGCTAGGAACCGCTGGACTCCTTCACCTGGGACAAAATTAAGCAGATCTCTCTTTCCACTGAAGCCCAGCATATAGTGTCCAGGGCCTCCAGTTCTAGAGCTGCTGACCAGGTACAGTGTCTTCCACAAATAACATGCACACAGAGGCAAATAGGAAATTCACCCAGGGACTTTGTTCAAACAGAATAAACCTGCAACACTGGAGATGAAAGAATAAGGGCTGCAGAACAGGGGAAGTAGTCACTCTTGAGTTTGCCTGTGCTGTCTTTTGCAGGTCATCTAGGAATTACATGTGCATCTTTGACCACAGATAAATCAGCCTTGGGGAACTGCCACTGTTCTTGCCTTCTTGCTAAAACTGTGTTACAAAACCAGTTCAAATTTGGCCAAAATAAAAGCTACATTTTTTTCTTTCTCTGTGGAGGGAGGTACGGTTAGGCTTCACAAACGAAGATCCAGGGAGGGCTCCACCCACGCTCCTCATCAGCGCCTTTTCCAAGCACGCTGATAAAAAGAGGATAGCAGATAGCACCCTCGAGCCTGCACAATGGATTTTTTTTAGCTGAGACACAGCATGCACAGAGCTGCACCCACCCTTTAGTCCTAAGGTTCATCTGTCAGGGCCTAGCAAGCTTGGATGCTGGCAGCCAAGTCCTTAGGACAAAGGTTTTATTAGAGTGTCCTTCTCTTAGATGGAAGGTCTTACAGGGCTAAACAAGCTCCATTTGCCCGGGTGTGGAATCAGAGTTGTCCTTCTCCTAGGATGACTGCCAGAAGGCTAATGAGCACATCCTGCCCATACAAGGATTATAGGAACATGGGTATCACTCCCCACACTTTACCGTGGGCAATGAGTTTAATGCTGTGGAGGGAGGTAACTAACCAACAAATCAACCAAAGAATTTTATCAATACTAGAGGGCCAAGTGCCTTGTATATGGCAAGAATGGTCGCTCTGAAGAACATCTTCAGTACAGAATATGGCCCAATCTGTTTCCTTAAGGTAGTTTATTTATATTTATATTTTTCTCATAAAAACAGAATGTTCAAACCTGTGTCAACTAAAATGGGGCAATCTTAAAAGCCCAGAATAGAAGTATATGAATCATTCTGACTCACAGGAAAATATCGACTAGGTAAAAAATCAGAGCCCTTGGCTCAAAAGGCTGCCTTTGTAATGTACCAACATCAAATAGTTATGAAACATTTCAGTACAATTTCTGCAGCTCTCCCTTTTCCTCAGTGCTGCAGGTTAACCTATTCAAAGAAAGAAAATTCATGTATGAATGACAACTTAAAAAAAACACCACTTTTTTTTTATTTAGGGGTTTTTCGATAACTTTTGCTGTTTGCATAGCGTAATTCAAACAGATGCATCAGTTAATACCTGGCTATGTTTTAATAAGATGGCTATTCCAGAAGTGAGTGGCCAGTGTGATCTAAGTTGGATGCACTGAATGGAGAGGTCAGTGGAAAGACTTCCTGTTGTTTTCTCTGAGTAGTAGTTGGCAGTTAACAGCACTACATTGTAGGACTGCATTAGGCCAAGAGAGGCTTTGTCTTCATTTTACCAGAAAGATGCTCAAAATTCCTAAAGCACATTATATATCTCTCTCTACAACTACCTGAAAGGAGGTTGAAGTGAGATGGGGTAGGTCTCTTCTCCAAGGTTAACAGTGAGAGGACAAGAGGAAATGGCTTCAAGTTTCAGCAGGGGAGGTTTAGATTAGCTATAAGGAGAGATTTCTTTCCTGAAAGGGCTGTTAAGTCTTGGACTAGGCTGCCTAGGGAGGTGCTGGAGTCAGCATCCCTGGAGGGGTTGAAGAAATATTTAGATGCTCTACTTAGGGCCATGGTTTAGTGGTATGGTAGTAATAGGTATGGTTGGAATTGATGATCTTAGAGTCCTCTTCCAACTTTAATGATTATGTGATTTATATCCTTATTTCTGTCCTTGTTGAGCAAAGCTATACAGCCTTTCCATTTCAATTTTTATGGCTAGTCAAAAATACCAGAAAATTCTGTCCCTCTGCATTAGCAGCTGTCCTGTGAACAATGACATTTTTGTTGGACATGAACTTCCTTTACGGTGTCCTATACCCAACTTTAGCAGTGATTTCAAAGTATGTATATGTATTGAAATGTATGGAAGTGGATGAAAATGTGTTCTTGAAGAGATAAACACTATCGTTCAGGGCTCAGGAATATCTCTAAGATGTTAATGATTAGCAAGGCTTTAGGTGGAGGACAGATTATCCAGAACTGCCCATAGCAAGTTTCTTACGCTTTTGTGGGAAGCAACAGATAAGAGATCATTGTCAAAAGGGATACTGGACCAGTCTCCAGCAGTCTGGTATAGCACTGGTGAACTGCGCCCCAGACACAGTAGCAGTACCTGGAACACATACATATATCTTTTTGTCTTTATTCCTGAAAGCTCACTAGTATGCTATGCATTTTCTAGCTATAACTTCAAATATTTTGCAATTGTAGAGTGACCTGCAAAAGGCTATGCCCTTGAAGACATAGCTAGGTCTGCCAAGAACACACATTTCTAATCCTGTTAAATTTCTGCCATTATGTGAGGTTTTTACCCCTTATAAAGTACTGTAAACAAGCAGTCAATAGGATCCATGCAACTCGGGCTACACGGAATTAGTCTTTGCTAACTTGACACTTTCCTTAGCAGAATCACATAGAGAAATTCATTGATGATTATGCTAACATTCAGATTAATAACTCCCCCAGTAAATTTCATTTAGAATTTAATTTAGAATTTGTATACTTTTTCATTTTAAATAGGTAAAGCATAATTGTTTTATTTGCAGTAAGTGCTCAGAGCAAAAATGTTTTCAAGCACTTTTTTTGCATATTTTATTACAAAACTACTGAGCAAGTAAGAAAAACCTCATTCTCACCCATGTGAGTAGAATAGCTTTCTACCTACCATCAGCAGAGAGCTGAGCATGCCTTTCGTATGCTTTGTTGATTTCCAGAAAAGCTCTCCTCAAAACATTTTCCAAGTTCACCTCTTCAGCAAGATATTCTCTGAAAACAAACAAGCAAACAAAAAACTAAAACTTCTTTCAAATTGTCCTAGTTTGAGTTTTTTTCATCTGCATGTTGTTCAGTTCAATCACATTTATTGCAGACTTGAACAATACTTTTCCTGCAAACTGTGGATTTCTTAGGCTAAGAACAACCCCTATGTCCTAGTTTGAGTCACAATAAGGTATTCCACACCATAGAGGTCATATTCAGACCTTGAGACTGTGATACCAAGCTTGGGCCTTGGGGTCTCTTGCATGAGGCCTAAGATCCAAGCAAAACAGATGCTTAGTTGAGCTAATCAGCACCCAGTTAACAGCTAGTATATATAAGGAGAGATCTGGGTCATTACCTTTCCAGAAGGTCAAGCACCTGAGCCCTGTGAAGATCAGAAGCCCAGCTCTGTTCATACAGGACTCTCCCTGTTCTGCCTTCTATCTCAATTCCAGAGTTCCTGAGTTCCAGTTCTAGGATCCAGCCTCCTGAGTCCTGTCTGCTGCTGAAGTCCTCCTGCTACAGTATCAGTGGTGACATACTTACCATCAAGGGGGGTTTGGTTCTGGTATTGGGTTTGTGTGTNGGTTCTGGTATTGTGTTTGTGTGTATATATAGATAAAAATATACTTCATTTTCTTGTTATTATTTTCATTAAAGTAGTTTAAGTTTCATTTCAAATTCCCAAGTATCTCTCTCTCTCTCTCTGTTACTTTCCCCCTTTCCTTCCTGGAGTGGGGGAAAAGAAGACAATAGAGAATATGTGTCACTGGGTTGGTGGTTGGCCCAGCCCTAACCCTTGACATCAATAAATACACATCTTAAACAGTCTCCTCCATATCCTTTATCTCCTCCCTGTATTCACTGAAAGATGCTGGAAAGAAGCTATAGGTTAGCAACCACAATGACACTGAATCACAGAATACATAATAGAATCACAAAGGTTGGAAAAGCCCTCTAAGATCATAAATTCCAACCATACCTATCACTACCATACCACTAAATCATGGCCCTAAGGAGAGCATCTAAATGTTTCTTAAACACCTCCTGGGATGGTGATTTCACCATCTCCCTGGGCAGCCCAGGCCAAAACTTAACAAACTCTTCAGGAAAAAAAGTTCTCCTTATATCTAAGACGAATGGCCAGGGCCTGCCAGAGGACTAGTGTGTATCAGCTTGGCACCTTGTAGCAGTTAAGCCATCCATTCAGTGCCTCAGGGTCTGGGCTCTTTTGTTGTATTAAAATACGACCACAGCACACCCCTGACCACAGTGTAAAAGGAGACCTGCTAGAAAGGCACTTTGAGCTCGTCTTGACAATATATGTGCTTTTCAGTTGGACCCTCCCCTTAGACTGGGATGCCATCTAAGGATATTTCCATGGATTGAGTGAATTGTCACTCCCTCTTTGGAGAGTGTATATTTTGAGTACCCTTGGGTGGGAGGCTTTCCCCTTTGTGAGTGAGTGCATGCACATTTTGGTTCATCTTTCTAGAAATAATTATTAATTAAAGCTTAAAAATTGGTTGTGTAGTAGTATATTCCCAAATTGCATCCCAACTTGTGGTTTAACTTTGTCAAAATGAGTGCCAAGTAATCCTGGTTATAATAAATCTGCATTTTGGGTAGCTATTGCTTTCTATTTTGTGGGGGCCTCCATGACAGGCACCCACAACCTAAGAGGATCAGCAATGGTGTACAACTCAGTGGTTCCCTTTCAGTCATAAGGAAGGAATCACAGAACTGTCACGGTTGGGAGGGACCTTAAAGATCATCCAGTCCCAATGCCCCTGCCATGGGCAGGGACACCTCTTACTACAGCAGCTTACTTACAGCCCCAGCCAGCCTGGCCTGCGAAACTGCCAGGAATGAGGCTGCCACCACCTCTCTGGCCAACATGGTCCTGATAATCCTAAAAAGTCCCTCACCAGCTTTCTTGTAGGCCCCCTTCAGACATTGGAAGGCCAGCATCTCTAGATACTCCAGAATCTCTACTGTAACTCATTTTCACTTGCTGCACACTTACTTGATGTATTTTTCCATGTGCTTCTCACAGAAGTCTGCTGCTGCTGCCCCGCCGTGTCCATCATATACTGCGAAGTACAGGACATCCTCTGTCAGCTGCGCATAATCAAACCGATCTTCATTCTCCTTACGCTTCCCAATATGGCTAGTACAGCCCACGTTGGCCAGGCTGACTTTTGGAATTGGCTTCCCATACTTGATGCTGGGTGGAAGGAGAATAGGTTCATCAATGCGATTATCCCAGATGCCAAAGGTGTCCCATGTGGTAGGTCGCCCGCTGCCATCCGAGTCAAAGCGGGAAGTGCGGCGCTCAGATGTGGAGCTGTAGCAAGCGCCTGTCGGACGCTTCTCGTCTTGCAAGAGTCGGGAGGTCAGCACTGCTCTCCTCCTGACTTGATAGCCCCCGTTTCGTACCAGATTAATTAAAGTAGCTGTTGACATCACTTGTCTTCGCAGAGATTCATAGGAAGAAAAGATCCACACCTGCTGGAATGTCTTCAAGAGCAAAGCAAAAACTGATCAGAATCACAAAAGTTGGAAGAGACCTGGAAGATCATCAAGTACAACCATACATATCACTACCATACCACTAAACCATGGCCCTAAGTACCACATCTAAATGTTTCTGAAACCCTTCCAGGGATGGTGACTCTACCACCTCCTTGCGCAGCCTAGTCCAAGACTTAACACTTAAGACTTCTTTAGCTTCTGCGATGTAAACAGCTACGCTTTCAGTTGGACATAAATAGTCTGTGCTTTCCTAACTGATATGTCTGCAAACACAGAGCAAAGCTATCTGGGCAAAAAGAGAAGAAAAAGTCCAAGACAGTGGTAGATGTAAATCTGCTTTGAAGTACTCCACCTGATCCTGTTAATCACAGAATGATCAAGGTTCAAATAGACCTCTAAGAGCAATTCCAGCCATCAACTCAACATCCATGCCACTAAACCATGCCCCTAAGCACAATATCCACACATTTTCTGAACCCCTCCAGGGATGGCGATTCCACCACTTCCCTGGGCAGCCTGTTCCAATGCCTAGCCACTCTTGCAGGGAAGAAATTATTCAGTGAAGAAATTCTGGTACACAATGAACTTAACTGAATTAAATTATATTAAATTAAATAGTTCCTGCAGACAGACACAGAAACACAATACTTAAAGCAGAGGAAGTGAGCATTGAAACCGTAGTTTATTGTGCATGGTGCTCCTTTTACAGGCTTGGCTGCTGCTTGGCAGATGGAAATTTTCCAGACTGCAAGAAGGGAAGAGAAAAAAAAATAAATAGAAGCTGGGCAAGCAGAGAAGGCATGCCTGCAGACCCAGGCGATTAAACCTATTGGTAAAGGAATGTCAAACTCTGACCACTTCGAAGTGCATTTGCCTTGCATGCTTTCCAAACCCCACAGATGTGCTCAGCACTGAATGTTTCTGTATGTTAAGCTCGACCGAAATCAGATGGTTCCTTCAATCTGTCACAATATAACCTCACCCCCAGACAGCTTCAGTTTGAAGAGGTTTCTGCGGCTTCTGTTTACTAATTACCGATGATTAGTACACGACCGACTGACAGAACTAGGACAGGTTTATTTTATACACAAAAGCTGTGCTGCCGTGTTAGGGAAAGACAGCGGCGAGCAGCACTGATGTCACTTTAAACAAGCCCCTCCATGGTGGCAGAGGTGTCTCTGATGCAGCGGTGACCGGTGAGCAGAGGGGTGCGGGCAGGCCTGCGGCTGCTCCTCGCTTCTCCTTGGCGGCCTGTGTGCGCGACCGGAGCGCAGCCTAAGGGCAGGGGCGGGGCTCAGGCCCACACTCCGGACCTGGCTGCCCCAGGCAGCGGGGTAGGCCGGCAGAGCGGAAACCCCGCTGGCTGCGGGATTCTCAGGGATGAAAGCGCCGCGAAGCGCGGCACGGAGACAGGCAGCAGCCTTCAGCCGCCCGCCCTAAGTCGATGATGTCCGTCAGCCTGCCCTAGCACGCTTTTCCCGCTGCAGCCTCAGCTGGGGCCGCGCTCAGCGGGCTGCCGACCTGGCCCTGCCGATGCTCCGGAGGCTGCGGCGGGACCGGTACCGGTGAGCGGCAGCGGTGCTTACCTCCTCCCCTGGACGGGCTCGCTATCGCTGCGGCGCAGCCCGGCCCAGGCCACCGCCTGGCGACCCGCGCCTCTCATCCCGCTCCCCTCGCCGAATCGAGCTAGCAGACGGAAAGGTTTCCGAACCCTGGATCCCCGTCCCTTACCTTCGGCCCTTACTTCCTTCCGCGCCACTCCAGCGCTGCAACAGCAGCACTTCCCTCCACCACAGCTTCCGTGGCGCGGGCCCCGCTGCCGCCCGCTAGCTTTCCCGAGGGCCCCGCCCCGCCCACCGCCTGCGGCCCCGCCCGCCGCAGCCTTGCCCCTCGCCGTCCCCAATGGCGGCAGACGCGGCGGCCGAGCCTCTCCCACCCCCCGCCGGCCCGCCTGCTGGCCCTGAAGCACCGCTGGGGCAGAGCCGCGCCTTGGGGTCGCCTTCGCGCCGCGTCGGGCATCTCCTGAGGAGATGGCGAGGGCTTGTCTCTGTCTTCCCCCACGCAAGGGTGAGAAGGAGGAGGGAGGCCGATGTGGCCTTGGACAAGGCGAAGGCGCCAGGATGGTGGCGTGGCCCTGGTGCTGTCACCGTACAAGCCCCGCGAAGTCCGGTGTGGGCCCGGCGGAAGGCCCCCTGCAAAGGCAGGCTGTCTGTGCAGCCACCCAGACGAGGTTTTCGGAGGGCCTGAGGGTAAAGCGTTTGTGTTGTTAAGGAAAAAATGCTGCAATAAGTTTAAAATACAGTCGAGTGTGCTTCTGCGAGGCAGCTGTTTGCATGAGCAAAGCCCCGCTGCCTCCGTCTGTCACCCATGTCCAAAGGGCACGGTGCTGTGCTGCTGACTGACTGTGACGTTGGGTGCTATTTGGCAAATGAGCTCTTAATTACAAAAGACTTTGAAACGCAGCTTCTCACTGACAGCACTGGAGAGGAGAATACTTAGAAATCTGAAGAGAAAAATGCGAGCCAACAGAGTTTCCATAGGAGCTTGAGGAGGTCACTGTCAAGTTTATCCTAGATATTCATGAGGTAAAGAAGTTTTAGGAGGTTTGTTTTATTGTTTGGGGGTTTGTTTTGGTTTGGTTTGGTTTGGTTTTTTTTTCGTTTCCAGACCATTACCTCTCTAACTTTTCTTTGTGATTGATGTTACCTTATTAAAAGCCCTTTAAAATGCGATAGTAGGCCCGTAGGTTTGCAGACTGACTGTTTCAGTTTCCCAAGTAGGGACTACACAAAGGCACCAATATGTCAGGAAACCAAGTTCTTTGGTCTCCTGACTATGAGGACAGATTCTTAAAAACCTCAGCCTATGTATACATATCTAGTGCTGGTTTTAGGTGGTATCCTTAATCTGTCAGCCTTATCATCTGTTGCACTGTTCTGAACAAAGCCTCATGTCAGCTATCTCCCTTCTGTATTCAGTAGAGGACAGCTAAGTCCTCATGCCCACTGCACAGTGTGTCTTAACTGCAAAATCCATCAGATTCTGGCTGTAACAGCTGCAAGAAAACCCCTCAGAGCTGTCACTGTACAGGTCTACTGGTAGATGATCCTCACCGGTCCTGTGCTTCTCTGGCTGATGTAACTTCCTGACTTGACAAATCTGTCTAGTCTCTATGGTCAGATTTGATGACCTGTGTTGCTGCCACCAGCTATGCTGGGTGTCTTTGTTCAGATGCCCTGGGGTTGTCAGTGAAGTCCCTGCCTGCCTCACCATCACCCTCATCCCCAGCTTGCCTGCCCTAGAGGAGCAGCCATGCTTCTCCTTGCTGACAAGGACTATGCACAGTCCTCAGGGTGTCAGCTAAAGTGGCTCCCTTCTTCTAGGGTGCATTTCCATTGGCAGTCTTGCCAGGTACTGCCTTTGCATAAATAATAATACTGTTAACATTGAAACATGACTAAAAAAACTGCTAAGCGTTCTGATTAGAAGCAAAAAATGGAAAAGTGGAACCATATTGTTTTTTACACTGTTCAAATGATGAGGAATGCCAAGTTCTCAAACTCATGCTCCATACATTTATGGGTGATGAGACTTGAGGGTATGATAGTCTCATTTCCTCTGGTTATCTCACTCACTTGACAAAAGTCAGGTTTCTGTACTCAGTGATCACTGTTGTGGTGGTTAATCTTGGCTGGCCACCAGGTGCCCACCAAGCCACTCTGTAATTTCCTCTCCTCAGCCTGCTCTAGGTTTTCCTGCTCTTGCAGTGGGGTTGGACTAGATGATCTCCAGAAGTCCCTTCCAACCCCTAACATTCTGTGATTCCGTGACTGCTCAGCAGTAGCCAAAACACTGGTGTCTGGAGAAAAGGAGGCTCAGGGGAGACCTTATCTCTCTCTCCAAGTCCCTGAAAGGAGGCTGGAGTGAGATGAGGGTAGGTCTCTTCTCCAGGCTTAACACAAGAGGAAATGGCTTCAAATTGCAGTAGGGGAGGTTTAGATTAGGTATAAGGAGAAATTTATTTCCTGAAAGAGTTGTTAAGTCTTGGCCCAGGCTGCCCAGGGAGGTGGTGGAATCACCATCCCTGGAAGGGTTTGAGAAACATTTAGATGCTCTCCTTAGGGCCATGGTTTAGTGGTATGGTAGTGATAGGTATGGTTGGACTTGATGATCTTAGAGGTCTCTTCTAACCTTAATTATTCTGTGATTCTGTATTTTCAGCACCATTCAAGTTACAGATACGAAGCACAGCACTGTGAAGGCTACTATGGCGCAAGGGAACTCCATCCCAGCCAGGCTCAATATACCATGTTTTCTGAATGAAAAATAATCTTGTTTTGTTTATCCTGAAATTTAAATCCTTTTGAGTATTCAGGTAGTTTATATGGAAACAGAAAAAAAGAGTTTTACTGAGCTTTTTGTGCTTGTGAAGTATCTCTCCTCTTAAAGGCAGGAAGAAGTGAGTTAGAACAGAATGTTCCTGGCCCTTCACAGTGTGCCTTTGGCATTGACATCATTTTAGCTGTGTAAATTGAATTTTGTCCTTGAACCACTGTGAAGTATTGCAAATCAGAAGTTGTGACACTTCAAAACATTAGGAAGTCAGACATGGTAATGTTAGGCATTTTAGAAACATGTAGCTGACAAATCTAGTCTCTGGCATGGCTGCACAGGAGCACAGCTGATTTTGTTTCAGTTTTCCAAAAGTAACATCCCAGATCAGAATTCTGTCCTCTGCCTGCTGAGAGGAACTGCAAACATATTTCTGTTTCAATGATACAGGAATGTTTCAATGATACAGGAATATTCCTAATGACCTTGGAAGAGCTGTTGTCATTTGAGAGCAGGAAATTATTCTAGCTTTTCAATATGCGCCAAATATTTTAAAGCAGGCTTTAAAGTGGTTTCCTTAGCAACCGCTCCTTGTTAGAGATTGGTACATGATATTCTCAGCTGGATTGGTATCAGCTTTGCGATATTAGAGACACTTACCTAAAACACTGCTAGATCATGCACACTTGCTTGCTGTCCAACAGCCCTGGAGCACAGAGGGAAGCTTGCTGCCTGCCACATTTTTTTCCAGACATGCAAGGACACACCTCTGAGTTGTGAGCTAGCATAGGCACTCTGATGGGTGGAGGTGCATGTCTCGCTCACTACTGGCTGATCTCTAATCCAGAAGCTGGGAGGAGGTGGGGGCTGATTCCTCATTCATCTACCCTTCCACCCGCTACCCCAAGAAAGTGCTAGTAACTTGTGATTCCCTTTTAAAGAGGTATCAAGCAGAGCTCTTAACTGAGCACAGCTCATTGTTTTTTTGGTTTTTGGATTAGGTTTTTTTTTTTACTTTTGCACAAACTACAATCAAAATATTTGACAAAGCCATACAAGATATTATCCTTATTTCATACTGGAATTTCTAAAACATCTGACTAGAAACAACATAAGGGAGATGGAAATGAATAGGACTCGAATGTGACCTGCACAGTAATATGTCACTTAATGCAGACAGTATGATACCATCTTCTTGCAATGAATGCTTTGATGTTGTAAGGCTGGAATAAAGAAAAGACAGAGTGCCCAGTATAACACAATACACAGCAGCAGCAGCAAATTTAATTTGTTTGTCTCAAAGGGCAAGGTAATGCTTTCAAGTAATTCTGTAGTGTAGCAAAGTTGAATTTCACAGACCTCAGTCTCTATCAGTAAGAAATCAAGACATGAAACACCTGTTGCAGATGGCCCAGCTTCTTGTTGAGCACTTTCCCAACACATATAAATCAGGGAGGGTGTCAGTTACAGGTGGATAATCCAACAGACACTTCAAAGGCAAATGCCATGAGTAGCTGTAACACATCTGACAGCTTTATATCTGTGCATACATCAATGATTTTAGGCACAGTCTGAAAATCCCTTGTGGTCTCCTGTGGCCCCTGGTGCGATAACTATGCTGACAGCAGAGGGAGCATTAAACTCATTGCCCACAGTAAAGTGTGGGGAGTGATACCAATGTTCCTATAATCCTTGTAGGGGTAGGATGAGCTCATTAGCCTTCTGGCAGTCATCCTAGGAGAAGGACAACTCTGATTCCAAACCTGGGCAGATGCAGCTCGTTTAGCCCTGTAAGGCCTTCCAGCTAAGAGGCTAAACCTCCGTCCTAAGGACTTCGCTGCCAGCATCCAAGCTTGCTAGGCCCTGGCAGATGAACCCTAGGACTAAAGGGTGGGTCCAGCTCTGCGCATGCTGTGTCTCACCTAAAAAAAATCCATTGTGCAGGCTCGAGGGTGCTATCCACTATCCTCTTTTAATCAGCACGCTTGGAAAAGGCACTGATGAGGAGTGTGGGTTGAGCCCTCCCTGGATCTTCGTTTGCGAAGCCTGGCCATGATATCAATGATTTGGACCAGGGGATAGAGTAAGTAAGATAGATTAGTAAGTTTGCAGATGACACCAAGCTGGGTGGCAGTGTTGATCTGCTTGAGGGAAGGGAGGCATTACAGAGGGATCTGGATAGGCTGGATCGCTGGACCAAGGCCAATGCCAGGAAATTCAATAAGGCCAAGTGCCAGGTGCTACACCTCGGCCATAACAACCCCCAGCAGTGCTATAGGCTTGGGGACGAGTGGCTGGAGAGCTGCCAGGCAGAGAGGGACCTGGGGGTGTTGGCTGAACATGAGCCAGCAGTGTGCCCAGGTGGCCAAGAAGGCCAATGGCATCCTGGCCTGGATCAGGAACAGTGTTGTCAGCAGGAGCAGGGAGGTGATCCTGCCCCTTTACTCAGCTTTGGTGAGGCCTCACCTCGAGTACTGCATCCAGTTTTGGGTCCCTCACTACAAGAGGGACATTGAGGTACTGGAGAGGGTACAGAGGCGGTCTACCAAGCTGGTAAAGGGCTTAGAACATAAGCCTTATGAGGAAAGACTGAGGGATCTGGGCCTGTTTAGCCTGGAAAAGAGGAGATTGAGGGGAGACCTCATTGCTCTCTATAACTACCTGAAGGGAGGTTGTAGAGAGGCAGGGACTGGTCTGTTCTCCCTAGTGGAGAGCAATAGGATGAGGGGATGTAAATTGTGCCAGGGGAGGTTCAGGTTAGACATTAGGAGGAATTTCTTTGCTGCAAGGGTTGTCAGCCATTGGAACAGGCTGCCCAGGGAGCTGGTTGAGTCACCATCCCTGGAGGTGTTTAAGAGATGAGTGGATGTTGCACTGGAGGGCATCATTTAGCAAGTTGATAGGGCTAGGACAAAAGCTGGACTTGATGATCTTCAAGGTTTCTTCCAGCTGTAACTGTTCTATGATTCTACATCATATGATGTGAGTATAATATCCAATCAAAGAAAGCAGAAGCAGCTTCAACAAAAGTTCATATTGCTATTGTCAAGGTTTTAAGACTCATGGTGTACATGAATTCAATTTCTGACTTACTGTCTGACAAATCTGAACAAACATATTATAAAGATCCAATGTTAGGAAATGGTGGAAACCTCCAGCAACATATGATGATGATGATTTGTAAGCTGGTGTTTTGATTCATACCTTGATACAGATTTAATTGCCCCACACCAAGGAAATCTGTCTGTTGTGCTCTGCAGGTGTTTATCTGGAATGACAAGATTGCTGTGGAGATTTACATGTAATATACTTATTTGCTTTTATTCACAGGCTTGATGCGTGAAGATGTTGCCTTTTAGTTCTCACTTTGTGTCCAGTTTGGTTAGGATGTTGCAGTTAGGGGATCTCTTTTGCACCTTTTTCTCAAGAATTGGAGCCTTTCATAGAAACATTTGTAGATTAGAAATGCAGGACCACAGTGGCATCAAGTCAGACTTTCATCAATTTCCTCCCTACCTGTTCAGCAAGTGCTCCCTGGCCAGTCTGAAAGCTAGTCCAGTCATTGGCATTTCAACAGGAGACTTCCAGGTTTATGTGCAGTCTGAGGGCAAAGCAGTGCTCCCATTTCACATCTTTGCACAACACCAGCTCACAGCTCCCCTCTTTAAATGCACTGCAATCAGAATCACATTTTATGGGAAGACTGCTAGAAGACAGAAGTGCCTTGACAAGGAAGAAAGCAAAAACCACCCAAAGGCCAGGCTAAAGGGTAGCTGAGTATTTGCAGCTCGCATACACCTTGGACAATAGCAGAAGCTGGGGGTGAGATGGCGGACAGCCTGCAAAGTTATTCTAATGCCCTTTCCCTGAATCATCACATGGGCAATAATCTATCTCCCCATGGAGCTATCTTCACTTGCCTGTGCAGGAATGTCATTGCCTGTTCTGTTGGAAACACAGTGGTTTTGTAAATGCATTACTCACTGACAAAATTTTGTGTCTTGCTGCTAGTCGTTGGGACCAGCTCTGAAAACCAGAGTTCCTCTAAGACATGTGTCCACTCATCTGTCTTCCTCTTTCCCAGTGAGAATCCAAAGGGCATGTTAAATATAACCTTGGATGCTGGTACAGAAATAAATCATGTAACATGACCTGCATGCCACTTCAGTAAGTTACATTGCAAGTTCTAATGAACTGATTCATAGTAAAAAGCATTTTGCTTTTCTTGAAAAGACTCTATGAATGCAAACTCCTTGAAAAGCAGGAAGTACAATACTGATCAAGTCCTGGTGAGTCTCTGCAGCCAGTCAGTGACAGAATAGATCTTTGCTGTTGCATCCAGTGCCTTGCTGGGGCTATGTTTTTTTTCCTGCACTAGCAGCTCTCATAGGGATCAGCTATACAGTGCTGCAGGAGCCAATGGTTGGAAAACCCGTTATTTAATCCATGCTCCAGTTTTGCCTCTGAGGGAAATCCCAAGTGTAGTGCTCCCCACAGGTGAGAGGAATAGTTAAGGTATCGGGGTTCCCCAGATATCCCACTCCCGGCCAACTCTGCCCAAGCAAAACCTCAGCTTCAGGTCTCTATCTGTGCAAGGGCAACTTTGGACTTTGTTACTACCCCAAGCAAGGTGGTTTCACCAGAGACTGCAAGAAACAGAAGATATTCCTGCCCAATGGGGCAAGCTACTTCACACTGCCCATCCTGGGACATGCTCAAGCCTGTCCTGTGGGGACAGACGGATCAAGTCAGGTAGTAGAACACTTGAGGTTGACTCAAGGCTGACTAAAATCTCCCAGGCAAGGCAAATCCAAAAGGGATCTCTCAGAGAGCAGCATACAGACCCAAGGGAGTCAGAGGTTACCTGCTCTTCCTTGTGTGAACTGATTTTTTTTGAGCCACTCAAATATGGTTTTACTTCCCTGAGTTTCCTGTGCAAAGGGGAAGAGGTCAAGCATCAACTGTGTCCTAATTTGAGTCAGACCAAGCTATTCCGTTTCATATACATCATATTCAGTGTAAAACTGAGGGTCAGTCCCTGAAACTTTAACTCCAAGCTTGGTCCTTAGGGTCTCTTACATAAAGCCTAAGACTCAAGCAAGGCAGGTGCATGATTAAGCTATTTAGCACCTAATTAACAGCAAATACAAAAAAGGAGAGGTTTAAGTCTCAATCTTCCCTGAAGTTTGAGCACCTGAGCCATATGGAGTGGTGGACTCTTAACTCTCATTGTGAGGGCCAAAAGCCTAGCTTTGCTGCTACAGGACTCTCTAATCTGCCTTTGATCCTGATCCAAGAGTTCCTGAACCTCGTTCCAGGATCCATCCCGTGAGTCTGACTCCCATTCTGCTGCTGAGTCCTCCTACAGCATCAGTGGTGACAGTGATGCAGTTGCTTTAAGGGGTGTTTGGATGTGGTAATGGTTTTGCATATATTTGTATGTATTTCATTTTCTTGTTCTTTTCATTAAAGTAGTTTAAGTTTCATTTCCAATTCACAAGTCTTTCTCTCTCTGTTAATCCCCCCTTTCCTTCCTGGAGTGAGGGAAAAGGGGGCAACAGAGAATGTCTGTCACTGGATTAGTGGTCAGCCCATCCCTAACCCTTGACAAACTGATACTACTAGCTGTTGCTTCACTGAACTGAGAGTCATTCTGTGACTAGTTTTGCAGGCTTGGACAGAAGTGGTATTGTTCACTGACCAGCTCCTGCTGCTTTTTATGTGCAGCAGAAAGATCTCTGATGTTCAGCACCAGTGCTTTTTAGTACACAGTGGTCCAGAGCTGTACACCACTGTCTAGGTAGGTGCAAGTCCAGTCAGGAGTCATTTGCCTTTGGGTTTGGGTTCTTATAGAAGATGATTACTTGTTTAAGTGCTTGAAGCCAAGATTCTTTGCTGGGATATGTTGATGTAAATGTTTGGCTTTGTAGAAGTCCTATATTGCTCTCCTCAGACACAGTCTGAAAATCACTTGGGGTCTGCTGTGGCCCCTGGTGCGATAACTGTGCCGACAGCAGAGGGAGCATTAAACTCATTGCCCACGGTAAAGTTTGGGGAGTGATACCCATGTTCCTATAATCCTTGTATGGGCAGGATGAGCTCATTAGCCTTCTGGCAGTCATCCTAGGAGAAGGACAACTCTGATTTCAAACCTGGGCAGATGCAGCTCGTTTAGCCCTGTAAGGCCTTCCATCTAAGAGAAGGACACTCTAATAAAACCTCTGTCCTAAGGACTTGGCTGCCAGCGTCCAAGCTTGCTAGGCCCTGGCAGATGAACCTTAGGACTAAAGGGTGGGTCCAGCTCTTCGCATGCTGTGTCTCACCTAAAAAAATCCATTGCGCAGGCTTGAGGGTGCTATCCACTATCCTTTTTTTATCAGCGTGCTTGGAAAAGGCGCTGATGAGGAGCGTGGGTGGAGCCCTCCCTGGATCTTCGTTCGCGAAGCCTAGCCATACATATTCCTCTCCTTCAGAGACCACATTTTCTCCTCAACATAGCTGCCTGCTGCAAAACCACAAGAGGGAAAGGTCTGTGACTTGCAGTATTTCTTCTCCATCTCTTGCAGGAGGAATTACTCGAACTTTTTNGCAACTTTGGACTTTGTTACTACCCCAAGCAAGGTGGTTTCACCAGAGACTGCAAGAAACAGAAGATATTCCTGCCCAATGGGGCAAGCTACTTCACACTGCCCATCCTGGGACATGCTCAAGCCTGTCCTGTGGGGACAGACGGATCAAGTCAGGTAGTAGAACACTTGAGGTTGACTCAAGGCTGACTAAAATCTCCCAGGCAAGGCAAATCCAAAAGGGATCTCTCAGAGAGCAGCATACAGACCCAAGGGAGTCAGAGGTTACCTGCTCTTCCTTGTGTGAACTGATTTTTTTTGAGCCACTCAAATATGGTTTTACTTCCCTGAGTTTCCTGTGCAAAGGGGAAGAGGTCAAGCATCAACTGTGTCCTAATTTGAGTCAGACCAAGCTATTCCGTTTCATATACATCATATTCAGTGTAAAACTGAGGGCCAGTCCCTGAAACTTTAACTCCAAGCTTGGTCCTTAGGGTCTCTTACATAAAGCCTAAGACTCAAGCAAGGCAGGTGCATGATTAAGCTATTTAGCACCTAATTAACAGCAAATACAAAAAAGGAGAGGTTTAAGTCTCAATCTTCCCTGAAGTTTGAGCACCTGAGCCATATGGAGTGGTGGACTCTTAACTCTCATTGTGAGGGCCAAAAGCCTAGCTTTGCTGCTACAGGACTCTCTAATCTGCCTTTGATCCTGATCCAAGAGTTCCTGAACCTCGTTCCAGGATCCATCCCGTGAGTCTGACTCCCATTCTGCTGCTGAGTCCTCCTACAGCATCAGTGGTGACAGTGATGCAGTTGCTTTAAGGGGTGTTTGGATGTGGTAATGGTTTTGCATATATTTGTATGTATTTCATTTTCTTGTTCTTTTCATTAAAGTAGTTTAAGTTTCATTTCCAATTCACAAGTCTTTCTCTCTCTGTTAATCCCCCCTTTCCTTCCTGGAGTGAGGGAAAAGGGGGCAACAGAGAATGTCTGTCACTGGATTAGTGGTCAGCCCATCCCTAACCCTTGACAAACTGATACTACTAGCTGTTGCTTCACTGAACTGAGAGTCATTCTGTGACTAGTTTTGCAGGCTTGGACAGAAGTGGTATTGTTCACTGACCAGCTCCTGCTGCTTTTTATGTGCAGCAGAAAGATCTCTGATGTTCAGCACCAGTGCTTTTTAGTACACAGTGGTCCAGAGCTGTACACCACTGTCTAGGTAGGTGCAAGTCCAGTCAGGAGTCATTTGCCTTTGGGTTTGGGTTCTTATAGAAGATGATTACTTGTTTAAGTGCTTGAAGCCAAGATTCTTTGCTGGGATATGTTGATGTAAATGTTTGGCTTTGTAGAAGTCCTATATTGCTCTCCTCAGACACAGTCTGAAAATCACTTGGGGTCTGCTGTGGCCCCTGGTGCGATAACTGTGCCGACAGCAGAGGGAGCATTAAACTCATTGCCCACGGTAAAGTTTGGGGAGTGATACCCATGTTCCTATAATCCTTGTATGGGCAGGATGAGCTCATTAGCCTTCTGGCAGTCATCCTAGGAGAAGGACAACTCTGATTTCAAACCTGGGCAGATGCAGCTCGTTTAGCCCTGTAAGGCCTTCCATCTAAGAGAAGGACACTCTAATAAAACCTCTGTCCTAAGGACTTGGCTGCCAGCGTCCAAGCTTGCTAGGCCCTGGCAGATGAACCTTAGGACTAAAGGGTGGGTCCAGCTCTTCGCATGCTGTGTCTCACCTAAAAAAATCCATTGCGCAGGCTTGAGGGTGCTATCCACTATCCTTTTTTTATCAGCGTGCTTGGAAAAGGCGCTGATGAGGAGCGTGGGTGGAGCCCTCCCTGGATCTTCGTTCGCGAAGCCTAGCCATACATATTCCTCTCCTTCAGAGACCACATTTTCTCCTCAACATAGCTGCCTGCTGCAAAACCACAAGAGGGAAAGGTCTGTGACTTGCAGTATTTCTTCTCCATCTCTTGCAGGAGGAATTACTCGAACTTTTTAAAAAAAATTAGAGGTAAAACTATCTACCTCCTAGGCACTTTCATTTCCTACTCTCATAACTTGGACTCATAACACCACTAGGCGATCACCTGTGAATTTTTGCATTCTTACCGAATATGCATACAAAAAGCCCAGCTGATGATGATTTCTGTGAAAAAGTTTGAAATAAAGTCCTGGCTTTGATAGTAAATTAGCATTTTTTGCATTCTATAAAAATACCAAATGTCTAAAAAGTCACAAGCTGCATGATTCTTGTAACAAAGCCTAAGTACTGCTAATCTATATAGAGGTGCTGAAATGGACTGTTAAGGGTCATTGAAACACACCTTGTATTTTAAGTATATTAGGTAGTACTGGTACCCACCCTTATGTAGTTTGTTGGTTTGTTGGTTTTTTTTAATGAATTAGGTTCAAAAAGGTCTCTTCTTTGGACTGCATGGCCAGAGCCATCCTCACAAGTGCAAGAATACTGTGTCAGCTCCTGGAGATGTCTGACCCAGAAGTAGAGATTCCTGTAACCCCTGTACCTAAGGACAGGCAAATGCAAGAAGCTGTGTCACCTGGGAAGAAGCTCTTTGAAGGCTTAAAGTTACACCAGGGGAGGTTTATATTAGATCTAAGGAGAAAATTTTTCCCTGAAAGGGTTGTTAAGTCTTGGCCAGGCTGCCCAGGAGTCACCATCTCTGGAGGTGGTTAAGAAATATTTTGATGTTCTTCTTGGGGACATGATTTATTGGTATGGTAGCGATAGGTATGGTTGGACTTGATGATCTTAGTTCTTTCTTCCACCTATGGGATTCTGTCCTTCTCCTCCCCAGGGCTGAGCTGAGGGTGCAGAGAAGGGGTGGCAGGTGTTACCTTACACCAACAGAGCAAGCTGACAGCAGCAGCCTCTAGAGTTCTCCGGAGCAAATGAGAGTTGTTACTAGGGGAACCAGAAGGTTAAATTTGTCTGGTTTCCATGGCCAGCTTTTAAAGACAATACTCAAATTGCTCTCAATGCAGATAACTGTTTTGAGGAAATTAAAGGACAAAATCCAGAAAAGGAGAGGAAAGTGGGGCTGAAGAAAATAGATGCTGCTAAGTGTCTGCATTTGGCACATCTAATGTTCCTCAGCTGAAGTGCTGCAGACACTGATGCAGCCTCCAGCCTTGTTAAATAACAGCGGGCTTTGAGAGGTTATGCGTAAGTTAGGGAATGCAGTCTAGCGTTGGCCACATCTGAGTCTCTTCACCATTTTGCTGAATGGAGTTTACATGCCTCATGGCACAAGAAATAGACACCCCTACCCGGGGGGGGGTGCAATACTTGATCTATTGGTCACCAATGCAGACGAACTCATCACGGATCTCAAGACCGGAGGCTCCCTGGGCTGCAGTGATCATGCACTGGTGGAATTCACAGTCCTGAGGGTCACTAATCAGCCAAGAAGCAAAGTCAGGACTCTGGAATTCAAAAAAGCAAAATTCCAACTCTTTAGAGAGTTACTCAACAGGATACCGTGGGAAATGGTCCTCAAGGATAAGAAAGCAGAGCAGAGCTGGCAGATCTTTAAGGACACTTTCCATAGAGCACAAGAGCTCTCAATCCCCAGGTGTAAGAAATCTGGTAAGAAAGGGAAGAGACCTGCATGGCTGCATCAAGACCTGGTGGTCAAATTAAAAAGCAAGAAGGAGCTACACAGGCAGTGGAAGCAGGGACAAGGATCTT
>VWZO01015188.1:1380-11643 GCA_013396975.1 Bucco capensis
TATATATATATATATTCTATGTTAAACAGTTATTCTTTACAACTCAGCCTCTGTGTCCAGTGATTTCTTTCCTTTTGTAAAAGGGGGAGGCTCTAAAGGGGCTTCCTTCTGAGTTTGTCCTCCCAAACCGGACAAAAGGTGATGTAGATACTGAAACCAGCTACAGACCCATTTATCATTGGTTTATTGGCCCACCACTGGTCCATAAATCACAGTTTAGGAATTGCTGGCCTAAAGCATCACATACTCTATCTGTGGATTTAAACTTTAAACTATGAGAATAATAGTTTTGGATCTCTCTCCTCTTTTTTTTTTTTTTTTTTTTTTTTTTGGAGGGGGCTCTACCAACAAATTGTGGCTTAGTTTATTTATTATTCACAATTGCTGGGAAAATAGAATCCACATATCTCTAGACTTTGCTAGCATAAAAAAAATCTTCATCTCAATTTTGCTGCTAATGCAAATTGGAACAATCACTGTGTCATTTAGAGTAGGTAAAGATCCTATTTAAATCAGAGCTCTAGGCTGCTGGTCAGTCTCTGACAGTTTTGCAAGAAAATCCTTGTCAGTAGTTATTTTCTATCTTTTATTCTAGAGAAACATGGGCAAAATGGTTTGATTTGAAGACTGCCTACTGAACTGGTGAATAATTTTCCATTAGTTGACTTGCCTACTGAAAATCAGTGTCAGACATAGCATTACTGTATATGAGATTATTTTGGTTTTCAATTCCATGCTTGGACATCTAAGACAATTGTCCTGCAATTGTTCATTTTTTAAATTGGTATTTATGGCCCTACTTCAGTGTTCCACTGGCAGCTAACTTGATGCCACACCTACTCAAAAAGATTGCTTTCTGTTTAAAATAACTTTTATGACAAAGCTGAGACATTCTGTGATTATTTACATTGTGCTAAATTACAAGCTGTTGTGATGTTGACTAATTTGCTTTAGCAGTCATAGTACTCTATATATTATGCCTACTTTCATTGCAGCTTCTCAGCATGTTATGGGAATGTCTTAAATTTTTACTTGCATTTTCAATTTTAATGAAAATGTAAGCAGTTTTCCATGTGCCAGACTTTTGCTTTTCTGCATAGCAGTGTTATGGTGATATCATTGCCCTCTACATCTAGGTCATAACTCAGTGCCTTCTGTAGGGCTAGCACTTAATCCTAGCAAGGAACTGGGAAATATGAGCTAGAGAAAGAAGAAAAAAAGATTCTAGAAAGTGAAAGAAATATTTGGTAAGATAGGTCCTTATTCTAGTCCACTGTTTCTTTCTGGGTCTATAATGTGATGCTGCAGTTCTGTGTTGATTTACATTACAATAGTCCCATCCTTATCCGGTTTGGTATGAGTGAGCAGCAGAGCAAATTGAAAATAACAGGCTACTAAGTCGTAAAAGATATTCCAAGCACCACATAATATGTGACCACATAAAAATTGTTGACCGTAGCAGAAAATAGCCCTGTAAATTTTCCACAAATTTTCTACGGCTCTGGATGAAAAAAAAACAAACAAACAAACACCCAAAACAAAAAACAAATAAACAAAACAACAACAAAAAACAAAGACAAAGTTTTGATATCATTGAAGTGGGTTTTAGGGCTTTTTAAATACAATTTTGTAGTTCCCTTTCTGGCAGAGGGCTGAAATAGAGGAGCATAAATGTTTTTTGGTATTTTTATTACAGTAAAGGTATTTTTAGAAATTACTGGATTATTAATATAGTAAGCTATGGGATATCAAGAAGATTGTTTTGTTACTTGAATTTGATTACAGGATAGACATTTTTATGAAATATTTTAAGTTGTTCTTGGAGCTACATCATCACTTTTTGGTTTATATTTTATTCTCTAATTGCTTAGCTGAATATTACTGCAACAAAAAGACTTGGGAATTGACCTGAAAAGAGTCAAGATCAGATGAAAAAAGAATTTATTAGTTTATGGTATTGGCAAATGATATGAGAGCCCAGTAACACTAAGAATTGCACAGACACATAACAAGAATCCTTGTACGAAAGAAGCTGGTCAGGAAGGTGAATAGCAGAGCTGGGAATAGAAGTCTTATCTCCTGACATCCAGTTCAGTGCCCTTCCGTATCTCAAATGATGCCTTTTTCTCATCTTCAAATATCCTTCTCTGTTTTTTAAGTGAATACTGACACACTGGAGCAGCCTGGAGTCAAACTAGTCCAATAGGTTCTAACAGCAGTCAATGTCACATGTTTCCAAGAGGCATTTTGATTCTACATCTCTTATCATAAAAATTGTTAAAATGTAGGGACTAGATTGTCTTCTGCCAGGCTTTCTCATGTGCCTTTTTGCTGCCTCATTGTTTTCTTCTTTTTCATTTCAGCCCCAAGGTAAAATTAAGAAATGTGAGCTGCTGTTTTTGATAGCTGACACAGGAAGGCAAGACAATGCTATAGTAGAGTACCCCCTGAACATTTCCTAATGTGTCCACATTTCTACCCGCATGCACTGAGTTCCTGCTAAAGATGGTGGCTGGCATACAAGCCGAGCACTCTCATTTGTGTACCCGCTGGCGTTCCCACATAAACGGTCAATTTGTGGAAGATTTTTGAGAAATCCATATTTCTGCTTTCTATTTTCCAGATTCTCTTTGTACCCAGGAAGTTAGAAAAAGTGAAACTTCTGCAGGACCAAAAAGCAAAAAACTTACTGTGAGATTTATGACAATCACAAGAAATAATAATTTGCCTAGCTGCACTGAATTAATTTTAAAAAAGAAGAGAAAGAATAAATATACAAAGACAAACCATCAGGTGATAGTATCATCTTCCAGATAATTCTTTGAATTGGATTGGTATAAGTATCTTAGTTTAAGTATACATTCAGTGCAAACGAGCAAAAATGGGCTATGAGAGTTGATCTCTTCAGCCTCCCTGAGCCTTCCTGAGTCAGACAGTCGCTTGTTCCTAAAGCTTTATACATGCCTTCTGATATCATTACACATGCATTTAAAACTCACAAAGCATTAATTCCACTAGAAACAAAAACAGATGATCAAGTGTTAGGAAATTCTTTGCACAGACATGCATAATTTTACCTTATGGCGGTTTCCCCAGTAATGAACTTGAGATAGTGTTATGGTTTGGATGAAATAACGAGACTTGTGGATTGGAAAAAGCAGAGTAAGTTTAACTATTTTAATAGAAAGCAACGGCAGCAGGCAAATATATACAAGCAAAGATACAGAGCCAGCACCAAGATCCAAACCTCCCACCTTCCCTCCCGGTTGATATATTACTGCAGCCGAACTCCCCCAGGGGCGGGGGGGGCGGGGAAGAAAAGGAGGAAGCTCTACCCTGGAGGCCTGGACTCAGAAGCGCGGAAGCAGCAAAGCTGGGGCACCAAGCAGGGCTGTAAGAGAGGCAAAGAAGAGAGAGAGAAGAGGGGACGGCCCCCCTAAACTTATACCGAGCATGATGTGTATGAAATGGAATACGCAGTTGGTCAGTTTGGGGTCACCTGCCTTGCCTGTCCCTTTCCTATAGGTGTACGCTCTCACCCTGCACCCCCCTCAACTTCTCAGTAAAGTCACAGGTTTACATTCCAATTCTCAGGCTGCAACCCAAACATCCAGGCTTAAGCTATTAGAGGATGATAATGTGTTTTGAAAACATACCACTAGCTTTCAGAGGAATACAGTCACTTTTAAAGGAACCCTGGCTAGAAGCAATACCATCTTAGCAGAATTAATTCTGCTCCAGCCCAAACCAGGACAGATAGTAGCATTGTTCTGTCCAGGGCTACTGGGGATGAAAGCACAAGAGACTCTATGTTGGTCATTTAGTACAGCTACTGGGATCAACTAGTTAAAAAGAATTTCTTGCTTTAAGAGAGTAGCTCAGGTAAAACCATACAGCCCTGGATTTAGGACTGGTCAAGGATCTAAGCATCATCACAGTTCCAGTGTTAGGGCTCAGCCTGCAGCAGCAGCTGGGCCAGGACAATAGGTTCCAAGCTCTTTGCATGGTTTGTGCCCCTTTGGTTTTTGTTTGGATTCATCTCTACTGGACACAAACCAATATAAGAATGTGATGAAATATGCACAGTTGGCTGTGGAAGCATAGACACTGCTGCTGCAATAGCAGAAGATAAAACCTCATTGCTCCAGTTCAAAAATGAGAAAGTCTTCTTTAGTTTACACAGTCTAAAGAGCCTCTACGGACTTGGCATATAGCTAATCTGTACCAGAAGAAGGACAATGTAACGATCAGTTACACATGTAAGGATCAGTTACCTGCTCTTCTGTGTCTATCAGTAAACTCCCAGTCAGGGCCTGTATGTTTTCTACTCTTATCCTCCTACCCTACTTTTAAATGCTGTCACTCTTCTCCACCAGTGCTACACAATCAATACACAATGTGCAGAGTGGAGACCCCTCTGTGGTGTTCCCCTCCCTCCTGGAATTTTGCAAACCCATCTCTGGCTTGTCCAGATGCATCTAAAACTCTTCCCATTATAAACAAATAACAACAGAAATCTTCAGCCACGGAGCTTTGTTTATTCTTCCTTTGCCATGCTAGGATGCACATGGTTTCCAGTGGCTTTTGAAAACCTGATGCACACATTAGCTGCATCAGCCCACAAAGCCCTTTACATACACTGAAAAAAAAAAAAGGAATAATGTTGTTATTTTGTAAAAGACCTGTGCTGTCAGTGTCTAGACTTACCAGGTACTCGTCATGTCAGTGCGCCACAACAAATTTAACTTAATGTACCTTAATAAATGAAATCTTCCTAAACAATAACCTATCAACAGTGCATCATAATTCTGACTCAGTCCTTCTGGAAGAATGTGATGTTCCTGTCAAGCTCATATCCCTAGGCATTGTGCTGTGAAAGACCACTCATAGCAGGCAAAGTGAAGGTAGAAGGACCATGCTGTGAGTTTTAAAATATTTTGTTAGTTTAACAGAAAATCTCACTTTTCTTTTTTCAGTTTCTTTTTTTTTTCCCCAGTCCTTTGCCTCATGAGAGGCTATTCTGGGGGAAGAAATAAAAAAAAAAGCTGAAAGGATCCTCTTTCAAAATGTTTATTAAAACAAAACAATAACAGAATACTACAAATTCTAGATGAAATACAAACAACAACATGAACTTCTTCCCAGTTTGGAGAAAAATGTGTACAATTGTTTATAGCTAAAATTTCCCAGATGGCATTTCAGAACTTGCTATTCTTCTGGTACTTTCTGTCACAGAAGCAGGGGGGGAAAATGGGTTTTTATAGGCCCTCAAAAAGTAAATTATATGACACAGATAGCACCCATGCACACATATGTTATTAACCTCCTTGGGTTAAAAATCAAGACTTCCTTAACTGGAATTCAATGACTTTTCACCACTCAGTAAATATATTGTTTTCCCAGACGGTCAGCTCTGTGTTTTATGAGATTTGCTTTGACTGAATTATTCTGTCCTGCTAGTCCTAGTACTAGGACATCACTGGAGTTACTTACTCTACTTAAGACTACAGTTGTAGAATACTTTGTCACTGTGGCTCTGGCTGTCTATAAAAGCTTTAATCCTTCATAAACAGAGACCAGTTTTGGGGTAGACTGTCTCACTGGCAACTGACAAGACTGAGATTATACTGAGACAACATGTTCCACATGGCAACAAATCTTCTCTTGAGGTGTGATAATCTCCTGTGGTTTAATTTTAAAAAGACCTTTTTTCTCACAGCTGGATATATGCTCTGAAAAGATATCCTGAACAGAGGTGTCTGTCTGAGAATTTATAAAAAAACAGCTCAGAAAAATGTGTGAAATTACAGAATCACAGAATCACAGAACATTCATGGCTGGAAATGACCTCTCAGATCACCGAGTCCAACCAAAATAAACAAACAAACAAACCAAAAAACCAACCCCCAAAACAAACCACACAACCCCTTCACTAGAGCATGTCCTGGAGCACCACATCTACATGCTTCTTAAACACTTNCTTCCTACATACTATAAATTAACTACGCACTCAAGTCATAGAATATCCCTCATTAGTTTTAAGGAAAAATAGTTTTTCCCTTAATAGCTGGATAAAATGACATACAGGCACATTCTAAAACATACACAAAATGAGAGAGATCCAGACTACAACACATCTGCATTTTTAATGGCCTTTGGAAGTTCAAAGCAACTGCAGTCATAGCATCTAAAATAGCATCTTTCTGTAAACAATATTTACTATCTCTTCAAATCCATGCTTTTATTTCCCTTCAAGCTGTTCAGCACGTATCCTTCGAACTGGTACAAAAGTTCCTAACTATAACTAATTTTAGTATAGAAACCAAATAATTCAAATTTGGTAAAGCAAGACATAAGATCTGACCATCTTACTCTAGAAAAGAGAGGTGAGAAATAATAGTACTTTCTTTTGCTAGTGCAGTGTCTCATTTCTTTCTCCTTTTTTTTTCTTTTTGAATACTGGCAATTCTATGTCTTGTGGTTACTTTAATTTCTTCTTTGAATGCTCCCCTCCAAGCTAAACTGGCTGGCTTTTGATTTTGCCTTTTTTTTGTTCTTGTTTAAATGGTGTATTGGAAACTTCCAGAAGTGACTATTCTAGTAAAATTTTATCTTGGAACAGCCCTTCCTAGGACTCACTTCAAAACCTCAGCATTTTTCCAGTGTTGATTTGCACTGCAGTCCCCTGGCAGGAGAGTGTACCACCAGAACAGAACATTTCATGGGGCACTCCCACAGTATTAAGTTCTCTACAGATTCCAGAACTGAAGACTTGAGGTCTATTTTTAAATACTTGTCATTATGATCACAAAACATCTTCACATCACTGGAAAACCATTGTATCAGGTCAGCTGGTGAAAATCATCATAACACCACCTTCAGTGAAATGAAGACAATGTCCATAAATCAGGGATATATCCCACTGACTTCATTACTAAAGTCACTAATAAAGTCAGTGGATTCTATCTATTGCTTCTAGTTAACAATCACACCAAACTAGACTCAGACCACACTGTAAATTCTCTTAGCTGAGACTAGATATATTACATATGCTGACACAGTGGTGAAGGAGCTCCATAGCATGGAAGACATGTCAGCAAAAATGCATTTCCAAATTTAAAGAGGATGATGAATAGTTTGGAACATTACTTTCAACAAAACTTTAAGTACAGCAAAGATGACAGTAAATCACTGAGAATATTTTTTTTTAAATGCAATATTTTATAATATGGGCAGCCTTCTTTTGCCTAACAGAAAAGTAATTGAATGTAAATTTTAAAATACAATATAAATAAATTCTGATCAAAGGACTGAAATAACAAAAATGGAACTGACCAGCAGGAAAATGACTGCCATCTGCTATCGTGAGCCACAATATAAACTATTTTGAAATGTAATTATGAATAAAATAATAAAATGGCTTTCATAGAGAAATCACGAACTTGTAAGGAAACAATTATTGTGAAAATTATTAATGCAATGAACTCTGTAAAGGCCATTCCCATGCAAAAGACAATACGTAACATTCAGGCAATAAGCAACATAAGCATTCTGGGATTACTTACGTAATACAAACAATGTATTTGTCTTTTCTCCCAGAAAAATAAATAAAAATTAAGTAGGGTCCAAATTTAAAAAAATGTGGAAAAGACAAACTGAATGTTTCTTAGTTCTTATTAGTTTTATAATTTTATCTTTCCATTTGCTCCCAGATTCCGGCTTTGTCATTTTTCAGAGTCATCCCTGACTTTTATGCTGTAATAATACACATAATAACTAGCACCTGTTGTAACAGAGAGCTGGACTTGTGTAAAGGATGCACCAAACCCACAAGAACAGTTCAAACTAAATGGTTAGCAGTAAATAATGCCTTGATAACTTCTGCTTGGGAATCAGTTGTTTCCAGCTTGTGCTTTCTTCAAAACTCTAAGTACTGACCAAGGTCACTCTGAATAATTATCTAGAAACCTTGTATAAAATGGAATTTCTTAAAGGAAAAAAACTGTTCTTTGGGTTCTCCATTATTCATACTATTTTTATAGCAGTGTAACTTTATTAAAGAGATCACTGAATCATTAAGGTTGGAAGACACCTTTAAGATCATCAACTCCAACCATACCTATCACTAACATACCACTAAATCATGTCCCTAAGTCGAGCATCTGTATATTTCTTAAACACCTCCAGGGACTGTGACTCCACCATGCCCTGGGCAAAGGGTCTATCTATATTTCTATGGCCTCAGTACCACCATGTTCTCTGATCAGGGAACTCTATTAGTCAGAAGGCTCTCTTGAGACCTCATCTGGGATACTGTGTCCAGTTCTGGAGCCCTCAATACAGAAAGGACATGGATCAGGGGGCTGGAACACCTCTCCTATGAATACAGGCTGAGGGAGCTGGGATTGTTCAGCCTGGAGAAGAGAAGGCTTTGGGGGGACCTAATAGTGACCTTCCACTACCTAAAGGGAACTTACAAGTAGGCTGGAGAGGGCCTGTTTACAAAGGCCTGTAGTGAAAGGACAACGGGCAATGGTTTTAAATTGGAGAAGAGTATATTTAGACTGAATGTTATGAAAAAGTCCCTCACCATGAGGGTGGTGGAATACTGGAACAGGTTGCCCAGGGAGGTGGTTGAGGCCCCATCCATCGAGGTTTTCAAGGTGAGGCTTGACAGGGGTCTGATCAACCTGATCTAATGGGGGATGTCCCTGCCCACTGTGGGGGCGTTGGACTAGAGGACCTCCAGAGGTCCCTTCCAACCCATACCATTCTAGGATTCTATGATTAGAGCTCTGTGCAGATATTAAGAGTTTCTGCCCGCATGGTGTTACTGTTTAAACACATGACAGACCAAAGAAATATATCAAAGAGAAATACGCCTAAATTCAAATTGAAGGAAAGTAATTGGATTAGAGCTGTGCACTGACACAACCACACATCCAAGAATATAAATCAAATAATCAGCCAGGCCCCACCTAACTTCAGAGCAGGGCTTAAATATAAAAGCCAAGGTGCTCTTTCAAGAACAGTGATGCAGTCCTGTGGGATTTTCTACATAAAGTCAAACTGACCATAATAATACTAATTTTAGCTCTTCAAAGCCTATATTTTCACAAAAATAAAAGCTTTTTGACAACGAATTGTGCTGTATACACCTATTGCATACAAATCCAAAAGGACTGAGCACTCAGTGGCATCAAGTTACATTACAGTACTGCAGCCAAACCCTCATTCCTAGGACGTAAAAGGAGTGGATCACTTGAAAAGCATATGTATGGTCTGTGGTTCTGCGGCTTTTACTTCCACTGAACTTAAAAATGCCAGCTATTTCACATATTACTCAGATAGGCTTTTCTTCCTCTTCCCTTGCATCAGAAATTGACTGACTGGTTTTATGCCTGAGAAGAATGAATCTAAAAGTGCAATTAACTTCTAGTTTCTCTGCAGTCTAGTAGTTAGGGCTGATTGTCAATGCAGTAACAATTTCTTCTCAAATAAGCAGGAAGTTTTACAGAGGGGCGAGGAGGGGGTGGAGCTAAGCTCACTGCAGGCTACAAAAGGCGGTGGTTTCAAAGGCTGGCTTGCTTTTTTGAGTCGGCTTTGAGGAGGAGCAGCTCTGCGGGCCAGGTAAGCTCGGCAAAGCTCTTTTTAAGATCTGTCTGTGCAGGGCAGGGTGTTGAACCCGGGCTTGTGTGTGCCCTGTGTCACATCCCCCATCCCCCGGACACAGTTTCCAGATGCGGTGGTCCGGGGTAACTCCCGGGCAAAGCGGGGGTGAGGAGGGGGTGGAGCTGAGCTCACTGCTCTAGTGAAGTCAGCTGGGTGGATCAGTGCTGCACTTGATGCACCCTGTCCCATATTAACCAGGTTTAGGGAGCACGAGCGACCCCAAGTGTGGGCAAACAGGAACGGGCAAACAGGTACGCGGNTTTCCAGATGCGGTGGTCCGGGGTAACTCCCGGGCAAAGCGGGGGTGAGGAGGGGGTGGAGCTGAGCTCACTGCTCTAGTGAAGTCAGCTGGGTGGATCAGTGCTGCACTT
Source organism: Bucco capensis (assembly GCA_013396975.1). Taxonomy (NCBI): domain Eukaryota; kingdom Metazoa; phylum Chordata; class Aves; order Piciformes; family Bucconidae; genus Bucco; species Bucco capensis. The sequence continues at coordinate 11,424 of VWZO01015188.1, forward strand.
GATGCACCCTGTCCCATATTAACCAGGTTTAGGGAGCACGAGCGACCCCAAGTGTGGGCAAACAGGAACGGGCAAACAGGTACGCGGCAGTTTGTGAGGCAGTTCATGAAGGCAGGGCATGAAGGGAGGAAGTGCACGGGCACTACGTAAGCAGTCTTTGCCTGCCCACGAATCAGACCCAGAAATGGTCTCCAAAAGAACGAAAGCTATTGTTGCTGCT
>VWZO01015192.1:9228-40062 GCA_013396975.1 Bucco capensis
AGGGGGGAATGAGAAAAAGATGACAGAAGGCTTGAAAAGCAATTAAATGAGAACTGCATTCATTTTGTGCCTCCTCCTCACTGCTCGCATTTGCTGTTTACACAGAACATTTTCTCTTATGCATTTTGCCAAGAGCCTCGTGAGATCTGTAGGAGTTTTGCTGGGTCAGGTTGTTGAATGACATTGTGCAGCAAAGCAATATTTACAAACTTAGATTCACCCACAGGAATGGAAAACTGTTTAATGATGTTTGAAATACAGAATCCATATTACCATAGCAAGAGATTCTAATGGGCTATCTAAATGCGCTATTCAGTTACAGCTGAAGACAGGGAAATACTTAAAATATGTCATGGTGTCCAATGTAATAATAAAATCACAGACAAAAAACCCCAAAGGTACAGTTCCTGCCCTAATCACAGTGTCTCTGGGCCTATGTCAGTGGTACAAATAGCTTCACTAGAGCAGTTGAGAACAAAATTAGTGTGAGCCTCTACTGTAGACACGTGCATGTTGTTTTCATCTGGTTTCACTTCAGCAAATAATATTGGCTATAAAAGAGAAATACAAACAGTGTGAGGGAGAAAAAGGAAGCTGTTATAGGGTATGTAAATTACCAGAGGTATCCGTCTTTCCCCTCTTCATTCCCCCCCCCCGACCATTATTTGTTTGTAAACTCTCGGTGGGAGGTAGACCTTTTCACCGGCTGAGCCATGGGTAGGAGCAGAGCCAAGCTGTGGCAGGTCACCGCCGGGGTGACCTGCACCCCTGCCCGGCGGTGCCCGCCTGGCATGGAGCTGTGCAGAGCTGCAGGGGCAGCCCCTGGTGAGCACAGAGATGGGGGACAACCAGTGCCAGAAACGGCGCACACCCCACCAGGTTCCGGGCAGCGGCAGACCCCAGAGTGGCAACAGCCTGAGTCAGCCTGCACCTGCAAGTTCCCCCGCAGCAGTGAACAGCAACAGCCCGCTCCTGTGAACCCAGGAACAGCTGCAGGCATGATAGAAGAACTGGCAATGCAGCAGCGATGCAGCCACGGCACATCAGTGGGAGGAACTTCCTCAGTGAGGACTGCCAGGAGCCCGTGGTCCTTCTGGGAGAGAGAAGGGCAAGATGACGAGAGGGAGAAAGCGTGCTGTCCTCCATCTTGCAGCAGCCAGACCATCCCTTCATCTCTCATCCGTCCATTCCTCCACCCACCATCACCATCCACCACCCGAGTTTCCTCCACTCTTCATCTCATCTGCCACCTCATCTTAGTCAGACTGCACCCTAGCAGGTTTTACTGTAAGGGGGGGGGTGGCCGGTGGCGTGAGGGGGGGAACCAGGAGGGGTTGTATCAACCTGTATTTTCATTGTTATATATTTTTCTATGTTAAAAAGTTATTCTTTATAACTCACTCCCAGTGTGCAGCAGTTTCTTTACTTTCTGGGGAAGGGGGAGGTTCTTAAAGGGGCCTCTTCCCAATCTGTCCTTTCAAACCAGGACAGAAGGTATAAAAAGATGAAGTACCTTTCCCAAGGCCAGGCATTAAGTCACTAATCAGTGCTATGTCCACTGCATTGCAATACCTTAGTTTCTTATTGCTTGTGATGGTCTAACAGGACACGTCCACCTGATGATTTCTCTGGGTGTCTTACCATGCTACAGAGGCTCAGCAGCAGGATGATCCACAGATAGAAATAACATCTCTTCAGTTGGGAGAGCATGGAGAGGGATAGTATCACACAGGGACTTATCCAAAGACTTGAAGAAAAGACCTGTGAGACAGAACTCCTTATCAGCCCATGATGTGCTGGATGAGGATGTGCACACTTTCACTTGCTAGTGGTGAAGTAACTACCCAGGGGTCATAACCAAAGATGCTGAGAGTTTTGAACACCAGGTGGACACCAGGTGAATAGGGCAAGATTACAAGTGTGGTTTTCAAAATCTGATTTTACTGTGGCTCAGTGAGCCACTTCAGCTGATGACAGAGTCATCTGAGAAAAAGAGGTCTTGGTATATGACCTAGTGTTTTATTTCCACAAACTAGTCAGTTTGTATCCTCAAGAGAGGCTTGGCAGGATTGAACAAAGGCTGACATAGTTTGCCACTGTCAGATGTCCTTTTGGAAGGGGCTGGCACTCAATTCTTGTGCCAAAACCTTAGCAAATAAGAAATGAGATATTAGGCTTGATACCCTTGGAGTAAGGGTCTTCATTTCTCTGTTACTTACTTTAATGTGATCTTCATCTTAACTTCCTGGATGATTTTCCAGAGCTTTTCTCAGGCACTTCTAACTCTCTACTCTTTCTTTGTTTAGACATTTGCTTGGGAAAAACCATCCTGCAGCAGGCAACACCAGTGCTCTTAAAATGTGCTGGACTGTAGGTAGATGAAGAGCAATGAAAAGATGCTTCCTGCCTCTTAAGATTTGGATTCCTATCTGACTCTACTCCTTTGTCTATTGAAAGCTCTTCTGGGTATGGATCATCTCTTGTTTCACATAAGTCTATCGGTGTGAATTTTGGGGAAGCTTAGGAAGCTCCCTCTGCAATGGCTACTGTGATGCTGCTAAAATAAAAGCAGGAAGTGCCCTGGTGTTCAGAAGCAATCCTGAAATGATGGTGATCCATGGAAGAGATCAAAAATCACCTGATCCTCCCTGCTATTCATGCAAAACACTGTCTGCATGCTGGGGCTTGAAGGAAGAAATCTCCTTTTCCTTCAGCTCTTCCTTTCCTCTCCTTCCCCCTAAGAAATCCAGGGTAAGGGTGGTAAAATGACAAAGCTGCCTTTTAAAGCTGCTCCATGCTGTGATATGAAACTCAGCTAATGAAGGTTTCCAGTTCAGACAGAGTGCTCTCTGAGGCATATTTTTATCTCTGCAGCGCCAGAGATTAACTGTACATTTGTCTTAATGGTATCACCCTTTAGTGTTAATGGAAGCTATGTGTGTAAATCCCTGACCATCCAAATGAGAATACACTTGGAATGATCACAATAAATCAAAGTAAATGGAAGACCCCTGCAGGCCAAATTCATCCCCAGAGCAGCTCCTGAGGCTTTTAGGAAGTTTATGCCAAGCAGGCATAGCAAGAATGAACACAGTATATCATGTCACCTGCTTTAGGATTTCAAAGTAGTCATGATGATGATAATTCCAGTTGTAACAAGGTAATTTGTTCTTTAAAAAATGGCTTGCAAAGGAAAAAGATCAACGGGCTTGGTTATTTTGGGATCTCTATAGTACTTGGAGAAGTGGACTCAGTTACTTCTTTTTATAAAGAGATTTATTTATTGACAAGTTTGTGATTTATAAATGCATGTGCTTTCTGGGCTACTTCCCTTTCCTGGAAAACTGGCAAGATGACAGTGATGAATGTATCAAAGAAGTGATACCTGCTGGAGAATGGAAAACAGATTTATTTTTCGCTGCTTACATCTCTTTGGACTGATGAAATTTTGTGGAAATGTGTCCATATTAAACACAAAGCCTATTAAATGATCAGCAATAACTCCAATTCCTTTTTCCAAGAGATACAGGCAAGAGAGGCATAAAATAATAAAGACACATAGAGTTTCTGAGTCTGTAAAGTTGAAACAAATATTATACAGTATAATATATGACATATAGTCTTTTGTGCTTCCTTTAGGCACTATGGAAGTAAAACGAAGACAAACCATTGTCACTTCCTAAAATCTGCAGATTTGTTTTTAAGTAAGGGACAGCATAATTTAAAGGACACTGATGAAAACAGGGAGAAGTATATGATAAGAAAGGAGTTTCTCCTTCAAAAAGAGGCAGCAAATACCCATATGTAGAAATGCCATCAAATGATATTTCAGACTTCATCAGTAACTGTGTGTTTCTTAAAAAATACATTAATTCCTATTGCCTACAGTTCCCAAGTAGAAATGCTTGAGCAGAAAAATGAGAAGTTAAATCTTTTTGCTGGTTTTCATTATGAAATAGAGCAGAATGCAGAAGGGAAGCCAGAGATCATTGTTAGCCAAAAAGTGAAAATACCAGTACTTGGGTTGTTTGATGGGGGCACAGAAAATGTCCCCTTTTGAAAAAATGGCTCTGGAGTCCTCCTTCAGTCTGGCTAGTACAGTGATCTCTCTCTCTTTCTAAGTCACTTAACTTTGAGGATTACTGTGTCTTCTAGGTGATAAAATAAATGCTTATCATCAGCTTCCTCCTGGTGTGCTGGATACATCCAGCTTGGTGGCAGCATCCTTAAATAATTCCTCATTACAGCTTTGCAAGAAAGAAAGAGAAAAAACCAGTTCTCAATGTCTCCATCCAAAGCCTCTTGGATTTCACAGCTCAGATATAGTGTAGGCTATTACAGGGCTAGGAAATCACTAGCCAATACCTGGTCATCTCTGATCATCTTAATGAACCCAGTGTTTCTACTCTGGATAAGTCTCAGCTGAAAAAATACATTAGGAAATGAGAAGTATGTGAAAGGCAACCAAGAAAATTCAGGCAGTTTTAAGTTGGCATAACCTGCTTTACAGATTCTCTTTTCTTCTCTGGATACCGATTACAGATTTACTAGCTGATTAAGGTGTCCCACTTTTCTTATATGCATACTTTTTTCAAAGCTTTTCCTTTTGATGGGTGGGAAGAGAGCTCGGAAATAAATTTTCCAGTTTCAAACCGAGTTTTCTCTTTAGCTGTCCTCCAGTGTGCTACTGACTGCTCTTCAGAAAAGATTGAGAAAGATTGTGGCCATTTTACATACTTTGACCTTCTCCATTCTTGTTCCTTCAAGAACTTCTTTGATTTTTGTGTCATTGAGTCCCTCCTGTTTCGTGTAGAAATCTTACATGCATTTCCTTATTTATCTAGGCAACCCTGGGCTATCAAGTAGTCCACAACTACCTGATTCCAGGAGGAATATGAAGTTGCTATCAAGAGCAAAAGGAAAGTCTTTTCCACTTTTGAATAATGCTCCCTGGTTTACAACACCACAGAAGTGGAAAAAGCCATTGAGTTAAGAACTACATCTAAAACACATTCATGTTGCAAACGGGTCAAATTTGACCTACCACTTTGAATTCAATAGAAGTCCCTCCATCCAATATCTATTTCTGGTACTCAAAATATTTTGTTAGTTCATAGTTGTTTGTACCCTCTTTCTCCATCCTCTAGTGCAAGCAAGACTGAAAGCTTGTCAACAGCTAACACGGGCAGTTGGTGGCCCAAGCGACAACCAGGAAGCACTGAATTTGTTGTGTGACTAATTAAATATCTGACTTATTTCTGCAGTGGTGAGAGGATCACAGAAATCAGGTGGGAATTTGACAAGGACTTGCATCTAAGAAAGAGAATGTGCTGGAAAAGAAGCTGAGCAAGTGCTGTTGGTGTCCCGCCATTGACTCCAGTGGCACTGAACTCTAAGAAGTGGACTTACACAAAATTGTTTTCTGAAAACCCTAAGACTTTGGGAACAAATCTGGAGGAATGAACAAATGAGGCTTCTTCAACCCCTCCAAGGAGGAGGGCATGCAGCTAAAGAGCAGTTCTTCCATCCTTCCTTCCCTCTTCAAGCTGGCAGCCCCACCTGTCATGAGCCAGGAGTAATCAGAGAGATGAAGGGCATAAGCAGTATTTTTACAGGATGAACCCTCTGGGTCAGCTGGAGGCCTGCTGTAACCCAATATCAAGTTGTGACTGCAGACAGGCACGATGCAAGGCTTGGGGGAGGAGGGTGGTGAAGGATGGGTGGGAAAGCAGGGCAGTCCCAAAGGACTTTCCCTTTGGTGCCCCTGAAAAATGAATAGTGGAGATTGTTGATGAAATGTGTAGAGCCATGGCTTGTTTAAGGGGGAGGATAAGGCAAAGCAGTGGGACAGGGCCAATAGGAACACCACTAGCTGGAACAAATGGCATATATGTATACAGGCACTGTGTTCTCAGTCCACAGAGGAAGGGGGGTGTTACACTGAGGTGTCTATTTTGTTAATTCACCTACTTCTTGTGCATAGTAAACAGAGATTTATATCACTTCAGACTTTCCCCTCCACACTTCTCCTGGTACCACCAGCACTGGACCAGCCCATTTCTTCCAGGGAACCCTATTGTCCGACCATGACAGAGTTCCCCCCATGTCTCTCATGCAGAGTCAGAGACCTGCTGCTAAAGGAGCTGCCTGGGGAAGAAACACCTGCAAGAAACCACAGCTGTGATGTGAGCTGCTCTCCTAATGCTCTGTTTAGGATTACAGCACTCCAGAGCATCACATTACCCCAGTGCCTGCACTGAAACCTGGTATTAATTCACATTAGCAAGGATCAGATTTAGCATGTTGGGAGGGGGAGGACTGTTAATATTGTTTCTAAAACTGCTGGAGCAAACTCCTAGGACTGGTCTTTCATTAATTCTGGCAACAGCTAGAGGAGCTTCTTTGTTCCTCCACAACACTGGCCATTCACCCTGTCTCCTCTTGCAGAAATGCCTCTAAAGACTGGTACCCTTTTTCATGATGGGGTTACTTGCTTATTTTTATTTTATTTTAATGTGCCTAAGTCAATAACTTTCAAGGCAAATTTCTGGTTGTTGTGGGATTGCTTTGGATTGCATTGCAACAAAGTAGGATCTTCCAATACTGGGAGGATAGTCATGGTATGGTGGGGAATCACCTCTTGTCCATGCCCATGATGGATTATCCCAAGATCAGAAAATGGGAAAGAGGGTTTAAGCAGTAAGAATAGTGAAACTTTGGGACAGATTTGTGCAAGGAGGTTATGGAGTATTCATTGTCAGGCAATTTTAAGACTATCTGCTGGGTAGGCCTAGGGGGCATTCCACATGCCATTCAAGGTCCATTTCAACCTCTTTTTTTGATGCAGCCATTATAAGGATGAGGCAGAGTTACTTTTCTCACTTGAAAATTTCTGGTAGGATATTTTCTTCCCTTTCTCTACACACATAACCCCTTCCTTACTGACCGTTGCTGAGGCTGTTTCTATCTGAGGAGTGCAGGTATTCCATAGGCTTATGGACTGCACTGAGTGGTGTGTTCAGTTGTCCCTGAAGGCCCTCATCTTACCACCCTGGTGTTTTTCCAAGCCAAAGGCCATCCACATATGTATAATTGATTCCTTATTTCAGAAGGTGCTTCTTGAATCCAAGGGAACATAAACATCAGTAGCAGCAACCAGTGCTCAGTATAGCTAGTGTTAAATATCACATGAATGCCCTCATAGAACCTTGGAACAGATACTGAAAAGGAAGTGAAAAAAGTATTCAAACTGAAGCCTTTAGAGGCTGTTAGTTTGCTAACTTTATTTACAGTTTCAGAACTATCTTGAAATGCTATTAATGATGTCTGTGCTACAAAATTTGGAAACATACCAATGCTTAGCTAGAGAGGAATAGAATAGAACAATACGGACAGAGATGAGACATGAGGTCTTGTGCTGTATGCAGTGCCAAGGGTGAAGAATGAGGACTAGCACATCATCTACTGATTCTGCATGACATTTGTTTGTGTAGAAGAGAGAAAACTTCTGTCATTTGCCAGGAATCTTGTACAGATCACTGAGATTTGTAAAGCTGGAAGGGGACATCTGAACATCAGGTCTCACCTCCTGTATGAACAAAGGCCACCAAATTTCAGCTTATCATTTCACCTGAGCCTGAATATTTTGTTCCAGAGAAGCAGCCAGAAGATGGGAAATCAAGTGCTTTGTGAGGTACTTTATTCCACTTAAGCTAGTGAACCCTGATTCCCATCTCTTGCCACAGAAGTGTAGTCCCACACCCTCCTGATGGGAACTGTATGCACTTCAGAGGTCTTACTGGCATCTCAAGATCAAAGTACTGTAAGAAAGACCATCCATCTTATCTCATACTTGCCATACTGTCACTCTCAGATGGTAAACATTGCAGGCATATTTGCCATCAGTCAGTTTCGGATCATATTTAGTAAGTTACAGTGATGGACTGTCAAAGCCTGGCTCCCTCTGGAATCAGAAAAGTAGCTGCTGCCTCTATGTTAGGGCATCTGTTGTTGTCCTGGTTTGGGCTGGAGCAGAATTAATTCTGCTAAGATGGTATTGCTTCTAGCCAGGGTTCCTTTAAAAGTGACTGTATTCCTCTGAAAGCTGGCAGTATGTTTTCAGAACACATTATCATCTTCTAATAGCTTAAGCCTGAATGTTTGGATTACAGCCTGAGAATTGGAATGTCAACTTTTCTGTGGCTTTGCTGAGAAGTCAGGGGGTGTGCAGGGTGAGAGCGTACACCTATAGGAAGGAGACAGGCAAGGCAGGTGACCCCAAACTGACCAACTGAGTATTCCATTTCATACACGTCATGCTTGGTATAAATTTAGGGGGGCCGTCCTCCCTTCTCTCTCTCTCTTCTTCGCCTTTCTTGCAGCCCTGCTTGGAGCCCCAGCTTTGCTGCTTCCGCGCTTCTGAGTCCAGGCCTCCAGGGTTTGGCTGCGGTAATATAGCGACCGGGAGGGAAGGTGGAAGGTTTGGATCTTGGTGCTGTGCTGGCTCTGTATCTCTGCTTGTATATATTTGCCTATTGCCGTTGTTTTCTATTAAAATAGTTAAACTTGCTCTGCCTTTTCCAATCCACAAGTCTCATTATTTCATCCAAACCATAACAGTTGTGACCAATCTGAATATAGCTCTAAATCTTTGTTTTTCTGGTAGATGTCTTGAGCTATACGTCCTTCTGCTGTTGATGCTACATTTTTAGCATTATTGTTTTCTTTTCCTCTCTGTGCTCAGACACCCACATTTATTGATGTTCATTTTAACTCTTCTCAAAGAAAAAAGAGGAAAAAGAAAATCCTGCTTTCAATACACATGTGTTTCGCTGAGGGCTCCCAGGATTACTCTGCTGTGTATGCAAGCTGAAGGCAAGGCTCTGCCAAACTGATTTAATTCTTCAACATATCACTTTCTGGACAACGTGACTTCACACATGGCAGAAGTAATGGGATCCTGATAGAGTCACAATGCAGATTCTCAAAGGCCACTCTGTCTGGAAAACTCCAGATATTTCTGAGAAACCCTAGAATTAGTTAGATGACTCCAGGAGAATCCAAGATGTTAAGAGAAATCTGTTGGGCTGTCCAGGATTGTTCCTTTAATCTCTTTTTGGATAGATCAAGAAAATTCATACCTGCCTCTCTGCAGATCTAGGAGTTTTGAGTACAATAAATGTTTGGAGGGCAAGGAAGGACCAAAAGAAGGGTCTTAGTCATCAGTGGACACTCCTTTTCTCTCAGACAACATCAGACACAACAGGGTGTTAAGCTGTCCTGCCTGTGGATCTTGATGTCTTTGTGAGAAAAGAAAGTATTCCCATGACAGGAGGGGAGATTCAGGGAAGACACTGAGGGAGCTTTTCTGATGAGCAGAGCTGCAGCATCAATTGCTCCTGATGGTTTAAGATCTCTTGGCATTTTCTGCAAGAATAGATCACCAGTTCTGGGTAGGATTCTTGTTAGGTCAGTTACTTTGCTTCTGCTCTAGTTTTCTGCTTTCATTGTCAGCAGCAGGCATATGCCTTTTTCCTTTCTTGAGCCTTTGTAAACATTGTGCTGTGAAACAGCTACTTCCTCTCCTCTCTGCATTTCATCAGAGAGTAAATATCTCCCCAATATGCCTTTTGACTGGAATTGGCCAGAATGAAAGGTATTGATGCATTGTCTCATACCAAGCAATGCTAACAAATCAAACAAAAAGAAAATTTTCTGAAGACAGTACATAAAATAAACTACCTCAGAAATAGGGAGCATCATCTAAGAATGAAAAACAATCAAGATAAAGTCACTTTGTTCTTTTCATTGGGACATACACAATCAAGTAAGTTGCCCAACTCTGTCATTACAGCATGGAAAATCCAACATCTGTATAAGTGATGAAATTTCATAATCTCTCCTATATAACCTTGTGGAGGTCATGGAGTCAGGAAGTGACCTTGGAGATATCAAAGTGTACAATAGAGCAGAGGAGGACTAACCATAGAACAGGGGTTTAGCAAAGCAAGGATGACTTGGCAACATGCAAATGTTAACCAATAGTGCATTATTATTGTTATATGTAACCGGTAGCAAAGAGACATATGTGCTAGAGAAAAAGTATATAAGAAGACACTTGTAGTTAATAAAGAGACTTGTACTTGCTGTTTCACTGTAAGAAGAAACCTGTCCAGTGTCATTTGTCTGCCCCAACCACGACATCACCTTGCTTGATTTTGACACTTGTGACTTATGACAGTGTCATAGGGTGACTAAAATTGAAGAGAAAGGGATATCAGGGATCCTCTTGACATTTGTATGTCATTTCCCCTTTTGAAGAGATTAGGCTTGTCTGCCTCTAAACAGACAAGGGACAGAGACGTTTCCTTTTTAAGAAAACACCGTGTCATCGCCCTTTTAAGAGGGAAGAAGAAACTGATTGGCTAGTCTTTTTCCCCCTCTTTCCTTTGCCCGCGAAATAATTTACCGAGAGAAACTGATAAGAAAACGAAAGTTGGAACTGTGCCCCGAGGGGCCAAAGGCTGTGACCCGGAACATCATACAGGGGGACAAATCAATGAACAGCCAATTGTCATGTGAAAATTAACGTATCTTTGTTTATATAAGGAAGTGACGAGAAAGATCTTTCTTCCGGGTTTTGCTTTCCTTTCCTTGCGCCTCAGGTTATCTCCTCTGATTGCTGGGCCATAAATCGATACGTATATTGCTTTAATGTTTTGGCCATCTGGGTTAACTCCTATTTCCCCTCCCCGGGGTGGGAGTCAGGAACTTGCTTTTAGTAAAGAACGGGAGATTCTGATAAGGAGTGGTGACTGATAGGCCTAAGGCCTATGTCGATTGGTGGACCTGTGTGACTCAGCAATTATAGGGGGCCTGAAGCCATTTCCAATTAACAAACTTTTCCTTTCCTATCATTTCTCTTTTTATATTGTTGTAGCATTTAAATATAGATAAAGCTATTCTTATAATTCACTATCTGTGTGCCCAGTGTTTTATTTTATTTTGCTGTCCCCATTTGGGGAGAGGGGGCACCTGGGAGGTCCTCTCAAAGAGATTGTTCTTTTGACCCTAACAAATTCTTAGTTCTTCTGGTCAAACCAGGACAGACAGGTTTAAAGGTCAACCCTGAAGTATGAGTATTGTTTCAATCATGCTGCTCCCTCTCACAACTTATGTTAGCAAGGGCTTGATCACAGTTATCTGTGCCACAAAGAAATATTGTAGTAGAAGTTGTAGCATGGTAGGATAGTTACTGTGATGATGTAGTTAAAATGCCTGGGAGAGAGATTTTCATTGTTGAAAAGTCTGCATAATAAAGTTTAATATAGCCCAAGGGACACATTTTTTTCATAGGATTTATGAGTGCAGCTTGGTGATTGATACATATTTTAGTCTGGTCACCAAAATCAGAAGAGAAAAAAAGGCTCTACATGATAATACTTATCATGTTGTTATAATGTTATAACATGATTATCCACATGATACTCTTTAGAGGTTTTGGATGAAAAGAAAAGGTTGATTTTGGATCCGAATGAAATGTTTCATTGGACTGAAACGGAAAGGTTTTTTACACTTACTAGTTAGTTAGACTATTTAGAAAGTTGCTTTTTTTCGCTGTTGTTGATTTTAAATGCATTTTAAAATGTATTTTAAAGGCATTTTTAATTGTAAAGTACTCTTTCAAAACCTCTCTGAAAGTTTTGTTTTGAAAATGCCTGAGAGACTTTGGAGGATTTCAACACTGATATACATTCCTTGGCCAAAAATATTCACCACACTTTGTTCAGTTTGGTGATCTCTTTTGTGGTACTCTAATACTACCTTTTGGGACATTAGTTATTATTATTAATAATAATCATAATGTCATCACCCAGCTGTGCTTAGAAGGACTGGACAATAGTCCCAAATCTGCTATGACTAATCTTTTCAACTCTCTGGGCTTCTGTTTCACCTCTCACTCTTTGCCTCCCTTATCTAGTCAAATTTAAAGTCATAGGGTCAGGAACTCTCATATATTGAGTCTCTTTAAGCACACACCCATGCTTGGATTTCTGCTTCTGCTGCAGTAGTGTGAATGGTACATTTTTTGCTCCATCCTCTCCCATCCACCAGCCCATTACAGAGAATTTGAAAGTGTCTCAGCCTTCTAAAACAGCTAGCTTTATGATAGAAGGGAAATTGAGGGAGCTAAATTGAATGGAAGATTTATTTTCTGTTAGTTTGGGGAGTGGGTGAAACCAAACTGTGACTATAAGCAGTGCAGCAAGGTGTGATGAACTTCGTGTGAAAAAAAACCCAGCATACATCCAAGAAACTGTTTGCATGGAAAACCAACAAGGATCTGAGGAGGCTAAATGTACATATCAAATCAAACTGAACGAAGAAAACATGGGGATGGCTTTTTTTTTTTTTTTTTAACCAAAAGGTCTGCTTTTAAGTGCCTCATTACATGGCAGTCTACTACTGGCTAGAGGGAGTGACCATCTGAACTTTTTTTCCCCTACATCCACTGCTATATTCCTGGCTAGTGAGTAGGTTGGGGAGTCAGAGGGAACCAGCAGCAAACAAGGCACAGAGCATTACAGCCAGTTTGAAAGCCAGCACTTGAAGCCTGCAGAGGTGTTGGTAGAGAAGCAACACACTTAGGAGGTAAAATGCTGTGGAGAAAGTCTCAGAAAGGACCCAAAGAACTTAGCTCATAATGTTTAATTTTCTTCTGCATCTGGGCCACCAGGATTTCATGTTTATTGTAGATCACAGAATGACAGAATAGTAGGGGTCGGAAGGACTTCTGGGGATCCTCTAGTCCAACCCTCCTGCTAAAGTAGGTTCACCTAGATCAGATTGCACAGGAATGCTTCCAGGTGGGTTTTGAAAGTCTCCAGAAAAGGGGACTCCACAACCTCTCTGGGCAGCCTGTTCCAGTGTTCTATCACCCTCAAAGGAAAGAAGTTTTTCCTTATGTTTAAGTGGAAGTTTCTATGTTCCAGTTTGCGACCATTGCCCCTTGTCCTAAAGTAAACGTCCTTGGTAAAGTCATTGCAATAACATCAAAGATGCCTGACTGCCTCATTTCCCCCTTCCATAGTATCTGACTGCTTGGCAACGTATTTGCAGAAGGGATTTGGACATGATGTGTAACGTGCTCTGGTGCAGGATGTCTTCACAAGAACGGGCAAGAAGGTCATGCAGAGCAGGAGAGTCTGGATCTGATAGCAGGCACCAAGGCTGACCTGCCTAGTGTTTCAGGTCTTTTTTTCCTAATATGGTTCCCAGAAAACAGGATTAAAAACATAGGCTTTGATGCCAAAAGCACATTTTGATCAGTTCTATGACTTAATGGAGCACTCTGCAGTGACAGCTTCTGAATCCAGCTTCCCATATAGCCTCTGCAGTGCTGGACTCTTAAAATAAGCAGGGCTTATTTACAAGTCTTCAGCACTGGCTTTGTGGGGGAAGAGGGAGGGGAGTACTTCTCCAGAAAGTTTGCTGTCCAAGAAGCTGGGAATGGAAGTGGGCTCACCATAGTGTGAACAAAGGCCTCCAGACACACCAGAGAGCTTCTGTTCACCAGCTGGTGACAGTGCACCTGCTAAACAAGTGCAGCCACACTGCTTCCCTCCTATCCTGCTTTCTGCACATCCAAGACCTGGTTATCCAGGCTTCCCCATGAGACTTGTAAATAAGCCCTGTTCATTCACCAGCTGGTGATAGTGCACCTGCTAAACAAGTGCAGCCACACTGCTGGGTGCTCTGTTGGCAGTAATGTGGAAACAGCCAGAAGTTGGTTCTAGCATAGGGCTACATTGTCATCTTTCAGATGTTGACCCTGATGAAGATTTTAACAGGGCCTTTGTTAAAGCTTCTGCATCCCTACTGCAGCCCAGACCTAAGTCCTGCTGTATCAGAGGGTGACTGTTTCTTGATTGTTGCAACATTTCTTCTGGGACTAGTCACTAGGCCTCGCATCAAAAGGGTGATTTCGAGTTATAGAAGAGGCTTTTGCGGATTTTGTGCCAAGAGTGACTAAACTTGCTACTGGTTCATTTCAACTGCATCCACCGAACCGTAACTCACTACTGCACACAAGTTCAGCAGAAACATTCCCAAAACCCCTGCAGAAGAAATTTATGGTTGCTCAATGCTCTGTTACCGGCAGCCACAAGTATGTGTGCTCCATATGTCTTTGTAATCACTTAATGACTCATTTCCTTAATCTCTCATTTCCTATAGCCTTATTACAAGCAATTCATAAACCCATATCGATAGTTGTTCTCTGGCTGTAGTCAGGAAGCACTGAACTGACTCTGCATCTGGTTGGCTGGCTGAAGTACCCCTCTTTATTCCCCTCTGAAACGTTCCACTGGACCCTGTGTTTTGATGCAGTGACACCTACTGAGGAGGTAAGAGTATATTAACTACACATTCCCTGGCTAACAAACCTATCCAACAACCACTTCCTGGCTCAAACCAGATGTTTCTGCTCTTCGGGAGCAAATTTCACACTACACCAGGAGAAGTTTGCACAATCTTTACTGTAACGCATCAGTGGCTGTCAGACCTGAACTGAGATCACTGCAGCAAGAAGAAATGGCTCTTCATGTCCAGGCCTTTCATTCAGCCATTAATGAAATCAACGGACGACTTTGGGAAGCAAACTATGCAAGACAGTGTTCCCTGGGGCACTGCGTGACATTGACTTGGGAAGCAGCTGAACAGCCAGCATGCGTTTGCTTTCCTCTGAAGGCTTTTTTTTCCCTGAAGAAAAAACTACTGCAGGATGTCATAATCTTGATACCTCCTCATAACACCCTGTGTTGACTGGAATATGGGGAGTCATCATAAGACTGAGTTCTCAGCCTAAGACTCATTGCTAGGTGCAATCAGGACAAGGATTTATGTTTCAGGAAAAAGCATTTTCCTTTCAAACCTGTCTTTTCCCTAATCAATTAGTTGGAAAAAGTTCAGCTTCAGTTGAAACACTACCAAAAATGACCTGCAGCACCTCAGGAAGAGATGAGATGGGGTCAGTGCTCCAGGATGTTAAGTCAAGGAAAGTCAAGGGAAGGAAGAGGGAAATAAGGACGCTTTCTCATTGTAGATCTTGATTTTAACTCACTTCACCATGAAGGTTATCTGTTCTCCAATACATCTAAACATTGATTCACAAGAGAGAGAATGATAAATAAGAACAGGACAGGATATGATATGATACGATAGGAATTGTCAATACATTCCCCAATCTCCCCTGTGCTTTCCCTGCAGGTTAACCTCTTAACAGCCTACAGTAAAGCTTTTGCCAACAGAGCCTCTTGTTAGAAAAGACCTCAGTTACTTATTAGCTATTTGCTGCACTATGTCAGATATTGTATGTAGCACCACATACTTCTGGATGGATTCTGCACACCTCTGCTGCTCACTTTTCATGTAAATTCAAAGTCCTCTTTGCAAAAATCTGAATTCTCATTGTTTCGTTACTGTGACTTCTCCTGTAGGACTCTCTGGAAAAGAGGTCATATCTTGAAGATTTCAGCTCTTCTGTGGATGGGAGGTGCTACTAAAAGAGCAAAACTGTGGATGTAAATCCTTTCATGTGGGATGAAGCTCCACATTGAGAAGGTTGAGGTCAGCAGCTTGAAAGGTTTTCAAGAAAGTTCTCTTGAAACTCTCTCATGGCTGATGGAGACGCAAGCAAGGTGTACCAAACCACAGAGCTCACAGAAATAAATAGCAAGATACAGGTACCAGGCTTGTCCCAAGTAAATCAGAGATGCCAGAGTTCAGGGGAAGAGAGACATGTCCTCATGGGGGTGCATAGGCAGAGTGGCTGACTGGTGTCTAATTTGTTAGACTAATGCAACAAGACAGATCACATAACATGAAAACCATATCTAACTCCCCCCCCCCTACACAACCTGACCCAGTACTATAAAGAGCTCCAGTGTTCCCAGCTGAGAAACCACAGTGTTTGCATTGAAATCTTGCAGTTCCCCAGTGCAAGAAGGCATGGCATTTCAACAGATTATCTGAGATTCACAGTTTTTGCAGGCACAAGAGGTCAGTGCCACAGTGTCTGCAGGGAATGTGACTTTTCAGCTGTCTCACTCTCCACAGTATACTTTGACCTTTGTGTAATCTAATATCAAAGAACCAATTATTCTCAACACTCATATATTTTCCTCCATAGACTCAATGCCACATGGTTGCTGGGGGCAAGACATCATGCTAATCAAGGCAATAATTCAAGGGAAGTCAGTGGGGGGTTGTCAAGGTCAGGAGCTCTGGGTTCTTCTTCTGCCATGAATACGGAATACAGAGTCAGTCAAGCCTCTTCCTTCCTTCCTTCCTTCTCTCCCCAGTCATTGCCCTGGTCCTCTGCTGATATAAGTTATACACAGAAATCAGAGGAGATACACTAATGTATACCAGTACCTCTTTCCATAATCAAATTTCTGTATCATCTAAAGGTCTCTTCTTAATAGAGGCACCATTGTCCAGTGCTTACTTCTCTTTCTATTCCTCAGCACCCAGAATTAGCTCCACACCATCCTTGCGGCTGCAGCAACAGGAGCTGTTGGAAAAGTGACACAGCCTTGATGGAATGGGGGAGAAAAGAAGAGGCTGTGATCCTACAAGACAGACTCATCCAAGTATCCCACTGCTAGTGTCCCTAGCCTTATTTGGCCTCACCTACAACCACTGTGTACTGTGAGCTTTGAGCATCACAATTCATGAAAGATTGAAAGACCATCTAGGAAATGATCTTGCCTCCAACAGCAGGCATAAGGAGTTACCTGTAATTGTCCCATCCATTAAAAACAGTTAATGTGCAAGAAAGCACATTAGATGTCATAAAGTACTGACAACTTTGTTAACTGGGACCACCAAAATCCTGAAGCTAAAGAGCAAACACACTTCCCAGTTGTGCTGAGTACTGACCCCACTCCAGGATGTCTACATACATCTGTATCTATATATCTACATCTATAACCGTATCTACATCTATATCTATCTCCCAGGGTATACCTGAGCTCAAATAGGTTAGAAATTCAGTTTCAAATGCAAGGAGATACTCACTTTCCCAAGCTAATAGGGTTCTGCAACATGGCTTCAAATAGAGTAAGATGAAAAGAACTCTGCTTGTAAGTTCCTAGGAGGAAGATGTTTTACAGGTATTTTATATGCTTTAATAGTGTTTTTGACTGTTCTGTCAGTAAGCCTCAAGGGTTGTTTTTTGCCTTTTTTTTTTTTTTTAGTGGAAAATGTGGAGTGCTGAGTAAGTGAGTGTGCTGAATATTAACTCATTCCCTGCAGGCAGGTGGGGTTAATTCTGACTAACGTAAACCTAGTAGGGAAAGAAGATAATCTACAGAAGAAATAGAAGCTTAAAGACCTACTGCACAGTTAAACTGGACAGGTAGTAGTGTACTTCAGCATCTTTTGTTTTCCTAGAATTGTTCCAGATTTCTTTGTTGCAAACTAAAAGCAACTGCAAAGGACCCGCAAGATTCAAACCCCACTTGTACTGTGTGGTGGCCGCACTTTAAAGGATCTCACAATCGTTCAGTGGCACATTCTGGGGTGCAAATCAGCTGAAAAATTAACCTTAATCACTGTGGGTAATCAGTGGAAAGGGCCTCGGTGTTTAGACTACAAGTGTTAACATAGATGAGCTTGAAAACAGAGTTTATTAAGGAGGAAAAGTATGAGGCAGGGTTGTTTTGGCTAAGAGAAAACTATCATATTCAGAAAAAAAGACTAATTGCCTAGATTATAGTGCATTCAGACATGCATATGTGAGCAGTCTTCCTCTTTCATAGCAGGATGTAAATGTTTCCTATCTTTCTTTTTGCAAAGCAAAGAGACAATTTCAACCTGAGTAAGTTTGATTTTAAATGAACAAAAGGTCAGTAGTCCCTCTGCCTAAAGGAACTGGCAAAATATGAGAGCAGAAAAGCAAAACACTACAACTGGAATGCTAGCTTCTCCTTCAGCTTTTCAGTTATTAGAGAGATTTACACCAAAATTGAAAGCATTACATACCAGTGCTGTGGGGAAAAAAAGAAAAAAAAAAAAGGGTGGAGAAAGAGGCTGAGGTGTCTTTTTTGCAACTGGAGCCCAGAAAGATAGAAGACATATACTTTGCCTTCTTGATATGTATGTGGGGTTTTGGGTTTTTTTTAAAGGAAAGAAACTACTGGAAAACTGAAAAGGATGACTCCTGGTACTGTAGTGGAAAAAGGAAAATGAACTCTGTCTAATCAAGACTCCACGAAATGGGTGTGTAGGTTAAGTGGGGGAACCTTTCCTTACTAGGACAAGCACATCCAAGAGATCCTGTGTGGAAGCTAACGTTCTCATGATGTGGCTGTGCTGGTGCAGGTCCTACTAGGTAAACAGATGCTCTGGTCAATAAAGGAAATGAGCTTCTTGTCCTAGCCCATGATACCTTAGCTCTCTGTGTCCTTGCTCCTCCAAAGACTTATGGATCCCTATGGAGCTCTGCTCATGTCTCACCATCACTTGACGCTCTCCAGTCTCCACCCTTCTGATCTAAGTTGTGCATGCCTTGGGGCTCCTGCATGTGTGTTTCAGTAGGCCTACTCTTTCTTACATCTGTCTCATACTTACTTGCCTTTCATAAATTACACTTCATTAATTGCTTTGCTTTTCATTGGAGGCTTAGGAGAGAAAGAAGCAAGTGAAGTGCTTCCCATGGAAGCAAAAAGCATCTCAAATTTGCCCTTTGAGATGGATCATTTATCTTATTCCCAAATTTAGGAAGATCCAGTAAGCACATCCTTGTAGGTGCTGAGGGTGTTGCAGGGACTAAATCCCTCCCAGTCGTTTCTCTTCCCAAGAACTTAACTTCTGGCTGGATCAGACTCTCAAACCATACAAGAGGAAAACTGTTGAAAGGAACCATCTCAAGGATGTAACTGCCTACAAGGATAAAAGAACAGCTGTGATATGATACAGCTGCATAGCTCTGGGTTGGACTGCTGGAAAAAACTGCCAGTAAGTCAGCAAAAAAAAAACATTAGGGAGGTAAAAACTGCAGACAGAAGAGGGGTTTCTGGTGCACCAATGATTCAAGAAAGAAAGTGCCAACATGGAAAGATATAAAATCCTAAGGAAAAACAAACTACTCAGCATAAAGAGTAACTGCAAGATCTTTCAGTCAAGCCATCAGTGTTACCACTGGTGATAGAACTGGTGGGATCTGGCAAATCAGCAGCACCCAGGACCCATGCAGTCCCTGCCCCTCCTGACTGATACTTTCCTGGACAGTACAGACACTCCAGGTGTATATAACTCTGTGATCCAACCACTCACCTCCTGCGTGGCGAAGGAGGAGAAGCAGCAAGCTGGAAAAGGAAAGTAAATCTGGAGATAATAGGAGCATTCCCAAAGGAGATTTGAGGGAGGTAATTCAGGCTTTGTGGCTTGCCCACAAGGGGCCAGGCCCTGCCTCTCTCACTGTACGCACCTTATGGCGGCAGCATGTATTTTGCAGCTCAAACATCTAGCCCTTCTCCAGCCAGCCTTCCAAAAGCAAACCTTTCTGCTTGACCAAGAGAGCAGATACCATCAGCATATCCACAGGCAGCTCCTGCCCCACCACCACCACCACTACTACCCTTAAGCCAACCTAGAACCTCAAAGTGAGACCCTCACCCAGCCCAGGTGGCATGCAGAAGGGCTCATACTCATGGACACACAGCTAGCACCCATGGGTGATGTTGAAGCGGCCACCAACCCTCCAGCTGCTCCTGACTGGGGGGCTCCAGTCTTCCTGGGGAGATAAAAGGCAGTGGGTGGGAGGGCAAAGAGCCATGCCTGGGGAGGGCTTCTGCAACTGAGCCCAGCTGCTCTGGGATTTGGGGGAAAAGAGCAAGGAAATGGAGTGGGAAAGGGGAGGTGGAGGCAAAGGAGGGAGATAAGGTGGGAGAGGGGTCAGTGGAGCCCATCTCTGGTGATATTCTGGACCTGACTGGATACCATCCTGTGCAACCTGCTCTAGGTTTAACTGCTCTGGCAGTGAGGCTGGACTAGATGATCTCCAAAGGTCCCTTCCAACCCCTAACATTCTGTGATTCTGTGTGAGTAGACGGGTGATGAGTATGTGTTTATTTCTTTGTTTTTGAGGCAACTCAATAAATCTCTACCTATTAAGGTCTTCTATATGCTGTTTTTCAATATTGGCTTGTCACTTCCAGCTATTTAACATAAACTGTTGAATGGGTCTACTGTCTTTTCCAGGACTCATTCACATCCCACCAGATGCCTGAAAAGGTTGAAAAGAAAAGTGGAAAATGCAGAAGATGAGATGTTTTCCAGAGTTGCAACTTCCTGACCCATTTTCCTCAGGCTCAGTGGGATAACCTGTATACCAGGATCAGTGAACATCATCAGACAAAGGAAGAGGATAGTCTAAAACCAAATCAAAACCAAACCAGTTTCCTGGTGTATTTAAAGCAACCAAATACTACCTTCCTTAGCTCCCCCAAATTTTCCTGAAGGTCTAGGAATGTTGTTGGGTTTGGGTTTTTTATTTTGTTTGTTTGTTGATTGGGTTTTCTTTAAAGGAGTAAATATAAGTGAACATGAATCTATAAACCATTCTACTCTTACTGTTATAGCCCTTGTTACCTGTACGTGCTCAAGGGCAAAAATTACTGAAGTAGGCAAGAGCATAGCAAGCAAATGGAGAAAAGCAGCATTACAAACTTGAAGTGAGCTGTGAGTTACACAAACCAACTAACCAAACAT
Organism: Bucco capensis; assembly: GCA_013396975.1. Taxonomy (NCBI): domain Eukaryota; kingdom Metazoa; phylum Chordata; class Aves; order Piciformes; family Bucconidae; genus Bucco; species Bucco capensis. Next base: position 30,004 of record VWZO01015192.1, read on the forward strand.
GGTCTTTCATGGGGTTTTGCTGTCTTGGTACTCTCATGGGAGCATTGCTGTGATATTTGAGAACCTATAGCTGCTGCAACTAAGATCCAGCTGTGAAAGTGATGATATGCAGTAGTGACTAGAAATAGCAGGGAACTAGGCCTCTGTGACCCAACTGCCTCTTCTAGTCCTCACTTCTTTGTTTGCCTACAAATAGTCAGATATTTCAATTCAGTACCAACAGGATGTATCAGAGGTGACATGAAGCTTGTATCTGGAGCTAGATGTATATTTCAAATCAGTCTTCCTGCAGTGATACAGGCTCTTTTGTGCTCATCTCAGCCTTTGGCTTCTGCCAACTACTATCAACTGGAAAGAACAAAAATAAGCAAAAAAGCATTTTCCTTTGCTCCACTTGGCCTTAGCCCACCAATCTGTTCCACATAGAGTCAAATCCAGCTGTCAAGCAGTAATGAAATTTTTTTTCCCTTTCCATGATCATTTCTGGGCTGAAGCTGAACTGATAACCTCAGAGACTATCTTTGCAGGCTGGCTGCAGACCAAAAATGTCATTTCACAAAAGAAGTGCTGAGGTTTCAGAAACAAGGACTTTTCTGCAAAGTGGAATGAAGCTGGGACATTTTAAACACTGTCAAGAGACAGGGAGTGCCCTCCCTGCCTCCTGCACCTTTTTGAATTCCCCACTTTCCTCCTGGAGAACACTGATCTGTGTTATGGAAAACATGGGTTCAGAGGGTTCCTGAGCAAGCTCCTTCTTACTTTTAAAGCCTGAGTGCCTGGAAATTCAATGAACCATGGGAAAGGGTGAAGAAATTGCCTCATTTCTTGTCTGCCAGGACAGATTAGTGGAGTGATCACCCAGCACAGCTTCCCTTTGGCAACAGGGGTGAAGACTCCCTGAGGAAGAGCCACAAGTATGTTGTCTCCAAGGAAGTAACCAACTGTTTCAGCTCTTCCTGGCACATAAACCTCATCATGTCTCTGTGCCTCAGACTTTTGCCTCTTCAGTTGAGTCTGCTTTTTCTGTGGCTTTTTTCAACTGAAGGGGCAGAGCTGCCTAGCAGGAGCTGACTGTGAACAGGGACCACTTCTAAGAGCCCCAAGGTGAAATGACCCTGGTTTGCATGCAGAAAGCCAGTGAAGCACAGCCAGAATATGAGGTTGAGCCTGCTCACTAAAACTGAGCGCTGACTCCATCCTTTTTTGACCATATCTGACACTGAGGGTAAGAGACACTTTCTCTGAAATCAACAGAGTTGCGCAAAAAAACCCTGGTTTAAGAACAACAATCAACAATGAAATTGTCACAAAATCCCAAGCAAAATCCACTGTTAAGCATTGCAAGATGAATCCATTACTTCCGTGGAATTTGTTTAATGCTGCCAGAAAATACCCACCCTGTTGATTAGTTAGCAATAATGCAAGTTGGGCCCCACTGCAAAGAACTAGACTGAGTAGCAGCTCAGCCTAACAAAGTAAGAGTAATTTATAATGTTGATATTTTAGAATCAAAGAATCATTATGATTGGAAAAGACCTTTGAGATCATCGAGTCCAACCATCCACCAATGCTACCATGCTCACCACTAAACCATGGCGCCAAAACCCACATCTACATGTTTTTTGAACACTTTCAGGTGTGATTCCACCACTTCCCTGGGCAACCAGTTCCAATGCTTGGTGATCCTCTTGGTGAAGAGATTCTTCCTAATATCCAATCTGAACCTCCTCTGGCACAACTTGAAGCTATTTCCACTAGTCCTATCATTTGTCATTTGGGAGAAGGAACCGAGCCTCACCTTACTACAACCTCCTTTCAGGTAATTGTGGAGAGAGAGGACGTCCCCCTAGAGCCTTCTCTTCTCCAGACTACACAGCTCCAGTTCCCTCAGTTGTTCCTTACCACACTTGTGCTCTAGATGCTTCACCAACTTCCTTGCCCTTTTCTTTGCACTTGAGCCAGTAATTCAGTGCCATTCTTGTAGTTAAGGGCCCAAAACTGAACACGATATTTAAGGTACCTTCCCAGGAACATGCAGACTATCAGCTGAATTCCTCTGAGGCTTGGATGTCCCACACCACCTCCTGTTAACTCTTGCTGTCCTTGAGATGCTCCTCAAAACTTGCACTCTTTTTTTGCCAGGGATAAAGTTGCAGCAGAGTATAGTACCTCTTCATCTTCCCTTCCTGGTATCAAAAGGAGAAGGGAAAGCTGAACATTGCAGAGTAGCAACTTAATTGGGGATACATGGTAATACCTCTACTGAGGGCTTATCTACTCTCTCAAGTATGGTGCAGCTGCAATACTGGGGCTGCAAGAAAGCCAGATGTTACTGGGTTTCCGTATTTATCTGGATGCATAGTGTGGGTTGCATATGTACCCTGCTGCTGATCTTCATTCTGTTAGTATGCTTAGTGGATCTATACAACCACAGCCTTGTGTAGCACTGCCACATTTCGAGCTGAGTAAAAATGCAGCTAAAATTTTGGAGGTTTGTTTATAGCTAGAATTTTCCCTCAGTGCATTTGTTCCTTTGCTTGTGTGTATAAGAATGTGTGTCAAGTGGGAAGGGAATAATTCCTAAAAGAAATGAAAAAGTTTGTGGAAATGTGTCTGCTGTCTTATCTGACAGTAGTTAACCAGCCCCAATGGAAAAATCCAGGTCTAGACATTGTAGTACATATGGGGAGGGTATGAATTAGAGGGAGAAATGGTAAAAAAATGCAATATTGTTCTTTGAGTCGCTTATTTCCTTCCTCTCAGATACCAAACAAAATTTTAATGGTGAAATCTGCTAACAGCTGGGGCTGATTAGGAGGTTATTTTTATTACAAGAGCAACAAGACAATAAAAGGCCAGCCCCAAATGTGGCTCAGTTCAAGCATTTGCCCCAGCAGAGCCTCTAAAATAGTTGTGATTCAACCTCCTCCATCCCCATTGTGTCACCTCTGCCTGGTAGCCATGTGCCATGGGGACGCGATTACACACTACATCTTTCCTCCAAAGGATGCAGAGGCCTCTGTAGCTCCTTGTTTAGCACATTGCAAGTCAGGGCCAGGGCCTGTGGGGTTCATTTAGGGACTTCTGGAAATGACGTCAGTGCTTACACTTATACGCCACGAGATTTTGAAATCTTTTCCACTTTCCTGCTGATTGGCCCCTCTCTCTGTGTCTCCCATCTACTGTGGAAGAAGATCTGTTGTCCCAGTGTTACTCAGGGTTCATGGGAGGTTCAGAGCCATTTGTTACTGTAGGATGTATATCTTTTGCTGGTTGATGACATGAAGTGTAAATGACTCCTGGGACTTAGAAAAGGGCTGGGCTGTATGCAGCAGCCCATTTTGTAGGATTACCTCCATGCAGACCTGAGCTTGCATGGTTGATAGGATTGGGTTGTTTGGGAAAACAGATTTCCTAGCCCTGACCCTAGCTGTACCTGGGCCCCCAGAAGCACCCATGGTGTGTCATGCAGTAGAGCAGGAGTGCCAGGGTGAGGGAGTCCCTCACCCTGGGACCCATGTTTGGCAGGGGGAAGGAATATGACAGACACAAGCTTAGCCTTCTGGTATTGCTTGGAGCTTAAATAACCACTGTAGGTTGCTAAAGTAAAGCTATCAACTCCAGGGATAGAGGAGGGCACCAGCTTAAAGGCAAAGAAAGCCTCCTTTCATGAGTGAGAAGCAGTGCTTCTTGCGATGTTGCCATAAAAAATCACACTGCACCTGTTACATCTTTTCTCGCTCTGCTCTCAAGACAGAGGAACAGCTTGGCTCTGTAAAAGCCCCAGTGTGTTTGTTTTCACTCTGAAGAGCTAATCCAAACCCCTCTCTTCCCAAAGGACATGGAAGGAGGGGCTGGAGGGGGTATTTTTATTTTTTTCCTTCTGCTGGGGAAACAGATTGAAGCTGTTTAAATAAAAAACCAATTGGCAGCAGTAGATTCCTACAGATTTCTTTGGCTGCAGTTTAAATTAGAGAGGTTTTCTTCTTCTCCCTCTCTCCTCTGGTTGATTTTTTGTTGTTGTTTGTTTCTAGTTTTGTTTTCTGTCTTCTGATTTAGCCATAAAATTGCCACTTATTACATTAGTAGCTGAAGGAAGCAGGAGTTTTCCTCATTAGAGTAGCTCTGCTCACAGGCTCTGCTAATATCATTTGGTGGGAAAGATCTTGCCAAAAGGATATAAAACCAGCTAAGGACTCACATGGCAGTGTGAAGGTTGCTTTCTTGGTTACTTTGGTAACACAAAAGCAAAGCTTTCCTCTCTTTTCAGGACAGGGAAATGAGTTTAATTTCAGATCTACTTCCACCTCCTCTGTCTTGTGAAGAAGCTTGCAATCAAGCAAGCAGCAGGGGACACAGGAGGATAGGGAAAGGCCCACAGCATATGTCAAGCCCATCTCTGATGGCTGTGGCTTTCAGTGTAGTTCAGTTGTGTGCATCCCTGCTTGCCTTCTGAAGACGATCAGGGCCAGAGGTACCCAAGCCGGCACCTATCACAGTCCTCAGAGCACAGGTCAGGTACTGCAGAACTAGATGCTGCCCACCTAAGGCAGCTATCGAGTGTCACCTCCTGGCTGAGTCTGGACGCTTTCAGCGGTGGGTAGTTGGCAGAGCCAGGCGCAGTCTGAAAATCACTTGGGGTCTTCTGTGACAGCCCCTCGTGCGATAACTGTGCTGACAGCAGTGGGAGCATTAAACTCATTACCTAATGAGTAAAGTGTGGGTAGTGAAACCCACGTTATAATCCTTGTATGGGTAGGATGTGCTCATTAGCCTTCTGGCAGTCATCCTAGGAGAAGGACAACTCTGATTCCAAACCCGGGCAGATGGAGCTTGTTTAGCCCTGTAAGGCCTTCCATCTAAGAGAAGGACACTCTAATAAAACCTATGTCCTAAGGACTTGGCTGCCAGCGTCCAAGCTTGCTAGGCCCTGGCAGATGACCCTTAGGACTAAAGGGTGGGTCCAGCTCTGTGCATGCTGTGTCTCACCTAAAAAAAATCCACTGTGCAGGCTCGAGGGTGCTATCCGCTATCCTCTTTTTATCAGCACGCTTTTATCAGTTGGCAGAGCATATTGTCTTCACAGCCCCTGAGCAGCATGGCTGGTGGCAGCAGTGAGCACTCCTTGCCTCATTGCAGGCATAATCAGCCAGGCAGCTCAACAAAAGAAAACTTCCTTCAGCACACCAAGTTGTACCTGCAGCCCTCTCTTACCCAGATTAGAATTTCAGCAGAGACCTGATCTTCATGGGGTTTCTGCAGCCCTCTCTTACCCAGATTAGAATTTCAGCAGAGACCTGATCTTCATGGGGTTTCCCCAGCAGTTTTTTCTGCTCTTTTTCTTTAATACTACAGATTTGAAAGGGTGCTTCAGCCTTCAGTAAATGGGGAGCTGTGTTACCAGAGCAGATGAGACCTTTTTCTGAGTTAGTTGAGTCCTACCTACAAAACCCTACTAATTAATTCAGGAAAAAAAAAAGAAAAAAAGGAGCAAGAGAGAGTCCTGCCTGAATGCACTACCAGCCTGCTAAAACCCCTTTTGGCAAGATAAACATGCCTTGCAAAGTGAAGGGAAAGCACACATCTGGAAGCTATTGTAATATTGCAGCTCCTGCTAAGATGTGTCAGTATCAAAGCTGTCTGCTCAGGTGCAGATTTAGACTCTCAGGGCTGCAGGGCATTGCTGGCAAAGCCAGAACTACTTGCATTTCTGCCTTGCTTTTTACCTCCATGGAGTTCAACCTGGCCAGCGAAATGTATGCTGTATGGCAAATGAACAAGCCTTCCTGTGAAATGGACATAAATTTGACTCTGGGAGCTGATCACATTCTGCGTTGGGGCCAGACTTGAGTGAAATGCCATCAACCCCAGCAGGGCCTCCTCCCCAGTGAGGCAACATGGGGTGAAGCCTGGGAGCTGCAGGTGGCCAGAGCTGAAAAGCACAGAAATGCCTCTGCTTTGTTCCTTGCTGTGAAATTCTAAGAAATCTCTCTTTGGGAAGGAACAGGCCTGAGAGTCCTGATTAAAAGAGCAGCTAGATACCTACTCATCATTCGAGATGGCACAGCATGTTCACTCGCTGTGTTTGGAGCTGGAGCACAACAAGGAGAGAGACAGACATTTGGCTGTACACCAGCGGAAGTCAACCTTTGCTCTCCCAAACCAAGAAAACTCATATCAGATGGCGCAAAACTGACTCCAGCTTTCATTCTGATGATGCATCCAGTGTAGCCATTGTAATTCTCCATTTGTTATATCCCCATCAAGAGCAGTTCTCACACCACCTCCATAAGATCAAGCATCCAATATCAATCTTCTAAACATCAGACTCTCACCACAAAGTCTCAACAAAGGGGCCAGAAAACCTGGAGAGTCCTCTGCCCTTTCTTTCGTCAGCTTCTTATACCCTCCCCTGAACTTTCCTCCTCCTTGGCAAGGAATTTCAAAAGTTAGTTCCATGAGTTTATGGACAGATCTATATAAAACAGTGACTCAGTCTGCACTCACTTACTGGCAGAGATGTATCAGCTTAAAAGTCACTTAAAAATGGTGAAATAGAAAAATAACAGAAAAAGAAAATATTCTGGGCCAAAATTTTTGGGTGTATAATCTTCCCTATTGACATGTAATTATAGAGATGGATCCAAAAGCTTCTTTCTGACTATCTTCTCCCTCAAAGCCCAAAGATTGACTCCAGGGGGGATTTCTGTTTCTTTGTCCAGAACTCATTTCTACCTGTTATCACAGTAAAGCCCATGTTAAAAGAAAAAGGGGAGTGGTGGGTTGTGGTGTGGTGAAGGTGTATTCTACTCATTAAATACTTCTTAGCACCAAATTCGCAGCTACAAGCAGAGACCTTAATTCAGGATGGTCCAGAAAAGTTTCTTTTCTGAATGCCTGGAGGATATTTTTCTGCTCGTTGTCAAAAAATGCCATCACTTTTCATCACAAATCCCAGGAAAAAAAGAAAACTGGTTGTGATTTCAGATGCTTTTTTCTCCCCTCAGAAATTAAAACCAGTGCCTGGACTGATGCTTTTGAATTTATTTTTCTTTTAAAATTAAAACAACCACTAAAAAAACCCCAAACCCCACACACATAAAATAAACAAAACAAAACCAAAAAACCCCCACAAAAAACCAGGCAGCTACTGGCTTTTACTTTAGCTAAAAGCTTCTGTCAAGTGTAATGCCAGAATTTTTATTTTTTTAATTTTTTTTTTTAATATGGGAACTTCAGGGCAAGTTGGTGTGAGAAACTTTCCCAAAGAATCTGTAGAAACCACACCAAAACCCAACAAACTCGAACAGTCTGGAAAAGTCCGGGAGTAAGAGGAAGGCACATCTGCAGACAGGCTGAGGACATCAGCAGTTTTCAGCTGGCTGCTGGCAGTGGCAACAGCTTCTGCATCCCCTCAGGTGACAGGGGTTTGGATTTGAGGGTGCTGGAGCTAGCAAGACACCTGGTCTGGGCAGCCTTTGGCTTCTTGGATGATTTGGAGGGAGTCTAAAGGCCTGAGGCGCTGATCCCTTGCTGGCAGTCTGGGCAGCTGACTCCTGTGGGCTGCTGGGGAAATCCCAGCTAGTGCCTCTTAGTAGTGCAGGCAGGTGTCCAAACATTTGGGCCAAAGGGTAAGTGAATCCTTGAAACTTTACCGCAGACACAAGAGAAATCCCCATGGAGGACAGGACTAGCATTTCTCTGCAGCCATGGGTGAACAAGTCTTCTGAGAAAAGAGGACAAACTGGAACTGATCAGCACAAGCATCCTCAGTGATGTGAATTAGGAAGGAGCAGGCACAGGTGGCAGAGCACAACCTCCCTATTAAAAAGTGGCTTTTTGGTGGGGGAGATTCAGAAAAATGGGCAGTTGTTACTGGAGGTCTGCATGCCTTTGGACAATGCACTGCACTCTGCTCTGAGCTCCTGAATCCTCATCAGCACAGGAACAAGGGCATTTTGTGCCAACACTGGTGAGTTATAAAAGAGCCTTTTTTCAGGTTTGGGCAGGGTTCTGAGTGCTTCCACCTGCCCCCCCCAGAGATTTTTGAAACCTGTAGTGTCCCATCATCAGCCTTGTAGGTGCCATTGCATACTTTCTCTCCCCTGCTCCAGTCTAGAGAGGGGAGCATTGTCCTACCTGTTCACACCAATGCAAGGCCCAGTTCACCACATTTCCTTTGGAGTTTGTGGTACCTCAGTTTTAAGACAAACCATTGTTCTCGCTGCTGTTTCTTTCTCCTCTTCCCAGTTCCACTTGTTTCCTGTCCTCAGACATTTGCAGCAAATGGATGTCTCTTGCTTTGTCCTATAAAATCCCTGTGACCATGGGAATGGTTCCTGACCCACCTGGCATCCTACGTGCTCCTTTCATTAATCTTTGGCTCTTGGCTCAACTGAATCTTTAGGCAACATCCAGGTGAGCACATCTGGGAAAGCACTTTCGTCCATCTCGAGAAAGCATATGGCATGTTTTCCCAGCCTGCCTTTCACCAGGGGAAGCTTTGCCCCAGGTATTTGCTGAAATGCTCTCCTTCTCCCCACACCACTGCCCCTCCTCAGATCAGTCCTACATACACAACTGCCTCCCTAAATCCTTTTTTCAGGGCACACAGTCATAGCAAAACCAGAGGAGGTCTGCAAAGCGGCTGGTGCAGTGAAAGCCTGTGTCAAATTAGAGGACAGAATTTATATGCAATGGTATTTTGTGGAGCCTGAGCTTCTTATTGAACCTGTCAGAGCATCTGAAATATTTTTGCCAGTCAGAACCAGTGGTGCACAGGGTTCTGGTTCCTGAATTTGTGCAGAAAACTTCAAAGCACTGTTACATGGCTCAAAGGGCCACATGGATCCCATCTGTTTCTTAACCCAGCCAGGTGATTCAGTGCTCTTTGGACATCTCTCTCATACCACCTGGAAGCTCACAGGTAGAGGAGGCAAACACCACTGACTGCTGTCAGCACCCAACACTTGTGCTTGCACCTTCTTGGAGCACTGAGGAGGAGCTACAGTCACCTGTGTAGTGCAGTCCCCACCTGTGTCCCCCCGGTCTGCTCCAATGGCAAAGCCCCCATGCTGTCCCACCTGGAGAGGGGTGGAGTGGGAGTCAGGAGGCCTTGCAAGCCAGCCAAATGCCATGATTATACTCAGTATTTGACAGAGGTAGGGCAGCCTTCAGCCTTTCCTGAGAGCAGGAAGGAAGCCAGGGAGCCCACACGAGGAGATCAGCACCAGGTCATCTTGCAACCCCGTTCTACACTACCGAGGAACCATGGCCATCTGTGAATTTTCACCAGCCCCTCTGTCATCCAGACCCATGGAGTATCAAGAAGAGAAGGTCCATCACGCCAAGAGAGCAGACCACTTGGGAATCAATGCTTTCTGTTAAAAGCTTGCAAATCTTCCCTTAAATGTCTAGGTGAGGTGGTGAGTTAACTGTCTGGTCCTCCCAACTACTTAATGTTTCCAACCCAGAGCTGCAGTAGGTAAACAGGGTGGAAGATCACAGAATCACAGAATGTTAGGGGTTGGAAGGGACCTAGAAAGATCATCTAGTCCAACCCCCCTGCCAGAGCAGGATCACCTAAACGAGGTCACACAGAAATGCATACAGGTGGCTCTAGAATGTCTCCAGAGAAGGAGACCCCACAGCCCTCCTGGGCAGCCTGTTCCAGTGCTCCATCACCCTTACTGTAAAGAAGTTTCTCCTCATGTTAATACTAAACCTCCTGTGGTCCAACTTGCTCCCATTCCCTCTTGTCCTAACATTGGATGACATTGAGAAGAGCCTGCCTCCCTCCTCCCGACACTCACCCTTAACATATTTGTAAACATTAATGAGGTCCCCTCTCAGTCTCCTCTTCTCCAGGCTGAAGAGACCCAGCTCTCTCTAGCTGTCCCCATAGGGCAGATGCTCCACTCCTTTAATGATCTTGGTGGCCCTGCGCTGGACTCTCTCCAGCAGATCCCTATCCTTCTTGAGCTGAGGGGCCCAGAACTGGATGCCGTATTCCAGGTGGGGCTTCACCAGGGCAGAGTAGAGGGGGAGAATAACCTCTCT
>VWZO01015192.1:40128-50348 GCA_013396975.1 Bucco capensis
TGATAAGCCTCCTTTCCTCCAAATGCTTGGAGATGGTGGCAAGTACAAACTGTTCAATTGCCTTCCCAGGGATGGAGGTGAGGCTGACTGGCCTATAGTTACCCAGGTCATCTTTCTTGCCATTTTTGACAACTGGGATAACATTGGCCGTCCTCAAGTCCTCAGGCACCTCTCCCGTTCTCCAGGACCTCTCAAAGATTATGGAGAGCGGCCTAGCAATGACCTCTGCCATTTCCCTCAGCACTCTTGGGTGCATCCCATCTGGACCCATGGACTTGCGGATGTCCAGTTTGCTCAACTGATCTCTGACCCAAACCTCATCAACTGAGGTAAAAACTACTTTCCTCCCATCTTCCTCTGCAGTTTTGAACTTCTGGGACTTCTGGTAGTTGGCATTAGCAGTAAAGACCGAGGCAAAGGTGGCATTGCGTAACTCCATCTTCTCTGTATCCTCAGTCACCAGTGAACCCATTTCATTCCTCAAAGGGCCCACACTATCTCTAGAGTTCCTTTTGCTTCCAACATACTTGAAAAATCTCTTTTTCTTATCCTTGACTTCTCTTGCCAGGTTAAATTCTAAAGAGGCCTTAGCTTTCCTTGTTGCCTCCCTACACCCTCTGACAACCTCCCTACATTCTTCCCAAGTGGCTTGCCCATTCTTCCACGTACTGTATATTTCCTTCTTACACCTAAGCTTATCCAGTATTTCCCTGCCCAACCATGCAGGTCTCCTAACTCTTTTACTAGATTTTCTACTTTATGGGGTGACACAGAGGGAACAGTTTTGACCAAGAAAATGCATCTCTTGCTGCTTCTGAAGGGTGCTGGCATAAGCCCAGAGGGAGGATCTTAAGCCTAAGAGGAGCTTTTAGAGACATTTTTTAAGCAGTGTATGAGACTTACCATAAAATAAACTCTTATGTCTGTCCCCAGGGTGGACTGAGCAGCAAGCTGCTGTGTGCATGTGGATGCATCAGCATGAATAGAGCACACAGCAAAGTGTCAACTGTGTTCTGAAAGATGTGGTTTAAGGCCATTCTGGGGATTTCCCAGGTCTGAAAATATTTATTTACCCTCTGTAGGATGGGAAAATTCAGCAGGGGATTGCTCAGGACACTGAACAGAGCAGCTATGTTGTGGAGACAGGGTCTCCTGCCATCAGCAGCCATTCTGGGTCCAGCCACAACAAGGTATTTAGAGACAAGGAGAACACTTAAGCTCCCAATTTATGTGAGTTTCACCTCTGTGTGTCTAGTCCTGACAGAGCTGGAGCCAGATCTGTCTGCTTTATGTGCAGTAACAGCCCTCAAATCTCATGCTAAAGGAAGGAGTGGCAGAAGGTCATCTATGTGGGTTAAGTTGGAAGTGCTAGAGCTTTCACTGACAGGGCAGATGGCAAGACCAAGCTTGACAGACCTCTGCCCTAACGGAGAAAATAGGCTTTTCAAATCAGAAATCTTCCAGATTTACAGTGAAAAAAAAAGCAGAAACAGAAAATATGCAGGGAAGGAAGGAGAGAGAGAGAAAGCATGTCCTTTCACTCTGTGAAAGATAATTTCCCAGAAAAAAAGAAAAAGAAAAAGGAATAAGAAAAAGGAAATGGAAAAAGAAAAGGAAAAAAGAAAAAGAAAAAAAAAGAAACAATATCTCAAAAAACATGACAAATCCTTGGCAGCATTTCTTACAGCCCCGTTCATTAGATAAGTTCTGAAAAGAATTTCACTTGGTTTGCAGAGTGAGAAGATAATTGGAGAAGCTTTGAAGGGAAGGGTGAGTCCTGGTTCATGCACCACTTCAGTACCCTAGGACTAGGAGATCTCCATAAAGCTCTCTGGCACCAGTGTCCTATGTGACCTCAGGTAAGGAATTTAAATCACCTATGCCACAAGGTGATAAAAGGATGTAAAAAAATGTTTTGATTTATAAGCCAGGCTTAAAAATCTTCTTCAAAAATGTGTAGACTGTGTTTCATCTGAAATGATTCCAGTAAAGCATCACAACAAAAAGTAGCTTGTCTTTCAGGGAGGTCAAATATAAATACTACATTGTGGCTTTAAGGTCAGCTCCAGTCCAAAATAAGCCTTTATATTTAATTTTCACTGTTTGAGGAGAAAAGTATTATCTCTATTTAAGAAAAGTCAAATATAGAAACATCTGTGTAATGTTTTAAAACAAAAACAGGGATAGTTTTTGAGATGTCAGACCAATTTACTTTTTCACCTGAGAATTTCAACATAAACAATGATAATTGAAATTATTAGAGGATATTTGGAGGAAATTAGTGAAAACTTGGGAAGATATTTGGAAGAATTTGTCAATACAAAAGAACTGCAGCACTTCCCAGCATTGCAGGAGATGGCAGAAGGTAAGGTCATGCATGTGAAATCCTCAGAAACTATGTGATGAGATGCCAGCTAAGTGTCTCAGAAAGACAGGATTTGATTGTCAGGGACCTGTTCTCACGGAAAATAAAAGGCTCCAGTTTCTGTACAATTATGTACAGGCAAGACATGTGTTTTCACTGCATGGCACCAAGCCTGGAGTATATTTTTTCTCCTGATTTACAAGGAAAACTTGGCACAAATGACCCACACAGCAAGAAATGGGCAGATTTAATACAGATGCATGGAATAGCCTTTCAAATTCAAAAAACCTTACTGTCAGGCATAGTTGTTTTTTTCCTGACCTATCTACACTATATCCTCCATTGAGGTCTTTTGAGTTTGGGCTGAGGTCTTCAAGTATTACCACCATCAATTTACAAAGGAAAAATAGTCCATCTTCGTACCCTTCCACCTATGTCTGGTATTTTTCAATATCAGGGCTTTTGGACTACTATAGTCTGAAAGAGAAGGTGAAGTTGGGCTGGAAAAGAGAGAATTCTCTACCTTTGCCTGTGATTACAGCAGCTGTCATGGCTTCTGCTTTGGGTGCTTTTCCACAGGTGTTGTCTCCACTTCCTTCCTTCAAGGCTTCAGGAATGGGAAAATGGAGATGCTTTTTCATCCTAATCCTATTTGGGACCGAGAGATTTAAGAGAGGTGGAAAGTAGTTCTGCTTTTCAGAACCCAAGTGTCTGTGCAGCCTCTACAGCCATTCACAGAGTGGTCACTGGGCTTGGAGAGTGTCAGAAATGGAGGTTTTGACCTTCTCTCTGTTGGTCCTCCCTCTCCTGTCTTCAATGATGAGTTCTTCAGAATCATTTTTCAGCTAAATCAGTTAGATCACAGTTGTCCCATGACCAGCAGCACCTCAAGACCCTGATGGATCTTCTCCCTCACAGACTGGCTTTTCAAGGCATCCTGCAGATATTTCTATCACCAGCCTTCATGTCTGTGGATCTTAGCTGGCAAGCCGCCTATTCACCTTCTTTCATGAGCAGTAGCATAACCAATACAGAATTAATGCTTCTCATTTCTTCCTATCAGAAGAAGAGACAACAGGCTCTGAGTAACAAGCTGACTAGTCTGTCTCTGACATTTTCCTTCTGCATTCCCCAGGAAGACCCTCCCCCCAGGGAAAGCAGACAGTACAATTTTACAGTGCTAGGGGTATCATTTGGAACTGTAAAATGGAAAAGCCTCCCTTTTCAAGCAGGTGTCCAGGTCATCTTTCCTTGTGGATCTCACACAAAGCCATACCACAGAGAGATGTGTCCTTTGAGAGTTAAAAACATCACTGAGGACAAAAATGCTTATTTAATCTGTGTTCCAAAATATGGCTAATAGCAGCATGGCTCTGTCCTGGCATATGAAGTTTTCAAAGACAGCATGAAAAGTTTGCTTGTGTGCATTCAGGGTGGCCATGGGTGTGAAGTATCATACACATAAGCACATATCTATGTATGTGTATGTATATATATATATATATACACACATATGTATATATATATATATATACACACTGCAACTGTGATGGGCTGAAAAATCAGGCCACCAATATTTATAACTTTGGCTCATATCCCAAGCAAAGCAGCCCTATTGCAGAAGCTCTATTTGTGGCAATGGGATCTACACACTCCATTTTAGTTCTAATCCTAGGCAAGCTGGCAGACATAAGGTTTTATGGGAAGCAGAACAAGTAATCCATGCTGAAGTGCAATGCAGAAAGTTTCCTAAGTATAGTATCTCCTCAGAAATATGAGGACTCAAATTAACCCTCTAAATCCTCTTTATCAAAGTCAGCCAAACCTGGGGATGATAAATTGATTCCATGGCCAACTCCATCAGCCCAGGCTCTTAGAACAGATGGAGTACTTCTGGGAGAGGGCTCTAAGGAAAGTCTAGAAAAAAGACCTAATTAACAAAACTACTGACATGGAAAACTTCCAGAGCTCAACATCTGAGCAGAGTTATGCTCAATCCACAACATTCACATCAGAAGTTGGGAAGACCTGAGTCTTACTCTAAGACCCTGATTCAGCAGTGAAGAACAGAAAGTTGAGTCTCTGGCTGAAGCAGACCTCTAGGTTTTCCTTGAATGTGAATAATTATGACCCAAAAACACTGTTTGTTGCCCCTTGGCATTATTGCCCAGTGTGGAGTGTCCTCTTTGGTCCCTGATATTCCCATCCAAAAACATGGCTGTATCCAGCTCTGCTCTAGCTCATGTGCTCCATTAAACAATCAAAGAAGGGTTTCATTCTGCTTTGTGAGTACTGGCTCGAGGACAATTGTAGAGTTGAGATCTGGTTACAAACTTTTATACAACACAAAAGTGCGACCAGGTCCAGGCATTATGTTTGGACACATCTCTCCCAGTCAAGGAGAAACTTCCAGTTTTTTGGATGCTGAGTCAGCAGAAACATTGGGAATTAGCAAAGTTTTGGTTTTTTTTCTTCCCCTTGGAACCTTGAAACTGGCTTAGTTCTTTCTGCAGCTTTGGCCAGTGGTTTACATGGCCTCCCAGATGAGTTCTTTAACAGATTGCCAACTGTACTGCTGACACCTAGCATGCTCATTTCTTGTGAGATCCTGGAGGGACTTGCAACCAAAGGTCCTTCTTACAGAAGTGCAACTCACAGAGTCAAAGCAGCAAAGAAGGGAGAATTAATGACAAATCTAATACAGAGGACCTCTTGGATAATATTTCTGTGCTGAACAGTCAGTAGTTTGTGGGCTTTTTTTTTTTTCTTTAATCAGTAATTCTGGGAGAATAAGTATTATCTAGAGGAAAATTTTCTGCTAATGTAAACCATGGATTTTTGCACACAGATTTAGTCTTATGAACTCTAATGCAGGAGCAGGTTCATCAGCTTCCCCCTTCCAAATGCCCATGGAGTAAAGAAGAAAGACTGGCATTTGAAAATCCAGTCTCTTTCACTACTGATGGCTGCCACAGGAACGTCTTCTTCTGTAGCACTGATCCAAAACTGAAGGCCTGTCCAGGGAGTAGCTTTGTAATGACAAATATGCTCATTTATCCCGTGACTCTTCTTACTTAAAGTCTCAGTGAAGACTCAGAGTAGTCCTAAACTCACCTAAGCAGGACAAGTGTCATTTGAAAGCTAGGCAAAAATACTTCAGACAAGCTGAGTCTGAGTTGGGGGCTACATATAAACAAAGAAAAAAAAACCCCAACAACAATATACCCAAACTAACATTTTGCAGAATGTTAAAAAAGTCTTCCTGTACGAATTTATCAATGATCCCATACAAAGTCCTTCATTTCCTTGACCATGAGAGCCAAGCACCCAAGTGTCTAGGAAGACTGGTTGTAATTTCCTCTAAGCTTAGATAACAAGATGAAAAAAGGGATAAAGACATGGATCCCTTTTACATTCTTTTTGTCTTGCTTTTTTTCTTCCCTGTCTTTTTTCACGTATGGGACTTTTCAGAGAAATTGGTGTCTCAGGCATCCTGGGAACAGAGGAGTAGCTGGGGCAAAAAACTTGGCGAAGAATTTCCCAGGTCTCTGGTAGGGTGGAAATTCTGTAAACTGCAGCTCAAACAGTTTTCATACACTCAGAAACCTATAAATGTTTTCAAAGAATATTTACTAGCAACCTTTTCACTAACATTTGCCAAACTCATCTGAAAATAGGAGAGAATTTTCTGTCAGAGGAGCAATTCCTAACAAGAGAGGCACAAGCCCCTTTGAGTTGCCTTGGGGAAAAAAAAACTACCAACCAAAAAAATTGAAAAGGAGGAGGGAAAGCATCTGTAAACCATAGGCTGCAATTTTGGCTTTGGAGCTCAAGATAATAAGACCACTGACTGACAAATTCCGAGAGTATTTTCCTATTTATATTAGCTTATATTTATTTGTTCAATATGTGAGGATGTGATTCCTTGCATTAATCATTAGCCTGGTTGAGCTTTTTCTGCTTCCTTACCAAGATTAAAAAATAGGGGAAAAAAAGGACTCACACACACACAGAAAAAAGTTTCCATGTAGATATAAGTGGTTTCACATGGAATAAGCCCCCCTGTAGGAAAGGGCAGGATAAGTTGTGAGGACAGCCCTGTAGCCCAGGGTTTTATTTATATCATTGTTGCCGGGAGGTTTGCAAAAAAGCTGCACAGATGCTTTCCTCGTGGAAACAAACTGGCCAAGTTTGAGCTGGATTTTAGAGAAGGTCTCAATAAACCTCTCTGAGCCATGTCAACCTTGAACTCAATACTCCATGTGGAATAACCCAAATTACCACTTCAGTTGCTCTTCAAGAGCAGGGTGTTTGAGAACCCAGCTTTCCAACCTGCACTACAATAGTCATCATCATCACATATGTCCTGGTTCACCTGTCTTCCATATACCTATAGTATCTTCTTTGGAGATGCTTGCTAGCTTAATAAGGTGCTTAGTACCTAAGGTCCTAAGCTCTGGGGTATACTGGGGCATGTTCCAGTGGACAGATTCCATTCAGACCTCAAAGTGTCCTTCTGGTGTGGAAGTATAACTGAGATTCATAATAGAATTCTGTCTCCGTTTCCTGACAAATTTGCCCTTCCTGTGTTTAGTGCTGGACTTAATAAGTATGTCCCATCAATTGTTAACACCAGTAGAAAGAAGCAAGCTTTTGGAGAGTTGTCTTCCAAGAAATTGTTAATGAAAAAGGAGGAGGAAAGTGAAGAAAAAAAAGAGATTTTACAAGCTTTGGAAGAAAGGACATGCAACTCAGTTGGACTACAAGGATGTTGTTAGGCTATGCAGGGAGAAAATCAGAAAGGAGGAAGTTTTTGGCCACTGCAGTTAAAGATAGTAAAAAATGTTTTCACAAGTACATTAGCAACAAAAGGAGGGCTAAGGAGAATCTCCATTCTTTACTGGATGCAGCAGGACCATTGTCACCAAGGATGAGGAAAAGAGTCAGGTAGTTAATACCTTCATTGCCTCAGTCTTTAATAGTCAGACCACTTATCCTCAGGGTACTCAGCCCTGTGAGCTGGGTGACAGAGATGAGGAGTGGAATGAAGTCCCCATAATCTGAGAGGAAACAGTTAGTAACCTGCTGCTCTGCAGAGACATGCGCAGGTCTATGGGGCTTGATAGGATCCACCTGAGGGTACTGAGGGAGCTTGCAGAACACCTTACCAAGTCACTCTCAGTCTTTTTTCAGCAGATCTGGTTAACCAGGGAGATCCCAGACAACTGCAGACCAGCCAGCGTGACACCCTCTGAAGATGAAAGAAGGGCCAGAGGGATGATCCTGGGAACAACAGGCCTGTTAGTCTGACCTCAGTGCCAGGGAAGGTAATAGAGCACATCACCTTCTGTGCCATCACACAGCACGGGCAGGAAAACCAGGGGATAAGGCTCAGTCTGCATGGGTGTATATAAAGCAGGTCCTGCTTGACTAACCTGATCTCATTATATGACAAAGTGACCTGCTTGGTGAATAAGGGAAAGGCGGTGGATGTAGTCTACCTAGATATCAGTAAAGCCTTTAACACTCTCACCCACAGCATTCTCCTGGAGAAACTGGCTGCACATGGCTTGGATAGAGGAACAACACATAAACCAACTGCAGGGAGAGAGAAAGGGAGAACTTTCAGTGCGACTTGCTCTGCTGAACAGATATGGTTCTTGGGGTACTTACAGTGCTGTACAGCACTGTTAAAAGTTGCAAACAGCCTTCCCAGGCACATCTTCCTCTCCTCCTTTCTTATTTTTATTATGATCTCAAGCAATCAGTTTCTTCTGTACTGTAGTCACTGTCCCTGGAGGTGTTTAAGAAATGTATAGATGTGGTACTTAGGGACATGGTTTAGTGGCATGGTGGTGATAGGCAGATGATTGGTCTTGACGATCTTAGAGGTCTCTTCCAACCTTGGTGATTCTGTAAGCATTCACTGGCTGTGAGGGTCAGAAGAAGAGAAAGTAATGTTTTCTGTGTTTCTTTTGTGTTGGTGGGTAGAGGTGACTTAACAATGGATGATTTCTGGTATACCTGAGGAGCAGGTGAAACTTTAGTACTATCTAAGCAATAGTGTCTTCCCTCTTAGCAGAGAGACGTGTTCTGGCCTTTCTCAGGCAGTTAACCCACCAACTTAAAATTCATCCTGCACTTTGAAGAGTGTTGTTCAAGTGGGGAACTGAAATCTCCAAGGTACACAGTCTTCTCCCTGCCCATATAGGATAACTCACCACAACAGTTCTTCAGAAACAAGGCCGGTCTGGATCGTGTGACTCAAACAATCAGATTTCCATATCCTGCCTTGGGAGACTAGTCCACTCATAGGAAATTTTTCCTCAAACTAATTTTTCCTTTGCTCAGTCTCAGCCCACTGCTCTTAATTCTCTACATCTTGCGTTAGTCCTCCTCCACCCTGGACCTCCCTGAATGACTGATATTTCTTCTTGGATGATCTTCAGATATTTTGCACATCATTACTTTCCTCTCCGGCTAAATGGTCTTGTAGCCCTTAGCAATGCTTTTGTGTCATAATGGGTTTGGGTGTTTTGTTTATCTGGAGTCATTTTCTTGCTTTCTTATTAAGAGAAAACATATAAATGGGAAGCAAAATCAACCAGAATCACTCAGGAGTCAGGATGCCATCTGCCAAAGTGTCTTCTAGAGTGTTTTTTTTTATGGCTGATTTTCAAATTTTGCAAATGAAGGAGCATTACAGAAATGTCTGCACCACCTTATCTTATTTCTATGCTAAAATAGAGACATACAAACATGCCAGGGATACATGGGTGTGTTACTTTGACCCTGTGGAAGCCCAGCTGGGAATAAACAAACATCCCTTTGTCTTAACTTTCTTTCTTAGAACTTCCTTCTGTTCATTAGTAATCATCCTCACCATTATCTTATATATCCAGAATGTCAAGCATCCCAAAGGATACTTAGGTCCTGGACACAGTATCCACTGTTTTTATGCTAGGAACAGCAAAGGTTATAGCAGAGAAGCCCCACATCCCATTTAAGAAAATATCAGCTCCTAGAACAGGAAGATGCATTAATGAGAAGGTGTAAAAAATCGTGACAGGGCCAATGAAGGAACCTCCAGGGAAAAATTTTGGATCTAGTTAGACATATATGTTTAGACAGGGAAATCATCTTCTAACAGTGACTTCTGTCTGCTCCTTGCAAGTAAGCTCAGAGAACCATCTCAGCCTGCAGTGTCACCCTCGTAGACATCTAAAACTAGAGTAGGAAGAAACACTGAAGCGTGAGAGTTATACTTTAACTGTTTTCTTTAAAATGGGAAATTAACACCAATGCATACTAAGAGCAGAAATATCTTAACAAACATTCTGAAAAGCTCAGATACTGCAAGACACTGAGGTCATAGAAGTAGCTGTATTACAGTATCACAGTATCACAGTATATCAGAGGCTGGAAGGGACCTAGAAAGATCATCTAGTCCAACCCCCCTGCCAGAGCAGGATCACCTAGACGAGCTCACACAGGAATGCATCCAGGCAGCTCTTGAATGTCTCCAGAGAAGGAGACTCCACAGCCCTCCTGGGCAGCCTGTTCCAGTGCTCCATCACCCTTACTGTAAAGGAGTTCTTCCTCATGTTAATACTAAACCTCCTGTGGTCCAACTTGCTCCCATTCCCTCTTGTCCTAACATTGGATGACATTGAGAAGAGCCTGCCTCCCTCCTCCTGACATTCACCCTTAACTTATTTGTAGACATTAATGAGGTCCCCTCTCAGTCTCCTCTTCTCCAGGCTGAAGACACCCAGCTCTCTCAGCCTGCCTCATAGGGCAGGTGGTCCACTCCTTTAATGATCTTGGTGGCCCTGCGCTGGACTCTCTCCAGCAG